>JAJREH010000048.1:0-332734 GCA_023065455.1 Cladonia rangiferina | reverse complement strand
CGACATAGCGGCCAGCGCAGCCCGCCGCTCAGAATCCTCCTTCTCTTGCTCACTCTGGGCCCACCGCGCAGCTTCCTCGTCCTTGCGCTCCGTCCTTTGCTTCAATTTACGGCGAGACTCATGGCGGTTTTTCAACGTTGCTTCAATAGGGACATCGAGACACCACAGGAACCAGGCCTGGGTGGGTTGACCTGACCATATCTATGAATACGGAACTCCGCCTGGGTCCCTTCCACTCCTCCCAGTCCGGGTCGCATATCACAATTTGACGCGCCCGCGTTAGGGTGTATCCTGTGCCGAGAATGCCCATTGGGCCAACCAAGACATCCGCGCATTTGGTGAATCCGCCTGGAAAGCGTCAATGATATCTTGTCGTTGCTGTTGCTTTAACTTGGCATGGATAAAAGTAATGGTCTTCGCAGGAAACTTTAGTTGCAGTGCCTATCCAAAGTTAATCTATATCCTCAGTGGCAAACTATGATGACATTAACAGGATGATGAAGAGAGGAAAGACATACCCTCTCAAAAATCGCACATACACTGGGTTTGTCGAGACAATGACCAGCTTTTCGGGGACGTCAACATCTATATAGGTCTGCCTATCATCCGAGTACATCCTTGCTTTCATGTCACCGAGGTACTGATCAGGTTCTCAATGAAGTTCAGCTTCGGCAGGATTTTGTAAGCATAGAGACATTGGCCAAAAAAGGGTTGTTGTTGTCTGTCAAATAGCCTTGCTTTGTGTAATTACTCCATGTAAAGTCCAGATCCTTGATGCGTTCAAGAGGGTGGCTAACCCTGGGATAGTCGCTACCGCCCTTTGTTTGTATGACCATCGGAAGTATTGGTTCAATACTTGATGTAAGCTTGGCCTGGATGCTTCTCCTCCCACTCTTGCTTCCGCTCGGCCTCCTTTTGCTTGTCGCTATCCGCTAGGCGGTTCAGGGCACGTCTATGGTCCTCTGGAAAGTCTAGTATCACATTGGATGATAGATGCTTGGTTAACTCAATAATAGGACCGTCGAACCATTGTGATGCTGATGTCCTTCTTAGCATTATCATTTCTAATATTCCAGCCAATATGTTTGTCGTTTGCTTCATTTCTTTTTGAAGCCATGGAGTTGTCTCGATGTCGTTTTCTTTCTGCAAAAGACGTTTGTAGCTTGCTACTAACGTCTTGAGTCTTTCGTCGCATGCGTGTTTGAGTCGGTTGTCATTTGGCCAGTCCGTGGTTGCCAGTATCTTAAAGATCCCTTCAAGCTCTGCTGGTGATTGACTCCACGGCGTTCCTGACATGAACAGGCTTTTACACTCCTCATTGGTCCTAGTGTTCTTAAAGAATTGGCTCATGGCTCCCGTGGCAGTGCCC
The DNA here is from genome assembly GCA_023065455.1 of Cladonia rangiferina. NCBI lineage: Eukaryota > Fungi > Ascomycota > Lecanoromycetes > Lecanorales > Cladoniaceae > Cladonia > Cladonia rangiferina. Next base: position 331,365 of record JAJREH010000048.1, on the reverse strand, counting down.
TTGGTCTCATGACATTCGTCCATAATCTGCGCCGCTGGGCATAACCGATCATAAGTCTCAGTCATCTTTCTTGGCCTATGCGGGTTGCCAAGTTTAGTAACACCAGGGACTGGCTCCTCCCATGTTATTGTTTCCCAGAAAAGGCTTTTCATTTGGGTCCAGCTGGGGAATGTGCAGATGATAATGAATTGTGAGGCTTGAAGGTCTTGGTTCCAGCAAAACTTCGCTTCCTTGGAGTTAAGTACGTACTGTGAGGTAGCTGCACTATGTACTACACGAAGCCGAAGGTTCAACCGCGTATGAGAGGTGTCGACAAACTTTTCGAATTCGCCAATCCAGTTTAGGATGAGGCGCGGGGCACGTGTACAAGAGTGATCCCCAGCGATGGTCTGAACGCCGAGGTGGGGTGCCTGTCTACACACGGACACGCCAATGGCCATTTATGTTGACTTGGGCAGACAGCTTTTACATCCTGCGGCTTCTCACTCGTTCCTGCCGGCAGATGCTTGCCTGTTCGCTTCGTGCGCGCGTTTTCAATGTCAGCCCACATTAGGACGAGCCACCGGTTCACGACTATCCAGCCGTATGCCGTCATGGTCTGGGTGTAGATGTTAGTCTGACATGATCTTACATGCAATCTAGCATAACCTAGCGGTGGAGTAACTAACCTTTCCAAAACCCATCTCGTCTGCAAGTAAGCATCCAGTTGGAAGCCCATAGCACATTGTCATGATGATATAAACCGCGAACGCTTGAATAATCTGCAGCGGTTTTTTAAGTCCAAGCAGAGTTACCTTGTCCTTATTGGAGATCTTCGTTATGGGGTGCTTGAACATTACACATGTTGCTTCAATATTTTCGCGACTGAATTGCTCGCAGGCGGAGCTGTCACGTATCTTGTTGAACCTGAAACAGTCAGCATATTTGAAGCCTCGCTTTTGATCACTCCCAGAGCACTATACATCGCTGCTACGTCTACGGGATGTGATTCTGTATCATCTCCCATACCATCCTCGTCCGAATCTTCCGACTGAGGTGAAGGCGAGCGTGTCCGCGGAGGGCTCTCCAAGTCCTTTAGGGCATCGCGATCCTGTACATTGAACGAGTTCCACCATTTCTCGGTAGTCGCAACGATATCGGTATTGGGGGGCTGAGGACGAGGAGGCAGGATTATATCTGCAAGATCTAAATACCGGTGAGTGGTGCGACTTAAGAGGGCAATGGTAAGGAATGCTAGATACCATTTGTGCCTCCTCCACTTGCTCCTCTTGCCTGTCGCTCATGCTCTTGATCTTGATCATCGTTCCTCCCCGAGGGCTTAGTTGACGCTGCCGCCAGACCCGACGGCGCTGAATAGACCGTCAGCTTTTATTCGCTAAACCTTAGGAGAAGGTATAACATACCATCCCGCGCCTTCCTTATCTCAAACCTCAAAGCTGACTGAGGGTCGTGTTTGTATTGCGCCATTAATGAGCTTCGAAATGAGAATTCCGACAAGATCTCTCTCCAGGCAAGCGTGTTCGGGAAGTACCCATATACTTCGTCAGTCTCATCTTTAAGCAGTCTTTCGATAGTGATGATGTCGCGGTATTTTTGATAGTCGGCTTTGATGAATCCTGCATTATCGCCGTCTGAGATGTCTCTGGTGCAGATTTCACGGCATTCAAAATCGAATGGCTCCAATGGGGCATCCTGCCGATATGTCGATATTATGATAAGCGAATTCGGATTGAGGCTGAGGGTAATGAGTTTCCGTCTATGTTCATCATCGTCGTCCGTGCTTTCTCGCAGTGGGGTTGATGATCGCTTTCGTTTGGTGGATGACGTTGTATTCTGACTGCCCTCCGAGGACGTCGATCTGCGCCATTGTCCAAACTGGCGGTCCCATTCCTTCGTGCGGACCTTGTTGCGCCGTTCGATGTGGATTATACATCTAATAGCATACTCAAGCCATGCTGTGGGTACTCCAGAAGCGTTGCCGATTTCATGAAGGGTATCTCTGATCAATGCGGTGACAATGCCTATGTGAGGGTCGACATACTTCTTACTATCAAGAGAATCTCCACCCATTAACCCTCGAGATTCCATTTGATTTCTTATCATGCCCCGCAGCTCAGCCATTTGTGGTTCACTCAAGTTAAGGCCTGCTCGTAAGAATGAGGTGGTCGGTTGGTCATCGCTCATATCTGAATAATCAAAAGGGGATTTCACAACGGCCTTCTCGCCTTTTTTTGGCATGATTGCCAGTATACAGTAATGAATGTGGTAGTTACTGTTGTGAGGCGTTCAAACAAGATACGGGACGATGCGAGAGATGGAGTGATGTGGGATAAGAGAGATAGAGGGATGTGGGTGAGTGAAGATTATTTGAAAGTGAGAGGAGAAGTGAACATAGTGTTGTTGCTCGGGTGGTAACTAGCGAGATCCGACGGCTCCTAGCAGCAAGACAATACAACTGTCAAAATACCGCAATCGAGCAAACATTAGCCCGTCGTTATCTAGCAAACTCCAGCATTGCAAGGGCATGCAAGGGCATATGGAGGTGTGTAGGTTTAAGAGGCTATATTTTGCCCAGTATTTACATCACATTGATATCCTTTGTTGCCACTGGGCTCAGTTGGGTATATTCTCTGGGTTGAGTTAACTATCATTTAAGAGAGCTTTACAGGAAAGGGAGTTGCCAACAAGTTCAAGTGCACAGCGATGGCGGTAGAGTCACGGTATACCCAGGTATTATCGCCAGGGATGTATGTTTTGCGGCCAGCGAGCCATGCTAGACCTATGTTTTATAGAGACAAATACATTAGACATTATGAAAAGCACTTGCCACCTACTTGATAACCAGGAATGAAGATTTGCTTCTGGATATCCACTGTTGACATCGTCTACTATCGACGCAAATGCGTCTAAGCCAGATGATGTACCCTACCCCTGCAGTATCCTCATCGTACCACCAATACAGCACAAGCCTTGGTGTGGGGAGACCGGATCCTCAGATACAACGTTGCCGCCCTTGCTCTCGTCGTAACAGTGATTTGCAACCGTATTGATTTGCCTGGACTCTTGGACCCTGCCCAGCTTTCGGTACCGTAAGAGAGTAGATGGGGCGTGGAGGAGAGGGTCATTACGACAACCCAGAGGCCAAAATCTCAAGTGAGGATGGAGGAGAGGAGGGTAGGGCGGAGGAGACGTCCTAATGTCTTGTCAGTAGACCTCTCTTTATCGTGTTCGACGTAATCCGCTGTGATTGTACTCTCCGCTGATCGATAGGGCTCCCTATTTGATACCGCCTACCGATTAGCATTCTTCGTGAAGTAAGGATTGAGTGGGGAGGGAGCCTCTTGCTTATCGTCTTTAAAGACGATGTTAGGAGGATCTGTAGCTGCAATCCTGGATCGTAAGACGCTCATAGCTTGCTGTTAAGGTATGCGATAGAATCGTTGCCACCCTCCACCAGTAGGCACCAGCATACAAGGGGTCGTTATGAGGAGCATAGGCCGCAAGGCAGCTCAAGCTCATTGAGATGCTAGAAGCTGTGTACGAGATCTAGCGTTATCTAGCGGAATCCTCCACGTCAATGCTTACTAAGTGTCAACAAGCCGCGACGCTTGTTTTGATTCTACACGCGACTAGTGCTTGGCACTGTCTTCCACCTACATGATGCACCCGCATTATGGTTGCGTGGGTGTGTAAGGCTTGTGGACGTACAAGTAAGACCAATAGAGCATTTTCCCGCCATCAGGGTATATGTAAAGTCAGACTCTATGGGACTCCGCGAACCATTGTCCGGGTAAAGCAGACCCGGAAGTGGGGGGAGTCTGTTTCCAGTACAGAGACTATCCTAACACCAGAGGATCTGATCCATACAGTTGAAAGTTACCTAGGATCAGCGACCGAAGAGTCTGGACTTAGTATCCCGCCAACCATAGTCGCAGAATACGAGAACAGGGATGAAGAATCTATGCCACCCCTAGATCTACGGACGGAACACGAAATACAAAGCGCAAGCAGCGGGGGCTCTGTGCGTGGATCAGGGATTCTGTCCATCTATGGAGCCGTCAAGACCAAGACGTTTGCCGAACTTACGGGGAGGTGCGCAGGGGAAGCAATGGTGGAAGCAATAAAAGGACCGTTTCATAAAGCCAATCACAGCCCACCCAACAATCAAGGGCCGGATATCAAAGATACGCAACAACGAGAGTGGTTTCCGTTTAAAAACGCCGCCGACTATGCTATGGCTGAGTGGCTATCCCGAAATCGAGTCACCAAGCGCGCTATTGATGACTTCTGCACCAACCCTCTTCTTAGGCCGTTTTCGCAACAGACCAGCTTTCGGAACGGCGAGGAGTTCCAAACTCTAATCGAACACATTGAAGGGGGAGTCCATGATGACAACTGGCACATTTTGGAATTTGCTAGACTATCGGAAGTTCAGGGCATTGAAAATGTTCATTATAAGATATACTATCGAGATGTGGTCGAGGCTATTCGATTCCTCATCGGCCACAAGCCATTTGCGGAGGCTCTTGCGTATGCCCCGATTCGAAATTACAATACAGACGACCCCCAGAACCCATCAATCACACAACATGATGAGAGAATCTACAGTGAGATGCATACCGCAGATTGGTGGTGGGAGACGCAAGAGAAGCTCACTAACAATGCGACAATAATCCCTTTAATACTTGCTTCGGATAAGACAATGCTCACTAAGCTTTCAGGTGATCAGTCCGTGTGGCCAGTCTACTTGACGATTGGCAATCTTAATATGGAGACCAGAAGACAACGTACAAGACCAAGCATAATCTTACTTGGCCTTATTCCAATCCCCCGAGAATCAGGGCCAGCAGCAAGGTCAGAGAACTATCATATAGCAATGGAAACAATGTTAAAACGTAAGCCCTCTATCTACAAACGCATATCTATATTCTGACTTGGTAAATTTCTAGCTCTAGAATCACTATATGAAACAGGAGTCCCAATGTTGTGCGCAGACGGAGTCATCCGCCAATGCTATCCAATAGTCTCAGCAATCACAGCAGATTACGAGGAGCAGGTAGTTATCACCGGGGTCAAGAGTCTGCGGCATTGCTGCGTTTGCAGGGTACATCCGAATGAGAGGGAGACCCTCTGTCCGGTTCAACCTTGGGAGTTTAGAACCCACGAATGGACTCAACAACAGATTCGGAGGCAGTCAACGCTGGAGGGGCATAAAGAGTATCCGGAGGGGCATCCAGATAGGGTAGATCCATTGGCGAATTGGGCCTGGTCGCATCGCTACCTCAACATCCATACTACCCTGACGCCAGACAATCTCCATATGCTCTACAAGGGGTAGTTAAACACTTGGATCAATGGGATCGTAGCGAAATCGGTGCCCATATCAAACCAAAGAAGCTGAAAAAGGCGGGCATTAAAACACTACTCCAGTCGAACAGTACAATGCAGCTAGATCAGCGGTTCCGTGTCGTTCCTCCATTCCAGGATCTGAAACGCTGGAAGCACTACAGTCTAGTCTCCCAGTGGACAGGTGCTGAGTATAGAAGCTTATGCAGGCAGCTGGTTCCTGTCTTAGCTCCTATACTTTCTAAGGTGTCGGTAGGCGCAATGCATTGCACTCGAGCAATTATGGACTTTGTGATGCTCGCGCGCTATGCATCACATACGGAAGAGACTCTAAGATACATGGAGCATACCCTTTTCAGGATTGATAAAACAAAAGGGGCGCTCCGGGAGCATCGCCCAACGAAAGCCTTCAATTTCCCAAAATGGCACGCGATGTCCCATTATACATACTTCATTCGTAGATACGGAGCCGCCATCGGCTTTGATACTGCAATTTCTGAGACAGAGCACATTGAGCAGGTTAAAAACTTCTATGCCCGCACCAATAAAAAGGACTTTGAGGTCCAAATACTCCGCCATAACACCCGCGATTTAAAGATGAGGGTCTTAAGAGATCTTTATTTGTATAAGAACGGCTACACAGCGTCGATGGCAAATCATGACGCGAAACCTCAAGTCAATCGCGTTGCACAGGCCACAAACCATGGTCCAAAAGGCATAAATTGGCCAAAAACCCAAGCAGAAAAGCGAGAGATTATAAGGAATAGGAAGAAGACGAATCATTGGTGCTATGCTTCTACCCTGGCACGAGAGGCTAAGCTTTCCGATCTTCTTGATGCCTTGGCTGTCTTTGTCCGAGAGAGGCGAAAACAGGGGACGAGCGAGGAGCTTGATCCTACAAGGAGAGAACTAGACCCATCATGGGTAGCCAATTACCTTGTTCAAATACATCCCTCAATCACAACATGGAAAAAGACTGGAAAGAACCCAAGGGACCTTGATGAGTTAACCGAAGAGAAGCTCTACTGTTGCCCAGATTGGCAACGTCGGGGCCAGGGATGGAGGAACGATTGCGTGTGGGTCCAGGAACATGCTGTAGGAGACAGGAACCGCCAAAACGAACTACACCCTCAAGACGGACGATTGGTCGGGCAATTGCTGGTAACGTTGACCGTTGTTGACAAAGGGTGCCGCGATGATCGTGGGGTGCACCCCAAATATACCGGCTCGATGGTCGCCACAAGAAGATACCGGAATGCAGGGAAATTCCATGATATCCACGGTATGATTGAGGTAGAAGAGTGGCCACAGTCTACAGTGCGCACACCCCGCACACTTGTAGGCAGACGATTCTACGAGCTTACCAACATCGTTCGTAGTGCTCATCTAATTCCAGGGCGCTGCAATGGTAAGGATATATTTTATGTTAACAACTACATCGACTTTGACCAGTTCAATACACTATATGATCTGGAGTTTGAAGAGAAAGGCACTCGTGCTGCTCTTGAGGTAGCAAATATGTATTTCTGAGTAAGGTAACACGTTCTAACAGCTAGGACTTGCTAGATTAGCATGTTAGTAATGGAGCAATGTTATGTGGCAATTAGCAGCAAGTTGGTCATGGAGTGGAAATGCACTGAGGTAGGGTATTTATACTTGTGATACATAACTCTTAGGTAGCTAGACAGACAAATCCTAGCATATACTAGCAGTAATCTAGCAAAGTCACAAAGAGACATGAAATCGCGTGACTTATAAGGGCTGTTCCATGGGCTAGCCCCTGGATTAGTATGCGCAATTGGAGCCCGGGGCTCCTCCAGGGCCAAGTCAGGGCCGCTGGGGCCAAGTCAGGGCCGCTGGGGCCAAGTTAGAGCCACTGGGACCAAGTCGGAGCCGAAAGGGCCAAATTGGAACCAACGGGGCTAGCCCGGGGCTCCCCGGGCTCCCCGGGCCAATGCCCTTGTCCCGGGGCCGGCGGGGCCGGTTTTGGATTTCCCGACGAAGTTATAGTATTTAATTTAATATAGGTAACTAGCTATAATTATAGAACCTATCTTTACTATTTTAAAATATAATAAGTTAATTTCAGCGCAGTCTATTCTATAGCCGTGTTTTAATATTATTAAAGTAGGAAGAACTAGTTTTCTAGAGCTTATAAATATTATATTTAAAGATATAAGCTTTATAAATATTCTTTAAGTAAGTCTTACTAGGTACCCTTTATTTAATAAGATATATTTATTTATTTTTTAGGTACCATTTTCAGGGCTATTTAATAGCTAGTTAAGTTAGTAGCTAAATAGTTATAATTAGTTACTAGGAATTAATAGAGAACCCGTGTATTAACCGCGGTATATAGAAATATATTTATAAATTTATTAATTTATTTCTTAGTACGCGTAGTACCTTCCTCTTAGAGAAGAAGGGTATATATTATCGTCGTTTCTATTAAAAATACTTTAGTAGGATTAATAAATATTAAGACTATAAATAACTTTTTAGCTTCTAATAATATTTTAAAATTAAGACTTACTTTAAAATAGGATAGCCCGTTTATTAGAGGTAGCTATATTCCTTTAAATATTCTTATTATAATTATTAAAGCTACTTCTTTATAATCCTTTAGAACTCTTCTTATTTAGCTTTAAAATAATATACTTTACTTAAGGTTCACCTTATAAGTAGATAGTAAGAGGATAAAACTAAAGCTTAGTTAAATTTAATTCCTAACTCTATATATAGTATATTATATAGCGGGGGTTAGTTTTATAGGTTATTAAATTATCTTTTAATTTTAATATACTAAGACCCTTATTCTAATATTATTAAACGTATAACTATAAAGAGAGTAAAGAATATCAGGATATATATAAATTTATATAGATATTTAGTTAATCTAATATAAATATTTAATTATATTAAATAGTTTATAGCTAGTAGGTTGATTTATATAAAGTTATAATCTATCTCAACGCTCTGATTATTATTTTAAGGTATTAAATTAACGCCGCTATAGCTAATTATAAATATATTTCTATAAGGCTAGATTTTATTTTCTTCGCAAAATTTTATTCTCTAGGTTGAAAGTTATAGAATATTATTATTTAAATTTAAAAGAAAGGGTCTATAATTAAAGTATAAGACTAGTTTAATATACTAGGATACTTTATATAAATAATAAATATTTATTTATTATTTAATATATATCTTCTTTAAGCTAGGTAATTATCTAGTAAGTTTTATAGATTCTTTATTTATATATCTTCTAAGTTAGAGATTATAACTCTTCCTAGAAGTTTTATATTAATAAATAAAACTTTATTCAAGGCCTTATATTTCTTATTATAGCTTATATAGAATTTATATAAAACGAGGAAGCTCTATCTAAATATCTTATATATACTTTATTATTAAAAAATATATATATAAAGATAGATATATTTTAGTGTTTTATTTTCTCTAGTAATTAATAAATATTTTATTCTTTTTATTATAGACGATGGCGACGACGCGATTAAAAGAAGTTAATAGCTAGAGAGTAAGATATATAGAGTAAAAGTATAATATATAGTATATTCTATATATCTTAGTCTATATAGTCGTCGCCTAGATATATATTATTATTTAGTAATAAAGAAGACTTCTTATTCTATTATTATTTAAAAAATATTGGATAAGCCTAATTAGATAGTTAACTAGTATATAATATAAAGGACTAAATACGCTTAGTATTAAAAATATATAGTTATATAAACTTATAGATTACTTTAAGTATATTTTAAACGCGTTTATAGCTTAATTAATAATAAAAGAAAATTATAAATTTTTTAATATCTTTCCTATTATATACTTTAGAAGTATTCTTCTATATTATATAATTCTTTCTCTTAAGCGATAGCCTGTTTACGGTTAATTAACTTTATTTAGAACTTAAATATAAATTATCTAATATTAACTATAAATATAGAAAGTAAAATTCTAAAAAACCTAAAATTATTTCTATCCTATATTAATATTTTATTTATATAATACTTAACTATCCTTAACTATTCTAACTAAAACTTAATAATATTATAGCTAGCTAAATACTCTTATTTAATCTATTTAATAAATTTTCAAAAAGCTCTTTATTACCTTTTATTAACTATAAAGCTAGCTTAAATAAATTCTTACTCTTTACTCGTCTATAAAATCTATATAAACCCTTTATATAAAGATGTATCTTAGCTTAAAAGATTAAAAAAATATATAAAAACCTATAATACTTTAAACTAAATTTCTAAGACTTATTATAGGGTATATTTAAAAGGGATTATTTAAGGTTTTATCCTAGTCTAAAGATATAGACTAACTTTATAGATAAATTATATAGTAAGAATAGAAGATTATTTAAAAGACTAATATATATTTTAGGTATAAGAATTATTTATCCTTCTATTAAACCTATTTAATAAGTTAAGATATTAGATAATCTTAGTTAGGGTAAGAATACTTTATAGTAAGAAGCTTTATCTATTATATATCTCCTATACTTTTATAAATAATATAAATATTAACTAAATACGTCGGGAAATCCAAAACAGCTTTTTTTTTGGCCCCGGGGGCCCCGGGCTAGCCCCGGGAGCCCCGGGCCAAATAGCCAGACCGCCGGCCCTGGGGAGCCCGGGGCCGGTACTATAGGTTCCCGGGGCGCCCGGGGCTAGCCCGGGGCCAAAAAAAAACCCCCCTGTCGCGACCCCCCCAGATAGGACGCGACTGCGCTAAAATAGCGCCGGGTCGACCCGCTTCAGGGGCCTCCAGGGCCCGGGCGCAATCTACAGGGCACCCTATCTGCCCTATCTGCCCTATCTACCTCATCCACCCTATCCACCACCACCTAGCATGTCGACCTAGCATGTCGCTGCCGGTGCACCCCCGCATAGAAATCGGCCGAATCGCGCGATTCTGAGCATCAAAATTTAGTGGTGTTGGGGGTGCCCCCGGAGCACCCCTACCGAGCATGCCTGTAGATCCCGAACATCAAAACTTTAGGTTGGAGTCACGTGACTTTTAGGGCTGTTCCAGGGGCTGTTCTAGGGGCCAGCCCCTAGAGCAGCTCGCGTAATCGTAGCCCCAGGCATAATAGGCCTAGCCCGGGGAGCCTGGGGCTCCCGCGGGGCCAAGTCGGGGCCAAAATGGAAGGCTCGGGGCCAGATTGGAACCCCCGGGGCTAGCCCGGGGCCCCCGGGGCTCCCGGGGCCAGCGGAGCCGGTTTTGGATTTGCCGACGTACTATTAAAAATCTTAATATCGATAATATCTTAAGTAAGATATAAACGGTAGCTTTACATCTTTTTAATTTACTTAATTATTTTATATAACCTAAATAAACACTTTAACGTAATTAAATAGTTAAGTAATATTATTCTTTTTTAATTAATATATTCGCTACTATATATTATAACTAGTAAAAAGTCCTTATTAATAGTTTTCTTACTTAAGTCAGCCTCTACTTATATATTAGTAAAGTTAAAAAGTTAGTTATTTAAGTCCTCGCGAAGCTAGGCATTTATATTAATTATAATAAAGTTATTAGGACTATTAAGGAGCTCTAAGAGAATAGAATAAAGTTTATTAAAACTATTAATTAAGCTTCTACTAAGGTTACTTAATATAATAATCTTAAATAAGTAAAGGGAGTTAGATATTAATATTTTAATAATAAGAAGAAAACCGTGTTAATTACTAGTAAATATATTATTTAAGGAGCTAATATACTAGATAATAGTCTTACTTAGAGTATACTAGATTATATAAAACCTTTAGAAAATATAAATATCTTTAATATTCTTAGTATAAAAAACAATTCACCGATTAATTAAGAGATAAATACTTAATTAGTATATATATTATATTCTATATAGATATTTAAGTCCTTAATATATTTACTAATAAATAAGTTTATAGATTTAATATTATTTATTTTATAATATTATCTACACTATCCTCCTTAATATAGTTGATAATATATATATATAATAGAAGTTATCTATTATATTTATTATTAACCACCTTTTTATTTATTAGACCTAGAGTTATTCCTTAAGTTTAATAAATAAGAATAAGAGTACTACTAAAAATAATTAAAATATTCTTAGAAATATATTTTATAACTAGTATAGGTTGCTAGTAGAGTGAAAGATAAGTAAATTATAGAATAAAAGCCTTTATTTAATATATAAAAACTAAAAGACGTAGACTTAACTTTAAAATATTAAGAAAAATATTATTATTAAGTAAGATCTTCTAGGGTATAATTAAATATAATAAATATTACCTATTCCTATACTTTTCTATTTAAAGATAAACTTTTTGAAAATTATTTATTAAATATATTAGGAAGTTAACTCTTTACTAAAGATAAAAAAGATAGCTATATCCTATAATAATAATAAGGATAGTAATATCCCTTATATATTAATATTATGAGGTTTAAAGAGATATATTAATAATCTATTCTTTTTAAAAGATACTCGCGATTTTTAGTTATATAAAAATATTAATAAAAATATAAAATATAATTTCTAAGCCTTAGAAGAGTTTATAATATATAATTTCTAGGTAAGAATAATAACTAGCTTATAGATAAAGCTTAAGCAATAGGTAAACAGGATAATACTTAATAAAAAAGAGTTTAATAAGATTATTATAAAACTTAACTATACTAAACTTAAGATTCTAATTAATTAGATTTCTAAGGATTATCTTTATTAGGATCTAGATAATAAGCTAGATCCTAAGCTCTAAAACTATATAAAATTTATATAAATAATAAAGCCCTATCTTATATTAAAGTATAAAGTTAAATAGAGTAATATTAGACTTATTTAGTAAACTATTAATAGAATATATATATACTTCTATAACTTAAACTCTAAGAATTATATTTTATTAATATTATTCTAGTAATATTATATAAGAGCTAAAGCTTTTACCTTTATAGAACTTTATAAAGTAATTCTTTTAAATTTTCTAGTTAATATTAATAATAGACTGGATAGCTAGAAAGAAATAAATATATTTAACAAGTATTATAATAATAAGATAAAGGATATATTTAAAAACTATTAAATATCTATATTTAATTTTTAGAATTTTTTTAAATATACCTTACTAGTTTCTAGGTTCTATAAGGAACTAAAATAGAATATATATAAATTCTTTAGAATTAGAATTAATAATAAATATACTATTAAATTAGCGGTAATAGATATTCTTAAATATATTAAGAAACTTTAGGACTCTTCTATATAGCTATAAGTATAGTTAGGGATTAAGGTAATTTTAAATCTATAATAAAATAATTTTATAAGGCTATATTAATAGATTAAGAAATATAATACTACTCTCCTAATAAATATTATAAAAATAGAAGAAGTGTATAAGGTAGTAATAATACTAGAAAATCTTATAGAAGATTAAAAGGAATTTTTTAAGCTAATTATAAAAAATAACTATAAGGATATAATAGAATATAAAGGTGATTTAAATTAATTTTAATATTTATATTTATTTATAGAGCCGCTGTAGCTTTATAGACGGCTTTATTTAAATTATAAAATATCTTTTTACTATAATTACTTACCTTCCTTACTACTAAATTTTATAATTTAAATTATATTAAAATTGACTTAATTAGCGCTATATTTATATACTTTTATATTATAGAAGTTTTATAATAGCTTAGCTAGTATATATATTAAAAAATAAAAATTAAATATTAAGACTTAATACCCATCCTTACATCCAAAAAATTTTCTCTATATAAATACTAAGCTTTATAACTTATATACTTCTTTCTACCACTATATATACTATACCCTATTACCCTTTACATCTCTTAAAAAACGCGTGTTAATTAATAAATTACTAAAGATTTTAACTAGGGCCGGCCGTTTCTTTACTTTAATAAACTATTTTTTTAAGGACTAGCCCAGCCTTTATTTCTTTCTCTTTAATTATATATTATTAGGGCTAGGTTCTTTAACTCTTATATATAACTCTACTATTAATTACTTAAATATCCCTTAAGTTAATACTTTTAGAGTAGGAATACTATTAATATAGTTTACTTATAATCTCTTCTTTTTTTTCCTAGTCTCCGCTGACCTCGGCTTCTCTAATTATATAGAAATATTAAGAAGCTTAGGAATTAAATCTTTACTAAGAAAAAATCTAATTAACTCTATAATATATTCTCTTCACTATTTCTCACTCTAGCCTTAAACGAATTAATAGAAAGTTATTTTATTAGTAATAATATCTATATATCTTACCTACTACTTAATAATATTTTTTAAAAGCTAAATATCAACCTTATAAGCTTAACCTATAAGAGTATTAATATATACTTAATAAAATATATCTTAGCCTTAGACTATAAATCTAGTAATTATAATATTCTACTATTTCTAAGAAGTATACTAAACTACTAGCTTATACTTATATAATTAAAATTATAAAGGTATAGTAATAGTTATTAATACTATTAAATAGTAATTATAGTATTTATTTTCATATAAAGATATCGGCTTATTAATAAAGAAATCTAATATTACCTCTTAATAATAACTCTTTATATTAAATAGCTTATAGAGACCTAGGAGTAGATTTAAATACTTTTATATATCTTATCTAAATTATTTATCTAATAATAAGTTCTTTGTAAGGTAGTTCTTAATTAAGTTCTTTAAAAAAGGACCCTATAGCTCTAATAAAAAAAAATAGATAAATTAAGCGTCCTTAATATCTTTTCCTCTTATAACTTTATTAGCTTATTACTAAAGACTATATATATTACCTCTTAATATCCTCTACTAGATAATATAGATAATATTTAGACTATTAACTCTTATTCCTAATATATTAATTATAATAAATATATAATACTTTAACTCCGACTTTATTAACTTACTACTTAATACTTTCTTCTACTTCTTATTAAGCTCGTTATAATAAACGCGGACTAAGTCTCTTAATAATAATTTAATTTAGCTAAGTACTCTAAAGAACTCTTTTATATAATCTTAAACTATATAATAATCCTTAATTTTCTTAAGATAAATAATAGTCTTTAGGATAAATATATTTAATTCTTTAATTAAAAATTTTAGCTCTTTATATTTTAAATAGTTCTTACCAAGGACTTATATATTAATTAGAATTTTAAGGCGATTAATAGGTATTTAAATTAAGTAAATATAATTACTAACTCTAAAATCTATAGCTTGTTTAACGTCCTTATAAATAATTAAATCTAAGATAGTGAAGGCCCTAAACTATAAAATACTAGGTATATAAGCTCTTAAAATACTTAATCTATTATATATCTTTCTAAACCTTTTACTCTACTACTTAATTATATATATCTTATTAATAGTAATAAGGTAGAATTAATTTCTAAAGGCCGCCTTTATTAAAACTTTAACTTAAAACTTTAGATTTTCTATCGTAATTTCAGAGCTAATTAAAATATAGGTATATTTACCCTTACTAATAACCTTATAATTCTTAATTATATTAGAATAAGCGTTTAGTATAAAAGGCTGGGTACTAAGTAATTTTAATATATCCTAATATTAATCCTACTCTAGCGTTGATAAAGGGTAGATTAATAAAATAATACTATCTTCATATAAAAATAATAAAGATTAAAAGATTAGACTTTTATTAAAACTAGTTCTTATAATAAGTATAACGTCTTATTTTTAATATAAAACCTAAATAGCTTCTAATTACTTAGGGTATAAATATTATTTAACTTTCTTAATACCTTTTTTCTAAATCCTAGCCTATATTATAAATAAACAATACCGTATATCTTTATCACGGATAATTAAATAAGTAGTAGATAAAATAGTAATCTTAAAGACCGTAGATATATAATCTTATATAATAATAAAATATAAATTAGATATAATAGTTAAAAGACTAAATATTTTATTATTTAATATAAATAAGAAGTTATTAATACTTATATTTATATAGGTATATATAATTTACGAAAAAAATTATTTAAAAGTAATAATACTATTTAATAGCCGAGAACTTGTGGTATAGTTAAGAAGATAGTTAATATTATATATATAATTAGTCCTAATATCTAGTAATCTTAGATAATAACCTTACTATTATTAATAAATCTTAAACTAAATTACTTTCTCTAATTACGCCGCGCAACGGGTCGGGTTTAACCCGACGGGTTCCAGGTCGGGTCGGGTTCAGGTCAGGTTTCGGGTCGGGTTTAGGGGCCTGACCAAAAACCCGACCTGAACCCGACCCGACAGCAGGTTTTCGGGTTCAACCCGACCAACCCGATGGCCCCTATTATTTAGCATAGCTATGCCCTATTCAGCATAGCTATGCCCCTATCGCTGTCGCATAGCTACGGCCATGTCGCTGTCGCATAGCTATGGGAGTGATTATTAGATTGACTATTAGATTGTTTTACATCTATCTACCTATTCAACCAAGGTCCTTATGTACTATTCCTTCTCAATAGATGTGATGGTCCTAGTCCTTTTGTTCGCCTCTTCTTGCTCATTACCTGCAGATGTAGATGCTCGCGCTGAATGAATTCTTTTAAACTGAGGCGGTCCTACAGTTGATCCTCTTTTGGTGTTCTTCGGCTGTGGTACCTTAATAATTGTTAATATACTACAAGTCTATAATTGTTGGGGGAGAACTACTTACTTTAGTCTGATTATTATCGTCATCCTCATCTTTGTCACTAATATACTGGTGCTTTATCGCATCATCTAGGGCCGTCTTGCGCCGATGTAACTCGTGTTCGAGTTCCTCCTTACTAAGGGTTTCATCTTCAAATAGATCCGCATGACGATATTCATCAAGATTTTCTGCATAGTCATATCGATTAAGGACCATAATTGCTGAAAAGGTATTTGGGTCAAAACACTGATTCGCCTGGTATATATCGCCGGCGATGTTGAAAACCCGCTCACAGCCAACTCCTGCTGCAGGCGAAGCAAGGATACAACGAGCAAGGAATCCCATTCGTGGAAGTTTTAATGCAAGATCTCTCCATATCTCTAGTACAGTCCCGGAAACCTGATGCGCTAGAGAGAGTTAGCAGGTGATTATTAGATTGATTATTAGAATAGGATGGTATTTACTGGTTTTCTGGTAATAGTCAAACTCATCCTCGATTTGTTCTGGGGCTTCATAAAGAATAGCATCCAAGTCGTCTGGGGTACTGAACGTCGCTTTTGGCATGTCTGTAAGTTGCGAAGAAGATACCTCATATTCATTCGCCGCACATTTGTCGAAGTCTTCTCGTAATGCCTCCCAATATATCTCAGCCCATGGTTGTGCACCGGGTTCTGCTACCCATGAGGGTTTTTGGAAAATGGCATCTTTCGTCTTAGGATGAAGTAGTGTAGCTTTACCATAAAAATACCCAAGAGATGATTGAGTCTCTGTATAGTATTTTGCCAGTTTTCCATGGGCCGCGTCAAGCGCCTCCTTCATCTGTATCTTCCAGGGTACCCTCTTTCGCGAAAGGCGATTGCTTGCCCTCTCCAGGTGTTCAAAGAGCTTGTCGTAGATTTCAAATGCTTGGTGGAGTGTTGGCCGTCGAGTAGCACCAATAACCTGTGTATATCTACAGAAGGGTTTCACAATGTCAATCAGGTATTCCACCTGAGACCACTCTTCCTTATCTAGTCTTAAGAACTTTGCCCCATGCTCATCAAAAAACGCCTCAAGGTCTGGTTTCAATTGGTGGGCACGGACAAGCATATATGATGTGGAATCCCACCGGCTTTTAACATCTTGGAAAAGCTTCAAGACCTTTGGCATGTCGGGGCGGTTTTTTGCGAAGGAGCTATAGATCGGGGCAGTAGATCTGGTCTTTTCTGTCGCTACCCTTCGCCCTTGTATAGTCGTAAATTGTTCCTTGCGCAGAGAACTTGCATTGATATACACTGCTGTTTTGCGGACCTATTAGAACAAATGGCTTAGCCTAAAGTGGTTATTAGATTGATTATTAGATTGATTACCTTTGCAAGGGTTAATGGTACCCCGGCCGTAACAGTTCTCAGATCCCGCTCGTCTGAATACTCATCCCACGTTGCTTGAAGCTCTTCATTTGTTGGAGTAATCCGAATCTTACCAAGTAATTCGCTAATGGCAAGCTGAATTACATGCGCAAGACAAGGAAGATGTTCAATAGACTGAAGGTCATCATCATTATTGCCCAACCCGCGCTTTTGCCGAATAGCTTTCGTTATAGCCTCTGTCATAGTTCTGTTATTTGACGCATTATCTGTAGTAATAGCGCCAAGAACATCTTCAATTTCATGGAAATCAATCTCTTCTTCAAGGATATCCGCGATCCTTGTCCCAGTATGATGGCCTTGGATATGTCGGAATGCAAGAAGAACTTCATAGTACTCCCAGTCTTTTCCGATGAAGTATGCGTTGATAGCTAGATAGCTTTGCCTATTTTTTGATGACCAGCCATCACACGATAAAGAGATTTTGGTTCCGTCTCTTGGGAATTTAGCTAGGAGCATTGGACGGATTTCTTTATGCCGGTTTATAATCCTGTGCTTGATGGTATTTGCGCTCGGTAGATCGGCGGATGCATCAAGACATTTAAAAGCTCTCTGAAGCTCGACATTCTGAACACATCGGAATGGTAGTCGTAGGGAAATAATCATGCGGAGTATCTGAGTATCCCAGTCACTACGGGTAAGGTAATGACCATGGAGCTTCTGTTTTGTGAGTTTATCTCTTGACATCTAATTACCAAAGTGTTAGCCGGATGTAGTATAAGCAGATAGTCAATCTAATAATCAATCTAATAATCAATTAACATTTGCGACTTACCGATTCGCGATATGATAGTTGGCGGAGGCTATTGTCAGATCCCTGAGCTACTCCTATGCGGTTGCAATTCTTACTGCCTAGATGCGACTTCATTCCCGAGGGGCCAACGTTTTTGTATGAAGGATGTTTTAGAGGGCCAGAGCATAGCTTGCATATCACCATTGGGGCTCCCGAGCTGATGACAGCGCCTTCAGAGAAGCACCCCCATTGGATAGCTTTTTTTTCTCCTCCCCATGCAATCTTAGTCTTGTTAGGATCATTCTCATTTGTCTCATACCATTCCGTTTTTTGCCACCAATCATTGAAAAGAGTCTTTTTCTCCTCCTCATAGAGAAAGTGATCTTTTGATTTTCCAATTCTCTTCAGACCTTGTTCCTCTGTAGTAGTGACTGAAGTAGTGTCTATTGTTAACTGACTTTGACTCAACTGAAGGTTACTTTCTGATAGAATAGAAGTCATGATGTTTACTTAGTATAAACGAGAAGGATTATTCTTTGTTATTATATTGTTTATTAGATTATAGCTGGGCAAGATGAAAAGATATTTCCTGTTACCCCGGTAACTACAATCTGTCGCAATCACCGCGGGGTATTACGTAGCTAATTTATTGGCGCCAAGCTTAATTGAAGCCTAGATTCCGTATTTCCCACCCCTAAATCTTTCTTCCAAATTTTCGTCTCTTAGCTATTATTATCCATGCCTCCAGCAATTATTGAAGATGAACCTGTAGCAGATGCGCAAGATACTTATGAAGATGCTGTTAATCTTGCATCTTCTATACTAAGGTCAGAGACGACTACAGATGCACCTTCAAAACCACTAGGGCGAACAAAGACGGTTGCCAAAAAGAGTCTCCCTACAGCAACAGGTGAGGCTACAAAAGCTTTTGATCTAGGAATAAAGAGAGGTGCAAAGGGAGGTGCAAAGGGAGGTGTAATGGGAGGTGCAAAGGGAGGTGCAAAGGGACGTACAAAGGGAGGTGCAAAGGGAGGTAGTGGTCGTCGTAAGTGGAAGAAAGGAAGTAAGTAAGCCTAAACAGTCTAAATATCTATATACAAAGCAATTTAATCATCCATCAGCTATGGCCCTCAAGGAGATCAGACGGTATCAGAAGTCGACTGATCTACTTATATTACGAAGACCTTTTGCCCGTATTGTCCGCGAGATTATGATTGGAGTAGCACCTGCCCGCGATCTTCGAATACAATCTACTGCTTTGGAAGCTCTACAAGAGGCAGCAGAGAGTTATCTCGTTACGGAATTACATTGTAAGCTTTAATACTCTTCGCATTTAGATTTATTATTGATTCATTTAGTGAGCAACCTCTGTGCAATTCATTGCAAGAGGGTGACTCTTATGCAGAAGGATATGACGCTCGTACGAACAATACGAAGGATTATCACTGGACTAGGTGGTAGCGAAGAGTAGGAGCGGTGTTATGTAGTAGCACTGGTTAATCAAATAATCAATCTAATAATCAACGCGGTGGTCGCGATAATTGATAGTTATTATTTACTGAACGAAGCCCTGCATCATCCTTAGAGCATCAATTTATTCCATAGCCAGCTTGGTGCTTGAGAGATGAAAACGCTCGAACTCATCAGGGATCTTATCCCCAAATTCTGCGGTCATTAACGTGTACGCGAGTTTTGCATTCTTGCTGTCTTCATCTGGCACCCAGCCATGCTTATGAAGATCATAGTCATCAGGCCACCAGTCCGCAGGACCTGGCGCCTCCACCCACCCACTATCGCTGACTAGCATCCATGAGGCGATATTTCTCCACACAGCCCGTTCCATCATCGTAAAATACTCGTGTGGAAGCAGCCTTTTCGCACGGTAGGATTTGGTCTAATTAAACATTAGCAGGGAACCGTGATTATTAGATTGATTATTAGATTAGTTTACCGTCTCATCAAATATAATATCACCACAATTGATCAAGCGGCCAGCCTAGAAGATTGTAAGTATTCAAGGTATTACCATAGCTTATTAGAGTCAATTACCTCGTTATGGTCAATACTTGGAAACATCCACATCATTGAGAACTCCCGGTGTTTACAAGAGTCGATATGGCACCATGGTACACCTTGATGCCGCTCTCGGCCAAAGTGTCGCATCTTGCGCTGCAGTGAGATAATTGACTTCTGCCAGTATGATCTGGTCTCCACAAAGGCGATCCTCAGTATATCATAGCCTAGCTTTTTAAACACGCCCTCTGCGTGATCCTCTGTCGGTAGTGGGGTAGAACCGACGAATTGGAATTCATCCTCATCTAGATAGGACAGATAGGCTTGGTAATGTGGATCATTGTCTAGTTCCTCTTCGGTGAGGTCCCTCCACGCGTTTTGCGCATCGGATGGCTCAGGATCACCTTTGCGAACCTCAATGATTGGACTACCATCAGAAGTTAAAGACAGCGAAAGGGCAGTGTTATTGGCGTGCTGTCCTTTAAGAAGTCTGCTTATTAGATTGATTATTAGATTGGTTATTAGATTTGGTTCTAACATAGGCGACACTTACCTTCTATAATTTACCATCTTCTTATCATCCTCTTCCATCTTCCTTTTCTGGTCTTCGGACGCTGCTTGATAAGCGGATGAGTTTTTGAGCTTCCTCTTGGATTCTGACACTGCGGAGGCATCCCTAGACTTGGCCTTATAGAGTAACAGCTCATCGCCCTCGAGCTTTGCCACCCGATTCCTCGCTCGTATCGTGTTTTTGTTTTTGGAAAGAAGAGCTGGATCTTTCCTAGGCTTGCCAACCGTTCCAGGTTTCACTCCTGGAATCCGGTTTCGGGGTGTGTCAATAGCCATGCTGGTATCATCCATTATATTCTGAAACTCCTCTTGCCCATTATCATCTGAAATAGCAGCTATAAACAATAAGTAATCTAATAATCAATCTAATAACCGCGAGGCACCTTACACGCATGTGATGATATATCATCTAGACCGCCCATGACAACATCTTCCTCCGATTTCACTAATACGGCGTTATTTCTGTGTACTGCTCTTATAACACGCGTTAAAACACTTACTATTCTGTCCTTCTGTATCACTATCCATGGCTGCACCCTACTATAGCAAGGATACGCGCTATTGGCTGACTTGCCAGTACTATGAGGAGGGTTGAAAATGGGAGGATCCTAAGGGTGAAGAATTGCAAGTGAAGAAATTTTTAATAGTGGTACACTAGTCCACTAGTGCGGCGCTAGTACTATCTAGGTAATCTGTTATTCACTTCTCACTCTATTTACTTATTTTGATTTGCCAATCGGTTTTCTTCCTTCTAAAGTATGCGACAATCTCGGTTTGAGCTGGTAAGTATTGTCTTTTTCTATTTCTATACATATATTCAACCGTTCACGTTATTATTGCTAACTCTATATACATTGTAGCCTATCAAGATCATATTCCAGTAAGTTCAAAATAAGACTTACTTAAAAAGCTTATATTAAGTCTAACTTTCTTAATTCTATCTAGCTAATCACTCCTGCGTTGCTCTTGTAAGTGATTATTAGATTGATTATTAGATTCACTGTTATCATATTGAAGATTATTGGTCGTTTTTTCCGTTAGAATATTAGGAATCAATATACTAACTACTGTTGAGGTAGTTCTGAAGTATGGCATCTGGAGCTGAACTACCTACATTACCAGAGGGTTTACGGTTTGTTCTCACATAGTTTAAGTTTTTATCTATTGACCTGATGTTTTTAGTAATGCGCGAAAAATTCGCGCTGAAAGTTACGATTCAGCAGCGGACTATGAACCAGGGACTAATTTAATGACTCGGTATGTTTTTCCTAAATTCAAGATTATATAACTCTAAGATTTTATATTAGTACTTTACGAGAACAATATGATCCTTCATATATCCCTGATGATTATGATGCTTCCGGAAGACTTATCCCTGAGTAAGTTTATCCGTACTACTCTATAATCTAATAATCAATCTAATAATCACATTTCTTCAGCGCTCTGCAAAGAGTGAGTGCTATGGACTACAACAGTGACCTATTTGAGGAGGATGGGTATACTATGACAAAGGAGTAATACCCTCTATATGAATACTTATTAATGTAATGCTTAATCTAATATCTCTTCTATTTTAGTACTCGATGGGTTAGAGACGGTATTCAACGACAGGGTTCTGATGAACAGTAAGTTATCTTTTATACCACTTGTTTACCTTATAACAGTGTTTAATCCATATAATTACTATTATAGAGGCGATTTCGGATATGTCAACGGAGCCAAAATGTATACCCATGAAATTGAGACGGACAACGAAGATGATATATTTGATGACGAAAACACTAAGAAACGAGGTGACTATATCTACAAGGGTCGGAACTGGGGCAAGAAAGGCGAAGCTTTCTATCAAAATGCACTACAAAGCAAGCGCATCAAAGTTCGCAAGGCTAAACGCAAGGGAAGGCAAGGCGGCAAGGGTCCTCGCACTGGAAACCTAGGCGGCAAAAGGACTGGAACACCTGCTCGAAAACAGCCAACGAAAGCCCCTGTTACGAAAAAGCGTCGTAAGAGAAGAAACCCAGAAGACTTCAAAACTGTGAATTTCAGTGCTCTGACAAAGAAATCTAAAACTGGAGGCAAGAACAAAAAGTTCAAGGCTGGTAGTAAGTGTATAAGTCTACTAATCTAATAATCAATCTAATAATCACTTTAGCGGGTGCCTTACGCGAAATTAGGCGCTATCAGAAAGAGACGGATTTTCTAATCCGCAAATTGCCCTTCCAGCGTCTCGTCCGTCAAATCTGCCAGGAGTTGGGCCATTATGATCTACGATTCCAAGCAAGTTCCCTAACGGCGATTCAAGAGGCTACGGAAGCGTTTCTGGCTACAGAATTCGAAAGTATTATCATCCCTTACACTACTCTAAGATTCAAAATAATTGACTAGCTATTAGTGACTAACTTGCTCGCTATACATGCCAAGCGAGTTACTATTCAACCGAAAGACCTGATATTAGCAGAACAATTGAGGGAGATGCTTACAGGAAAATGTAAGTTAAAACAAAACTCTTTAAATTAACAAAATTAATACCTTTATAGCCTTTAAACAAAGTGCACGCTGGGTAGATCATGTAAATCCTTATCAGACGGTGCGGTAATTACCCGGACTCGATTGAACGCCTTGTGGGGGAAGATAGAGGAAAGTCTTAATTCAGAAAAGTCATGTCAATAATATCCTAAATAGAAGCTCAATGAAATCTCCCCTTCTGTGATTATTAGATTGATTATTAGATTAGATACTAACCCTACCATAAAGCTTGGCATGTTGGTCGGGTTGATCGGGTTCAACCCGAAAACCTGCCAAGAAAAACCCGACCCGACCTGAACCCGACGTGTCGGGTTCAGGTCGGGTTCAGGTTCAGGTCGGGTTGAGAAAATCCCAACCCGACCCGACCCGTTGCGCGGCGTATCTCTAATTAATTTAAATAATTTCTAATATATCTCCTATATATAAAATACTTACTCGAAGGCTTTAATAATAATATATAATAACCTTATAACTCGACCAGTTATCTAAAAAATATATAATATTAATAATTACTTACTATTAATAGTTAGTTAGAAAGGCTATACCTAAATTATAAAATAATATTACTCTTAGAAGTCGCGATAAAACCTTAGAATAATTAATAAAAAGGATATTTAAGATATATATAATATATAGATTAAGTAAAGTATTAGAGTACTATAAAATATATAAGGACTATATTATCATTAAAATCTATATTCTTAATATATTAGAAAATAAACTCTAGATCGCGTAAATATAATCTAATATATAATTTTTTTAAAAAATAAATCTTATAGACTTCTTTAATAATCTTAATATATATATTCTATCTTCCTTAAGGACTATATATATATATAGTAGAAAGTAGATATATAAATAATAAAATAAGCTTTTAATAAGGCGTGAATTATTATATAGAGACTACTACTAACCTAACGCTCTAAATATAGTTTACCTTCTTTTACATTCAGACCTTCTAGCGGTGAATCCTTATTACAAAATAACTTAATATACTAGTGATTAGTTAATAAAGTAGACTAAATAATAACTTAAAGCCGGCTTATTTAGTAGGTATAGGGGTAGGATTCCACCCGCAGAAGGTCTAAACCTTTGAGACTAGGCTTTTCACCAAGCACCCCTATCCATTATTGGTTAGGCTCTCTGTAGGGCTGAAGGCGGTTTTGCTTGCTTCTCCATCTCTTTCGATATTCCCTACATTTTCACACCCATCGCCATGGCAAATTCAACTACAACAGCGATAAGACAGATCTCAAGGCTCTCGCCAAAGTTACTATCTTCCTCAGGTAGCCTACTCAGAGGCTCATCTCGATTCCGAGCACCTACGGCTTGCGTTGCAAATAGAGCAACTCAACGATGTTATGTCTCAGAGTCAAAGCCAGATAAGGCGCAAGTGAATGTCGAGACCGCGATCAAAGCAGACCAGCAAGCATTTACCGCTCAGACTGGAATGCTCCCAGACGAGATGAAGATGCCGGGGACTGAGATGTCAGCAGATGTGATGATGAGCCCAGCCGCCGGCATCCTCAAGCAAGCTACTGTAATGGACGAGGGAACGCGACCTATTTACCTCGATATGCAAGCGACTACTCCAACTGATCCGCGCGTGCTCGATGCTATGCTCCCATTCTTCACTGGACTCTACGGAAATCCTCACTCGCGAACTCACGCATACGGTTGGGAGACTGAGAAGGCCACAGAGCAGGCGCGAGAGCATGTAGCGAATCTGATTGGTGCCGATCCAAAAGAAATTATCTTCACGAGTGGTGCAACTGAGAGCAACAACATGAGCATCAAGGGGGTGGCCAGATTCTTCGGGCGGAGCGGGAAGAAGAAACATATTGTTACGACTCAGACGGAACACAAGTGTGTGCTTGACAGTTGTCGTCATTTGCAAGAGGAGGGGTTTGAGGTTACCTATCTGCCAGTCCAAAACAACGGGCTGGTAGATTTGAAAGAGCTCGAGGCCGTCATCCGGAAGGACACTGCTATTGTTAGCATCATGACTGTGAATAATGAGATTGGTGTCATTCAACCAATGGAAGAGATAGGCAAGATCTGCAGAGCAAAGAAGACCTTCTTCCACACCGACGGAGCACAGGCAGTAGGGAAGATTCCGATCAATGTCGATGCCTGGAATGTGGACCTGATGTCGATTTCCGCACACAAGATCTACGGACCGAAGGGTATTGGCGCCTGTTACGTGCGACGAAGACCCAGGGTTAGGATTGACCCCATCATTAGTGGTGGAGGTCAAGAACGAGGTTTGAGAAGTGGAACACTCGCACCGCCTCTTGTTGTGGGATTTGGGGAAGCCTGTCGGATAGCAAAGGAAGAAATGCCAGTAAGTGTTGCAATTCGAAAATGGTTTCTCGGTCAAGTGCTAATTGTGCTCTTCAGTATGATTCGAAAAGAATCCAGAAGCTATCAGACCGTCTGCTCAAAGGACTGCTGTCGCTAGAACACACTTCCCAGAACGGCGATCCAGAGCGCTTCTATCCCGGCTCTGTCAATGTCTCGTTTGCATACGTCGAAGGCGAATCTCTTTTAATGGCACTGAAAGACATTGCTCTGTCATCCGGCAGTGCATGTACATCGGCTTCGCTAGAGCCAAGCTACGTCCTTCGAGCACTGGGCAACAGCGACGAAAGCGCACATAGCAGTATCCGATTTGGCATCGGCAGGTTCACTACAGAAAGCGAAATTGACTATGTCCTCAAGGCTGTGAAGGAAAGGGTCACGTTCTTGAGGGAGTTAAGCCCGCTTTGGGAGTTGGTGCAAGAAGGCATTGCACTGGACAGCATTGAGTGGAGTCAGCATTGAAGTGGAGGCTTTCAGCATGAGTTAATGACCGATTAGCATCGCGTGGAGTGGCGGGAGTCCTTCAAAGCATACTGTTCGGCTTGATGGGAAAGGGTTGCCTGATAGCTTTGTAAATTGACAACCCACATCATACGGTATACCTTACACGTGAGACCATAGCAGCTTTCCAGCATGCTACCGAACATTAGGCTGTCCATGCCATTCTTACCGAACATGAACATGAACATGCTTAATGGGGACCGCAAGTAACCGAAGCTGGTGAGCAAGTGACCACAGGACACAGACGCCGATATCGCGCCATGCATGTGTACCTACTGTGATACACCTCCAAACAGGTGGGGGTGGTGGGGCATCCAATATTTTCGCCTTACGAGGCTCAGCCCGCTGCCCCGCTAAGATAAAATTATGCGTAATGGATTCAACAGCGTCTGATAACCAAGCACTACCTCCCTTCCTATGCAAGCGCAGCGTTAATTCAACGACACAGCCCTGAAAACGCTATGACGCCTTGAAATTCATAAGGTAGCCTTTTGCCACGATTGGCCGGGCTGGACACAACAATGGAGGGATGGAATGAACAAGCCACTCGTCCGTCCTTTGTGACAGCTTGCCCCTCAACGGAGTTTTCTCCCAGGCAACGGTGTACGCTTGGCCGGAAACCGGGGATTTACGGATGTTGCCATAAGCTTCTCAAACAAAATCATGGGATACCATAAGCCTCTCAGACCCTCTCAAATGAGCCACACGAGCAGACAAGCTGGCAGCCAAGCGACACAAGACCCCTATGTTATAACTGAAAGTGACCGTCTCCGGGCGTGTGGAAAGCTCTGAGCCTCGTTCCTTTTTTTCGAGCGGTCCGCAGAGGTCTCGTGCTCGTTGCATTTACAAGCAATAGTCTATGACTATTCATCTATTCATTGCTGAATAATCGTCATAGGCTTCTCAACTATTATTTAATACATCCGAGCGTTCTTATTGTCTGTCATTTCGAGTCTGAGTCTGAGCCTGAGTCTTCATATTGTACCACCATTCCAACCTGCTTACTAAACTTATTACCCTCTGACTAGCAATCGCTACCACACAAGGAGATTCAATGCGAAGCAACACATACAACAACAAAAGTATATAAACGCCACAGTCGAAATTCAACACTTCATATTTCGGCCCGTCCAGAGTCAATTCCCATTCAGACATACATTCGCCACTACGTCCGGAGGCAACACCTCGGCGGAGAAATATCCTATACAGGCCATTGAGACATGCTACCTCCCATACCGTTTCCAGACAATTATGGCGTTTCACAACACTACGGCTTCTTGCCCGATGAGCTTCCACTTGAGACCTTACCGGACCCTTACTACAAGAGATGGGAATACGTCGTGTCGAATTTGCAGGCTCTACTGCTGAGCAAGAGGTTGAGGCAAACCATTGACAACCTACCGATTGTTACGGCCTCGAGGTTACGCACTCCAGCGGAATGGCGACGAGCATATGTGCTACTATCTTTCATGACTCATGCATACATCTGGGGTGGCGATAGACCGGAGGAGGTATGTATAGAGTCCTCAGGGCAGTATCGTCGCTTGAGTAACACGGATCCAGAGAATACCACCAACAGTTTCTATACCCTACATACAAGTATGCAACCACCTGGACCTTCCCACAGTCGCAACATATGCTGGCGTATGTCTTTGGAACTTCAAACCCATCTTTCCTGATGAACCCATCGACAGCCTTGAGAATCTCTCCACCCTTGCCACATTCACAGGGTCGCTCGACGAGTCATGGTTTTATTTAGTTTCAGTAGCCATTGAGGCTCGAGGTGGCCCTACAATACCTCTTATGCTCCACGCCATCGCCGCAGCCCGTGCGAACGACAGCACCACGGTGATCGAGTGTCTTCAAGTATTTGCAACGAGATTAGACGAACTAGGCACATTGTTACAGAGAATGTACGAAAACTGCGACCCTCATGTCTTCTATCACCGGATTCGACCTTTCTTGGCTGGGAGCAAGAACATGGCTGATGCAGGATTACCCAATGGTGTCGTATTCGCTACCGGTGCTGGCAACGAGCCTTACTGTCAATATGGCGGTGGTAGCAATGCTCAATCCTCGCTGATTCAATTTTTCGACATCATCCTTGGCGTCGAACACCGACCCACCGGCTCACAGAAACCGTCCGATAGCAGTACGGAAAGCGAAGCTGAAGGTCCAACTGCTCAACCTCCTCGCCACAACTTTATCCATGAAATGCGCTCCTACATGCCAGGTCCTCACCGCCGCTTCCTCCAGGACGTCTCCTCCGTCGCTAACATACGCGAATATGTCGAATCTCATAAATCCAACCGTAGCCTTAGCCTCGCCTATGACGCCTCCTTAGCCATGCTCCGCTCATTGCGCGACAAACACATCCAATTGGTCTCCCGCTACATTATCGTCAAATCCCGTGAATCCCGTTCCCATTCTCGCTCCCTCTCCCCCCTCTCCGCACCCAACAACCAACCTCAGCCTCTCAACCTTGCCTCTGCCTCTGACCATAAGTACTCTGGACCCAACGCTGCTAAGGCAGAGCGCAGGAGACTACGCGGCACGGGTGGTACGGCACTCATTCCATTCTTGAAGCAAGCGCGAGATGAAACCGGCGAGCCGGCTATTGATGCGTGGGCGCGGCGGATACTAAGTAACGGCCCTGCTGACAGTGCAGGAGAGGCCAAGGGCTTCGCGCTGGGGAAGATTGGCGAGCACGCAGATGGGGAAATGGAAATCGTGGGGTTGGCGGGGGTGTGGAAGATGGATGATAGTGAAGGTGGTCTGTGTCACTGGTGATTTTATCCCACCGCAGAGAAATGACACAAGAACACAAGCCGCGAGGCTCTGTATGATACCTTCGTCGCACTAGGGGAAGCAGTCAATTGTACGTTTTGAAGGGATTTTCTATTCAATTGTACATTTTCATGGATATTGGGAAGATATAGACGGAGCGGTCTCCACCAGATTAGACGAGGGTTATAGACGGAAACAGAAGAGCGCCGCCTTCATTGGCTCATAGCACTCTCCGCACATGTATCTACCATCAATCCCTTCACAGAACATGGGATTGGCAATGCCTACTTAAAATTGGGCAATCCAGCGTATATTTCTAACCAGATATGCTACCGCATCCTAGTGTATTAGCAATCAAATGAAGCTGGCGCCTGGTTACATCCCACACTTTCGTGAATTCCCACGTACACACTCGCTTCTATGAAGACTTGTGTACGAAGTATAGCCATACATAGATATCCCACTGCTACCCTACGCGGTTATACACCAAACCCCACACCCCACTACACCGCAGGATGCATTTGATGTGTGGTGGTTCTGGCGGGGTAAGTTCGATTAGTAAGGTCTTTCATACGTGTGTGGGGATTGGGGGGGTTTTGGGTGTAGGAGGTTGGTGGATGGTTGGATAGGGAAAAGTGGGGGAGTGAGGTGGTGGGTTGGGGTTGGGGGTTTAGGGAATGGATGGGTGGATGGGGGCGTGCAAGGAGGTCAGTGATGGATTGATTAGTGATCGTTTCTTGTCTGTGCTTTTTAAAGAATTAAAAAGTCACGTTATTCTTCTTTTCACAACATGCACGCCAGCGAGTCACTCTCTTATATACAACCGTATGTTAGGACGATAGAAGAATAAGTCATGCATACAGGATTTTCAAGTTGGGCTTTCACGAGGTACGGTCTTGAGTATTGGACAGAGCTAGGACAAGAGGAGCTTTGAGGTATTGATTTCATTCTAAGCTATCCTCAAATACCGAGATCTTTAAATCAACAGACTATGAACCGAAACAATCCTCTCAAGGGGCCGTTAGGGACTGAAAGTTTTAAACCGAGAGGTTGTGAACCGAAATTGTGATATTGAGCGCTCATCATAAGAATGAGGTATTCATCCCTGATAGCATTCGTTTCTTAAGGCCATGAAACGGAATATTGGCGTTCAATTATCTATCGAAAGCAAATTGCCATTATCCTGCCGTTGATTTCGGAGGGTATCGATGGAACTGAAAGCCTTTCCCTATCTCCAGATGCATCGCCGGCTCAGTATAGAACCAAGGATGAGATCTAGGGGTTTGGGCCCTGCTTGTAGTAATACTGCTTTCATTGGCCTCTTCCAGCTGGTTATTATCAAGCTCATTTTGCTTCAGCTTCCTAGAATCATCTCTCTGCTTCAATTCGGCAAAGTTGATTTTGCCATGGCCTGCTCCCCCGTTGGTCTCACGCTTGTGCGCTTCGTAGGATATCTTATCGGAAAAACTTTCCAAGGTCAAAGGTTTGAAGCCTGGGAAATGGATCCCGGAGTCGAAGTTCACCAAGATTACCCGATAATCTCTCTGGTTCGAGTCACCTGCTTGCGGAGTGACGATTATGAGAGAGCGCTCGTCAGCGTAAGAGTCCGTTGCTCTTGCCGTATCAATGTCTCGAAATGCGCTAAGCACTTCACATATTTCTTGTGGCGCGCCATGGGGTGGGAATCGCCGCATGCCTCGGTCAATGAAATAAATGTTAGGCTCTGTAACCGCTCCTTCCTCGTACAGAAAGTTGGTAGCTGGGTCGATGGGAGAGCCAGGAACGCGGGATCCGGCACATAGGTGCATCGTTTGCTGAAGTGGTTCGGTCATGCCGTGATCATATATGACATCCATGAAGGATTGGCTGGGTCGTACATAGATTCGTCGTTCATGTTTTTGTATCGGGTCGGCAGGGAATTGGTGTACAGCTTCGACAGAGGACCGAGGATATTCATCTATGGTTTGTATAATCTCAGATATTCTTGTTACCGGAGAATTTACGGTATGTGCTGGCGGATCTGGGAAGATGATAAGCCGATATCGGTGGCGCGATCTGCTATTCCGTTCGATTGTTTGGCCGCCTCCGGATTCAACGATGAAAATCTCGCCTGTGCGCTCATCTTGCACAAGGTCATCACAATCCTGCCCTCGAAGATCCTTGGCCAATCCGCGGAAAAGTCTGACAGCTTCCAGTCGAGCAGGTAATGGTGTGTACGGTGAGTGAGTCAAGAGGTCTCCAGGCTTCATTGGACCAACAGGATGAAAGTCGTTGATTGGGAAGCGGCAACATCTCCAATAGAGTCTTTTTGCACCATCTGGTTCATGGCGGGAGAAAGGCTCCTCACAGCAAATTGCGTACAACCATCCCCCGAGTAATCTGAACAGACACGGGTATTCTTTCAAAAATTCGCCCAGTGCAATGATTGATGCTGCCCCCTCCGGATTGCTGAGGTCATAGCACTCGAGCGTCCATCTTAGTGCCTCGCAGGCGAGGATATCATCATATCCGTCAATGCGATAACCATTAAATGCGCGGACTAGGTAACGTCCATCGGTTATAACTTGCGGTGCGACGGTGTCTCGGTTAATCATGCGGATACGACTCAGCGTAGGCACAAAACTCTTACGCACATCAATCACCACATCTGTGAGGCGATTGTACTCTGATCCTAAATCAAGACTCAGTCTGAGTATGCCGTTCTGATAACTTTGGAGATACCCGATATTGATTCCGCTGCCTGGATGATGTCCCGATATCTCGGCCACGAGTGCCTTCATGTCTATGACATCTTCTGTTCCTGAAGCACCGTGAATATCCAAGATACGGACCGAGTCGTGGTGGATGTAGCACAGAATTCCACCAGAGTAAGCCACATCATACAGGTCCTTGTGGGCATAAGCCAGGAGTGCCACCGAATACGGCCTAGCCAGAGCAAATCCCTCCCTTCTCGTATACGTACGTAAGATGGCTTGTGCATGGGTGATGGAACCTTCCTGGGCCAGCTTGGCTTCTTTAGAGTAGGGGATTAGTCCCTACCAAGTGTTAATCTTTGGACAACTGAAGCAAGGGGCATCCGACCTTTACAACGGTAGAGCCAGGATTCAAGTTTTGACGGAGTTGGACACAAGTGCTCCACAACCGAATGAAATCATCCAAGTCCAAGTATAGCGCTATCTTGGTCAAGAGTTCCGAGGGTAAGTTCAACAGAGAGTGGCCCATTGCTGGCAATCTCGTTGAAGGTTAGGACGTTAGCGATTACACTCCTGACACAGTGATTGCAGTAGGAAGGCGTGAATTGTTTCGAGGTCGAATATGCGAGAGACGTGAGTGAGAACTAGGATTTGACGTTGAGACAGCAAGAGAGGACTAATTGAAGTATGGAGATAGTGAGCAGGGTGTTTGAGCAATACGTTTTGCTGTCGTCAGGGACGAGTGATGATAGCGAGCTGATATGTTGATGGCATGTATGAAGAGAAAATAGGGACTTACAGGGAGGACATGCTCTACCACTGATCATGAGATGCACTGCAGATATAATACGCGGAGAACGTGCACCAGACTTGTTGCAGGATGCACGAATGTATGAGGCCTGTAGAAACAGTATGTGTGCCTGAGTAGTGATAACGTAAGTGTTACCTCAGGAAAGGTTCGGGAAGGCAGAAGTCGGGCCCCAAGGCCTTCATTGCTGCTTGTAATATGCAACACAGCTCTATTAGTTCCTCCGATTGGTGACGTTCGTGGCAATTATTGTAATACCTGCGATCTCGGCGCTTTGAGAAACCCATCCGAGTAGCTAATGTTTTAGATCTGCGGCCGATAATGATCATGTGAACGCAGATTAAGGTGAAATAGACACCCTTTCGGACATCCATCCACATGGCTCTGTCCAGATGCACGAACCTTTGACGAGTCTGTATCAGTGTAATTGGACGAGCTTTGTGCATCTTTGCGGCTACCTCGGCCTCTTCGACTCTACGTTTACCTGGTAGATTTGCAGGCACCCGTACTGACGTCCGGTCCATCCCCGCTGGATGGCTGCCTGTCGTCTATAACGGTAATTGCGCTCGCCGTAGCCTTGCCGTACAGATTCAATTTCTTTCACACCTGGAAATCGAATCGAAGCATCAAAATCCAGCACGACAATAAATATGGCCTTGGTAAGACAGATGACAGAAGCGCTCATAGGAAGCGATCTTGTGTGGGTTTTTTGCATATAGCTTCAGAGACTCCAACAACTCTGCGGACGCATACGGAGGTGACAAGAGGGCGGGCTCTGACGGTCATTGAAGTGGGCTTCGTCCCCGTCCATCGGCTCATTGTGCCAGATCACCAAATAAGGTGGATGCGGAAGTGCGCGGATCAAGTCATCCCAGCAGGTTTGGTATCGAGAGCCGATGCACATGAGAGCCCTTGTTGATCTGTTTTCATCATACTGAGAAGCTGTGCTGTTTTGGAGAAGAAGGAGGTCCAGGTTGGGATGGCAGCTTCAGTTGTGAATCTGTAGCTCCTACGGTGTCTCTACAGGCTACTCCGTGATCACAGAATATCTCCATTATAAGAGTCCAGTAACTGCATGCTCTGTGGAGCGCTCTGGTATGGATGCATGCTCTGTGACAAGGTTCAATCAACCCATTGACAACTTGTCTTCCAACTCCAGCCTGGACTAGCTTCAGGACAGGGTGGCATCACGTTCAGTTCGTTCCTTGATATTGGAAGACGATGGATGATATGGTTGGGTTTTGAACACTGTTTTTGTGGTCCTGCGTGCTCTGAACGTTCAATGACGAGCATTCCACCCGTTGATGCATCCCTCTGTAGGATGAAAGACGAAGGTTCGTCCCCAGGCTGTCCTACGCTACCAAGCCGAAGTACTATTGGAAAATTCTCCCAATGCTTGCTTCTGAAATGGCCTACCGAAATGGCATGGCTTATGGAACAGCCCCGGTAAAAGAGTAAGAATGGAAATCTAGGATGCCCCAGCCTATGATAGCCTCTCATTCAAGACTTCTGCGAATGAAGCGGGAAAGTCTAGACGACGGCGGATTTAATGACTTGGTAATCCTGTAGAGCCATCTGCAGGATATCCCAATAATTGTCGGTTGTACAATAGCGTTGGCCCAGTACGTTTGTTGCGCGACGGCTAATGCCGGGATTAATTTTGATAGCAAATACGTGGCAACCATTTGATATGGGCGAGATCCCCATGCACATTTTTGCTGAACTTTTATGCACAGATGCATGCTTTGGCTATTGAACCGTAGATTAGGCAACCATCCTTGCTTTCCAGTACCATTCGACCTCGCCGTGAGAGAGCGGCTTTTATATTTTTGCGATTACATCATATAATGATGGTCTGTAAGGCAGGACTGTCAGCGAGTCCATAAGCCTGCTGTACAGTTGTAACTAGATAAAGGGGCATTCGGCTTATGCCCAAACCTGGGTATTGCAAGGATATTACGTCCGTACGCCGTAACGTTGGTTCAAGTTCTCTCGTTGTGCAAGCTCTTCTCGTTTGGTCTGTTGGTTTTGGGGCAGAAAATCATCGTGTTCCTCATGAGGGTTCCTCGAAGCCGTTGTCTGTGTCATAGCATTTGTGTCTCATTATCGTGTTATCATACACTACCAACCGTCTTCTGTTGCACTCCCCAGCTTAGATGATTTTCGGAGACAAGTCATCGTAACAGATCCATGTCAAGCCAGAGCACCTCTAACGTCCAGTAAAGAGAACAGGACTGCTCAACGGTCCATGGGCCGCCAGCCACCATTGACTGGCGCTTGCAACGCAACGACTGTGTTAGGGATCTCATTTCTAAGTATTAGCCATGTTCTGCTTTACCTGATTTGAGGAGTGGAAGTAAGAAGCCGAGCAGCCAATGCCGCCAATGCCAAGGTACATCATGCCGGTAAACTCCTTGGCTATACGCAAGACCGTAAACGGCATAGCATTCGAGCTTCTGGCCATGATAAAAGAAATAATCTACTTCAGAGAGAGAATCGTGTGAGAACGGTTTGAAGAGATTCTTGTGATGATAGATGATCCAGCAGCTGTATTGCATTGAAGATCTGGAGATTTAAGCGGCGGAGACCAAAAATACCGCTAATTCCGTCTAGCCCTACATCTGCTAAGGATTTTGACTGCATGACAAACCATTGATATTCATGATTTTGTGCGAAATGGCTTCGAGAAGGCTTATTACTTCATATATCTGCGAATGGCTCATAATTATGTACGCCGACTGTACTTGCACGTGCGCAAATGGAGTTGACAGCGCACAGCGTAGCAGCAGCCATAGCATTGGCTCTATCGAGTGTTAATCCAGACTACCACCACTTCAGCCTCCTCGATCTCAGCATTTCCTATCCTCACAGAAAAAAAGCAAAAGTCGGCCTTAGACTCTTGGCGTTCCTTGCAATAGCCTTGCCAATTGTAACAATTATCTTTATTTCCATATGTGACTGTAGAAGATCTACCCGACCTGATAGCCGGAAGCATTGGCAACGGAGCCTCTGGCACATGAACGCCAGCTTACTGGGTCTGGGAGTTAGCCTAGCCACATCTACCATCGTCTTCACAGGAGTCAAGAATCTTTCTGGAAAGCCTCGCCCAGACTTCCTTGCTCGCTGTGACCCAGACCTAGAACAGATCACCACTCACACAGTAGGAGGCTATGGACAGACGATATCAAATTTGTGGGTGATGGTAGATGGAGGTGTCTGCAAACAGCCAGAAAAGAATTTCCTGAATGATGGCTTCAGGAGTTTTCCAAGTGGATATGCAACTAGTGAGGCTGCCAGCATGAAGCACTGCATGCTACTGACTTTATACGTAGTTGCGTTCGCAGGACTGTGGTATCTCAGCCTTTATTTGGCTGCTAGATTCGACGTTGTGCCTCCTCCCGCCACCAAATCTCTTCAGCGTCGAGACAGGGCGCAGCAAAACGATGAAGCAGGTGAACCACTGATGCAGAGTGTCGAGCGTGAAGACAACGGCCTTTCACCTATCGACAAGAGTCCTGCTGCTCCACCAGCTTACCTGCTTCCATTGCCATACGTTCCACTTGGCCTCGCTATCTTCATCGCTGGGACCCGGTACTTTGACTTCAGAAATCATGGTTTTGATGTGCTAGCCGGATCTGCAGTAGGTACAACTACCGCTTGGTTTGGCTTTAGATTGTATCAGCCTCCGCTCGCATCTCATATGAGAGAGCCTTGGGTGCCGCGTAAATGATCAATCAATTTCGCTCGGTGGAGACTAGGTTGGCTTGTTGGGTGCAGTATGTGATTCAATTTTAGAGCAAAGCATGAGCAAGGCTTGCATGGGGTAGTATCCTGAAGTTGCTAGGCAGCCATTAGACGTCAATCAAGTTCGGCATCTGTGCCATCAAAAACAAGTCCCTGTGATCCTCGATCTTTGAATATCAGCTTAACAGACCTGTAGATCATCCATTAGACACTCCTTCCACGTCTCTCTGGACGCTTTGAATCACAACAGTCCCACCCCCCAAATTCTCATCTCAAAACCCTCCATAAAACACACCTTATTCCCCCTCCCCCAAATCCCCCACCTGACCTCAAACCCAAACACCGTCCTCCTCAACTCCTCATCCCCTCTATCCCCTCAAACATAACGTTTTCCATCCTCTCCTCCACCACCTTCTCAACCACCAGCCCCCTCTCCCTACACACCTCAAAAAACGCCATATCCTTCTCCAACAACCACGGTCTATACGGCGTAAAGAACACCAAGGCCCTCGCCTCCCTTGTCCTCGCCAGCGTATTCATTATCGTATCCACAAGCGCACCATGGCAGGAATGGTTGAACAGTAAATCCGCTAGTAGTAGAACATCAAACCGCTTCGATGGCTCTGCGAGATGTGCTAGCAGCGGCTGAGGGGGAGCGCCCCACAGATAGCCTTCTGCAACAACATGTATAGGCCCCTTCGATACCGGCTCACATGTACAGATGTTCTCTTTGAGATTATCAATCAATTCGCCATCGGGATAATCCGTCACTACGACCTTCTCCGCCCCTAATATACCAGCGACAAGGCTCGGGAGGCCTGCGCCGGCGCCGAGTTCAAGGATCGTTTTATTGTGAATTAAGTGGGTGGCATTGTTTTGGAGGTAGGTGGAGAGGATGCGGGCGCCGTTCCAGAGGTAGTGACCCTGTTGGCGGGAGGTCGTTAGTTAGGTCTTTCGGACATTGAAAGCGAAATCAAGGTATGTAGGTACCCACAAGGGATTATGACCGACTAGGCGGAGACGTAGGGTCTGGCCTGAGAGTAGGGTGTAGGATGTGTGCTTTGCTGGTTGCTCGGGCTCGAAGTACCCAGTAGGTTCTTGAAACATGGAGTTACTGAGGTCTTCATTGTCGGAAGATGTCATCGTCGTTTGGAAATTTAAGAAATTAGTTGTGGTCTATGATTTACGGGAAAAGATGGTTTGGTCTTGGCTAACAAATGACTATATACAAGATCTCAATTTCAAGAGCCTTTCTAATCTGTACAATGAGCTCTAAGGCCCGAATAAGATGCAACGACGCATCTTGCACATATAATATAGCCGTTCAAACAGCCATCTTATCCAAGAAAAATTTGATCCCAGTACCTTGTCCGCTACCCTCGTCAAGCGATTCTATCATAGCCACTGCCTTCTCATGGAGATCTCTCAGGATCTTCCGACAGTAATCGAAGCTTCCCGTAGTCTCCATATATTTGACAGCGTATTTTTTGACTTCTTCATCCGTAGGCTTCTGCTTCAGGATGTTGATCAACTGTCGATTTGTAGGATTCGTTCGTATGCTATGGATGATAGGAAACGAAAACTTCCCTTCTGTAAGATCTTCGCAGAGACCTTTATTCTCTGCATACTCGGAGCTTGACAAATTCATATAATCGTCTCGTATCTGAAACAACAAACCTACTATGTTGACCAGAGGTACGTAGTCCCTAGGTACGCTGTCAATCTAGCAGTAGGTCATATTCTGAAGCACACTTACTTTCCACTGCTACTCTCGGCTTGCATGAGTTTCACAGCCAACCGGAAAAGACCACCAGTCTTGTTGCCCACCATCTCAAGATAGTCGTCCTCACTCGGACATGTTAACGTGTCCCGCCAGAAGAGATCCATACCCTGACCCCGGTGCAGGTTACAGAGTTCTTCCGTATATATTTCGATTGTTTTTGGGTTATTGAGCTTCACCAGCTCTTGGAGCGCAGCGAAGTAAACGTAATTTGCTGAGTTGATGGTCTGAGCCGTACCAAAAATACTGTGTGCGACTGGCATTCCACGACGTAGGATGGAGGAGTCTTCAACATCGTCTATTCTAAGTCCTCATTAAAATGATGTCTGCTGGATGGGCTGGGACAATATACAGTAGGGAAGCAGTATGTAGCATGCCCACGACCTTCGTGATAATGATCAGACTCTCCTCCGGCACCTTCAGCCAAGCGTTGAACGCTGCAATGAGCTGCTTTCTTATGTCCTTTCCGGGATGATCGTAAAGATATTCGAATGGTCCAAGTATTATTTTTTCCTTCTCTTGCGACCATTCCATGCCATGTACGTGCTTTGCAAAGCTGTCCGCCGAGCCGGGCGTATTCGGGTTGGAGGAACTCATCGAAGCTGTAGTGGAGTGTTTCCTACTCTGTGACAACCAATCGCCCTCTGGCACGGGTGTAAGTACTGGCTGGGCTGGGTTTATATTGCCGCTTCCGAGTCCTGTTGAGCTTGTGCGGCGGGGTATAACATTAGGAGATTTGAAATTCTCCGAGACCATTGTGGGACTTTTCGTCAGAAGTTCATCGTGGAATCTATTTGATACACCTAGAGGTACTAGACTTGATGGTTGAGAGTAACTGTTTAACTCCAATCCGAGGCTGCCTGGCAAGCCGTCATGTGCCGCCAAGCTCGAGGAAGCCTGTACGTCATATTGCAGGAAACATATTACTGTCAGACTTGATGATGGGATCCCAATGGATGTAATTTATAGATATATTCTCTATGAAGGATTTGGATGGCTGGCATTGAGCTGGAGCTGTGGGCGTGGCAGCTTTTTAGAGGTTCTCAGAACGATCCATACGAGCCGCCAATCTTACCTTTAATTACCGTTGTATGCTCCAACTGCTAGCTTGCCAAGGAACGGACCGCCAGTTTGGTACCCAGTAGCTGCCGCTTTCGCGACCCCCACCCCAGACATTGCCCCTCGGCGTCGTCTTACACCGTGTCATAGTCCTTTCTCATCAGCATTTCTCACCAGCTTTCCTTACCAGCTTTTCCACTATTTTATCTCTACACCGTTTCCCCACAGTAGATATCTCCTTCATTCGTTACCAATATACTAGCCTATTCTTAACCACCCATCAATCTTTACAGCAACAGTCAATACCTCGGGTACTCATTGAAAGAAAGCGTACATCCACATCCGAGTCATAACATTCACAGCCTTCTCTGCCAATAATTCTCTTCCATCGAGTGCATATCCTGTTTGACTACTGTGAGATCCTAGGACCCCTACGGGCCCTACGGGGTCACCCAATCGCACTCTACTATGCCTCAGGATGAGTCTGGGGCCAAATGGGCTTGGTAAGTACTTTGTTCTCGGCACAGCTCCATTAGTCGGCTTGCTTTAATTTTAGCTGTTTATACTGACATGGATCCCAGTGAACCTTGCGTGCGTGGTCACAGAGCGACACGATGCGATCATTTCGACAGATGGATGGTGCGGGTTAAGAAGCCAGGCCGACCACTACGAGAGTGCACACATAATAGAAAGAATTGCGAATGCAGCAAGGAGAGAGTCATAATGGTGCAAATACCGACAGGTCGGCACCGTCCTTCGGCCATAGGAACCGATTTGTTTGCTTACGTTGTGTGCAGAATCAAAGAAGTGTCTCTGCAGGATACAACGTAGGGAGAAAATGCCGGAAGACATAGATTCAGATAACAGCCACCTGATAATGGCACACCACGATCTCTCAATCCAATTCCCGTACGTGACTTACGAAAAAGCCCAGCAGTTCCCAAATGGAGCCACACTCAGGGAAGAATATCGGAGTTTACCAGCAATCGAGAACGGCACGGTGTCTAGTCCAACCGAGCCTTACTCGTCGCCTGGATCGAGTTCAAATCAAGAAATAAGTGTTCGAATGATGCAGCTTCCCGTATCAGATCCCAATCCCGGCGTCACATCGAATCCCTCACTGTTTTCGCCTTCGGACCCCCAAAGCAATTGTTGTAATCCGCCGACCGCCCAAGGTCAGCAAACAGCGAGCGTCCGGGTGCAACCTCTTACCGTGTCTCCAGCCATGGCACCGGCAATGCCTGGCCGTCCAAGCTACGCTGACAGCAACTATATGCACAGACCAATAGACCGGCAGTCCATGAACGGAGATCCCACAGGCATGCCAACTGACATAATGGGCGCTTCTATGGAGCCAGACTTCAGCGGTCAAACGATAAATTACCACTTTGCCAACAATGACCCCGTAGACTTCAGCACAGGTACATCATCTGCAAGTACACAAAATCGCTTCAATTTGGGTCCCAATATATTTGCGACCCACAGCGGCCACCACGATTCACAACACTTTACCCAGCAGGCAACGGATGGGCGCGTTGAGTCTTCAGCGCATGCTGCTGAGGCGAACCAGATCATTGATGGCGTATTAAATCGTACAGACCCGAAATGCAACTGTGGCCCCGGTTGCCAATGTGTGTATTGCTCGATTCATCCTTATAATGAGCCTACCAGGGAGCGTGTACGGGAACTCGCAAGCATAATAGCTACAGACTCATATCCAGGGCCAGAAAGTCGGCCACAGTCGCAATATGGAGAGCAATTTATGGACCTTTCAGGCATGTATCCTGTGATGCAACAGGGCCTTCATCCCCAGAATGGGGTTTTGGCGGCAAATTCAAACGTGCAAGAGACGTTATCCCAACCAACTTCCCAATCAGACATATTTCTAGGCAGCATGAACAAGTTACCAACTTCACCCATCGTGTCTGCTTCAAACGAGGATTCTGACAACAGCTTTCAAACAATGGATTTCTCTGTGAGGTCTTGGTGTCATAATGAATCGGGCACATGCATGTGTGGCGATGACTGTGATTGCCTTGGGTGTGTTACCCATTCCGGTCACAATGGAGTGGGTGGTACCCATAGTCAACCAGGGTTCACTAAAGTGGAGGTTTAACCACGGAATTGTAAATTACACAGCGTAAGCTTAACCCTACGGCTTGTGCTACGCAGCTAACGATTCTACAGTATGGTGGAAGTCCTCCTGGCTCTTCCTCCGCGTCCTTCATCTTGCTGGCCTTCCTCTACGTCTGTCTGGGTCCTTTGGCAAAGGCGTTGTGGTTTCCACGTACGGATACATGGGTCCGTGTTTTGTTTTGCGCATATTACAGCATAGTCAAATTGCGAAAGATACCCGGACGACGCCCTGGATGGCTCATGTGCATTTTGTGGAGTTCTAGCAGCAACAATCTGCATCATTTACGCCCTTTTTTGAAGGCTCGGTTTGAATGCCTATTTTTATGGTGGGGGCTCTTCCCTATGACGAAGATGCAAACAGGTGATGGAACCGTCTTTTGGACTTTTGAGATAGGCCTTCTGTCAAGGCGAGGGCCATGCTTTGCCTCTCCTCTTTGGGCTTTTACTGTCACTAGCATGAAAAGTTTTACATAGCATGTTCGGAAGAATCACCATCAAGGTCTTTCGAATCTACACTTGTTGATTTGCACTACGCAGAACGCTCAATACTGTAGTCGGACCTATTCTGAAAGATTATTTCCGAGCCCTATGGGCAGAGAAAACACTCGTAGGGACATCCATCTTCTCGACGACGGTTAAATCTCATATCACCAACGGCGCTACCTTGTGTCTAATACTGTACTCGACTTTTATTGAATTGTGATAGAAATGTGACCGTGGATACGCGATAGCTCTCTCCCAACTCAGGCCTACGTCTGCCTCTGTACTAATCTCTCTTTCTATCCCACCTGAGTCATGAACTGGACAGGCGGTAGACTATGTCGCTCCCGCAATGCAAATTCGTCAATCTCAGCCAAACAGAAAAATCATTTCGCCAAAGCCAGAGCAAAGTTGCAAAGTGCTCATTCTTCTACTCCTAAGCGGCAATCATTCGACCTCGGTCACTGGCGGCCAGATTATGAGACTCCGAATCTCTCGCGATCATCAATCAGTCAACAGCATGGGCATTTACAACACCAAACGATCCTGGATGACTTTGAGAACGTCAGACCACTCGTCCAAAAGCTGCAGACCCTCAACCAACTCAATGACAGCCATAAGCGAAAGCGCCCCTCCTTGGAGCACTGTGACTACCATTCCAAGACAGAAGTCTCCGAAGGCAAAGCGATGTCTCCAATCGTAATCAGTTCAAGGCCATCCTCTGTGTCATCTGCTCAGTCTTCGGCCCCAGCCATAGCTACGAACGAGTATCCTACAAGGTTCGATAGCCTGGGAACTCCCGGTCTGACTAATATTGAGGCGAAGCGTCGTCGACTCTTGCAAATGGAAGACTGGGTTGGACTCGAGCGGAGACACTCGAAGCCTGCACATATGACCTTCACAGAAGCGGAAGATAGAGACATGATAGGCAAGCGCCGCCAGATGAAGAAGTCCCATCATGTTACCAGGGACGCCACTCATCGATCTTCGAAAAGGGAACCGTACCATGAAAAGCCCAGGCAACTTGATATTCAATCTCAAGACTTTGGCGTTGGTCAGATGAGCATCAGAATCGGCTCTGCTGTAGACAGGAGTCAAGCAAGTGTCAGCTCAGAAGAAATGCTGTTCGACTCTGAAGTACAGGAGCGGAATCAGAGGAAATTGCCAGCAGCGCCGGTCATCCAACCTGGAGAGCTAGGATCTTTGCCGCTGTCTGACCAAGCTCATCGCGAGATACCCGCCTCTTCAGCCTTCTTGGACGACCTTTCATATGTAGCCGCCGTCTTCCAGCCTGAAGAAATGAGACCTTTGCCGCAGTCTGCTCATCGCCATCGGGATATAGGTACTCCATCAGCTTCCATAGATGATTCCGCGTCTTTTGGCTTTGCTTGTCAGCCGTCACAAGAAACCCCACCAAAGGATAAGCGGCTCAGGCTCCCACTCGATGATAAAGACGACAGTGGAACAAATGGGGAAAGAGAGGTAGTACCACCATTGGAGCTCGAGCCAGCACGAGAAGAGCAGAGCTTTCGACTCGTTTTCGAAAATACGCCACAGCCTCCTGGTTCAAATTGGACGGATAGCGACCCGATCGTTCGCGACTTCGCCTATCCTAACGTAGGGCCACCTTTGGCTCCATTGAGGATATCTCCGCTATTAAGAGCACAGAATATTAGCACACCTGACGGTGGTTCTGAACCAGATAATTCGATCAAAAGTCTTGCAAGTAGGCCTCGTTCCTTCGAAGACGCAAAAGATCAAATTCCTGAAAATCATGCATCTACTGGTAGGACGCAGCCCACAGAGAGAAGTGACAAAATTGGAGGCGAGGGAGATCCCACGACAGATTCAGAGTCTTCACGGGTCTCTGAAAAAGAGATGCGATCTCCTGCCAGAAGAAACAGCCTTGATAAAGACAAGCTGCAACCTAATCGAGAAGAAGAATCAATTTGGAGAAGCTTTACTATGATGGATGAGATGGAAGACACTAAATCATTCAAAGCACGACCTACCTCAGAGAAGACAAGAACAGAGCCAACTGCAAGCCAACATATGAACCACAATGCCCAAGCATCCACCCCAAAGACAAAGCCTCGCTCTCCTGTAAATGATGAAGAACAAATCTGGCGCGCCTTCATCTTCAGCGACGACGACTATAGTCTCACCAACGAATGGACACTCGAGCCACCCCCAACATTTATCCATTCACCCGCGCTCTCGAACCCAACTCGAATCCAACCATCCATGGTAGCAGAAGCATCCACAAGTCCCATTAAGCAAAACCCCCACTTACACGAAGCAAGCCCATCCGTTTCTCCAAGCGAAACTTCCAGCCAGCTGAAACAAGGCTTCTCCCAACGACTTGACAGCGCCACCAGCCACTCTTCAGACGTCGTGGCTGAAGTCTCTTCCCCCACAGAAGACTCGCCCGGATTTCCAGCCAACGGTACAGCACAATCAGAAACGGCAGCACCGTCCGCTGAAGTGAGTACAACCGCGCAGAGAACCAGAGATTTCACATTCACGCCATGGTCTATTCCATCGCTAGTGGAATCCGATG
This sequence comes from Cladonia rangiferina, assembly GCA_023065455.1. Taxonomy (NCBI): domain Eukaryota; kingdom Fungi; phylum Ascomycota; class Lecanoromycetes; order Lecanorales; family Cladoniaceae; genus Cladonia; species Cladonia rangiferina. The sequence goes on along the minus strand of JAJREH010000048.1, from coordinate 287,156 downwards.
AAACCCAAACCGAACATCACCCACACTCATCTCTCAGCGCACAACCAACCACTACCAACTCTTCTTCTCCCAATCCCCCAAATCTCTGCCTAGATAAACACTGCAGATCGGTCCCCCAGCCCTCGTCTTCCCTCATTGCTGCACCCCCATCCACCACCTACGACACCACACTATCCTCAGACGAGCTCCATGGCCCGTCACTCGGTCCAGTCGCTGTTACGCTCAAGTCCAAACACATGAAAGTCGTCTTCACACCACCGAAGCGATATAGTGGGCCACGTGCGATTCAGCCAGAGAAGCCGATTGCGTTGGGAAGGGCGCTGAGAAATGGGAGAAAGGTTGGTGGGCAGGTGGGAGGGAAGGCTAAGGGATTCAGAAAGGGGAAAGGGAAGGGGAGAGGTGGGACGGATGGAGAAGGGTGCGTTGATGAGATTGTTGATGACTGAAGGCTGGCAGAGAGTTTCGGTGGTAGAGTGGTTGTATATGTGGAGGAGCGCGATATGGGGTGTGAATGTGATTGGTGACGCACGAGCTATTTGCTATATCACTGTTATAGTTCGCTGTATTTGCTCACTGTACTGGCCAGCTGGGTTTATGATGCAGGGGACGAGCGAGTGGAGCTCTACGATCCTTATCTCGAATTCATGATGAGTGCGTCTGTAGGGTAGGTATCTCATACATACCAAGATTCTCAAGTCCTCTGCAAATCCGCCACATTCGGATACCTCAGATCCGCCTCCTCTTCCAGAAAATCCATCCATTTCTTCAAAAACGCACTTCCCCTGCCAATTCATTCAACATATCAGTAAGCCAACCTTATCCACATACGCGGACACAAACCCCAATCCCAAAAAAAAGCATCAAAAAAAAAAAAACTCACCTCCCCACACACCCCCCATCCCCACAACCACCAACGCCCTCCTCGCCCTCGTCATCCCCACATTCAACCTCCTCTCCTCCGCCAAAAACCCCACCTCCCCATCCTCATTACTCCTCACCAAACTCAGCACCACAACCTCCTTCTCGCGGCCCTGGAACCCATCCACGCTCCCGAGTTCCAAACCCGGGAATTCCTCTTTCATACGCAGATCGTGGGAGAGGTAGGAGAGCTGCGCGTTGTAGGGTGTTATGACGGCGATGTCTGAGGCGTGGACGCCAGCGGAGATGAGGGAGCGGATGTGCGTGAGGACGAGGAGGGCTTCGGGGGGTTGGATTTGGAGGAAGTGAGGAGGGAGGATGGGGTGGGGGGTTTGGAGGATGCTGTTGTGGTGGTGGTATTGTTGTTGTTATTATTGTCAGAGGAGTCTTTTTCGGGGAAATCGCCGCCCTGGGTGTCGTAGAAGATGAGGGGTTCGCGGGTATCGTCTGTGTCTTTTACGGGGTAGGGGAGGGATGTGAGGAGGCGGTGTGCGACGCTGGGGGCGGCAATGAGGGCGGAGGAGTACATGCTGTCCGAAGGGAAACGCATAATTTTTTCGTGCATGCGGTATTGGACTTTGAGCATGCGCTTTATGCTGGGCCCATGGAGGGTAAGGAGGCGGTCGAAGAGGGTGGTTTCCAGGGTTGAGGTGGCTTTAGTGGTTGGTATGTCTGTCTTGGGCTTGGGCTTGGGTGTTGTGGATTTGATGGTTGGTGGGAGTTGGAAGTGGTCGCCTGCTAGGATTACTTTCTTTGCTGAGAGGAGAGGGATCCAGCATTGGGCTTCAAGAGCTTGACTTGCTTCGTCTATTATCACAACATCGAATTCTTCGTTTCGAAGCTGGAAACCTCCTGCGCCGTGGAGCGTTGCGAGAACTACCTCGCTGCCTCCAACGAGAGTATGTACGCATTGTTTCTCACGCTCTCTGTATTCCTTTCGTAGGTCTTTCATATCTGTGTAGATAGCCCTTCTCTCCCTGCCATTGCGTGTCTTTTTTATACTAGCTTGCTTCGCATCCATCTCTTTCCGCACATCTTTCACTATCTCAGCTGCTTCTGACGTCTGCGTGAGGACGTCCAGGGAATGGTTCAGAACCGATGGTAGCAGCCGTGCAGGATGGCCTAGACGAATCATGGGCACTTTGTGAGGTGCGAGTCGTTCAACGATATTATCGACTGAGATATTGGATGGGCCACAAACTAGGATACGTTTCTTGCGTCGTATCAATTGCAGGATAATCTCAATAAGGGTATAAGTCTTTCCAGTCTGGAACCTCTCAGCCTTCTCGCTCCATGGTTGCGTCGAAGAACACTCACACCCGGCGGTCCATGCACGAGCGCCACCTCTTTCGAAGCCAGCGCAAACCTCACCGCATCCCTCTGACTCTCATTCAGCGTCTCATCGATGAACTTGACCTCATCATCACCCTCAGCCACCGGCGTAGGCGATTCCAACCCGAACAGTATCCGCGTCAGAGTTGTATAATCTTTCTCCTCCATCTTCTGCATGCGTTCCATGGTTTGGTTCATTCTATTCCACGTCAGCTTGCCCATAAATCAAGGATTCGATGGACACTCTAGGGGTATAGCAGACATAGACACACCTTTTATACGTAACATCATTCGCCAACTTAACCCTACCAACCCATCCAGTCAGCCCAAACCATCTCCTCCACACCATCTTCGCCTATCCCAAACCCATCCGCAAACATCAAAGACACAAAACAAAAAGGAGGACACATACTCACACCCAAACCCTCCCTCCCAGTCCCTCCAATCCCTCCTCCCCCCTCCCCTCCCCCTCCCCAACCGCGACCTGCACTCCCTTATTCCCCACCCTCACCACAACCCCCTCGCACCCTTTCCTCTCCATACCCGCCTTATCCCTTTTCTTTTCTCCGCCCCTAGGCTGTTCCGCCACCCTAACAATATCCCCAACTCTGATACCATGCTCGCTCAGCACGCCTTCATTCCCGATCGCAGAGTCCTGTTCTAATTCCAAGACAGTTTTGCCGCCAAGTCCGGTCCGCTGTGCGCCGATGACCAGATTTGTGATAGCGAGGCCGGCGCGGGCAAGGGTTGTGGGGGAGGTGGTGGAGAGGAGAGAGGCGGTTGAGGAAGTTTCGGCGGCTTGTTCCGCTGCGAGGAGGGAGAGTTGGGTTGTGGCGAAGGTTGGGGGGAGAGGGGTTGAGGGGCCATGGGTGGTTAGAGGGAGAGTGTGCGCATTGGGCTCTGGTGGAGCTCGGTAGGTGTGAGGGTGGTGGTGGAGCGTAGGAAGCAGCTTGTGTTGTTGTGGAGGGTAAGGCGGTAATGACTGGGTTCTAGTATTGTGTTTCTGTAATAAAGGTATGAACACTCTAGATCGAGGGGGAACTAAGGGATATAGCAACTTGGAGTGGTGTGTAAGAGAATTCGGGGGTTTTGTTGATTGTATACTTAGGGCTGGCCTATGACATGACTTGAGGCTCTCCGTAGTAATTTCAGCAATCAAGATCTTATCTACAATAATTTTGACAAAAGACAAGAGTGCATCTTATGAATTTGCAAGCACTGTATGCCTTGAGGGTCTTTCAATGTCCAAGTATTCATTTCGTTTATTAAATCACTACTAGAACTTTCATAAGAGAGCCTGCGACTCGCCACCTGCACTCATAGACATGGACTTGCACACCAGACAAAAAGCCTAACCCATTTTTCAGCCATCCTGGCCACTGGCATTCCAAGTAGGTAGCAACTCCAGCTAGGTCCAGATCCATGTAAATACAGGCCAATATTACAGAATTAACGAAAAATATCAACAATAGATGTCATAAACATTTCTCTTTATATTCACCTCTCAGCAGAAACGAAAGATAGCCTCCAGTAGATAAGATTGTCCCTAAGTCATACAAGACCGGATTGTTCCAGTGGGTTACATGAGTCCAGCAAAGTCCTCAGAGAAGCAATGGTCCTGCACATGGATGAGACCAGAATCCGGAGGTCAGACAAGAATCAGAAGTATACTCGAGGTCAAATACGTCCTTATAGCAGGCAACGAGAAAAATACACCTTGACTGTACCAAGCCATGGCGCGCAGAGCTGGAACTGCGGCTTCGTTTTCATTCAGCAGGTATATATCACCCAGGACTGATAGGACAGGCCTCTAGGAAAGCTTTCAATAGCACAAGGTAATCTGTGGTCCCTCTGTGATTCCTCTGTATTCATAGTCTAGACTCCTTAGTAAGAGCCAATTGTGCAGCAAGCTGTTTGTGAAGATTCGAGTCAATAGCCTGTAGCTTCGCAAGGTCTTTGTTATGCTGTTCCAAAGCAGAAGGATTAGTGTGGTCCATAGTCCTGAGACGGGCTTCCACCCTAGCAACAAGTCTACTTCGCATTTGCTCTAGGCTCAATCCACCCCATGCCTGAGGCACAGGTTGTTGCTGGGCCTGCACGACTGTTGAAACGACTGCGCTCGCTTGGGCGGTCTGGGGAGAAGTGATCCTCGTCCTTTTTTTCGCGCCTTCCTGTGTGGGACTTGGAGTCCGTCTTTTCCTTGGAGCATCCTGAGGTGGTGGGGGGCTAGAAGAAGAAGGGGACGGGCTGTTGCTTTTATTCGAGGGATCATAGTCGTGAACCCTCTTCATATGATCAAACAAGTTCCACCTCCGGGGAAATCCATTGTCCTCGGCAGCACGCTCACAGTCCGGGAAATGGCATAGATGAGGTTTGTTACCATGTCCGTGCATTGAATGAGCTTCCCTTTCATGGCGTAGCAGACATGCAGTCGAGGAGAAAACGGCCTGGGCACATCCTTGGGACTTGCACCGGTAGGGCTTCAAATGGGAGTCCAAGTGTTTGCTACACACAATGGTTAGCGCTGACACATTTGAATAATGACAAAGCTCTCACTCGTAATTGCACTTCAGTTTTTCGGCCTTGGTGCAGCCATCCTTATTTGGGTCAGGGCAGTGATATAAGCCATCCTCCTTACTAGGCTCGGCTTTATAGTATGGGTGATCTCGAGCATTCTTGTTTTCACCTTCACTGGAGCGCCGGGATACAGGGAGTCCAGGGTACGGTGGGAGTCCAAAAGCCTGGCCAGCTGTGTCTTGAGCCCATATATCCATGGGGAGAGGTGTACGCTGAAACACCTGTTTGGGCCTCAAAGTGCTAGTATTTATGTTAGATACGGTCGATGGTATTGCGTGTCGGACAAACCTTTGAGTGTCCACGCAGGTATTATTATACCGGGCGTGCATAGTCTCTTCAAAACCCACAGATGGGATCATTTCCATCTCATTAGCCATGGGACCGGCTTGAGCAGGTGCCCAACTGAATTCTTGCATTGTTGCCGAGATTGGAGTCCCCAGCTGCTGGTCCAACGAGTCTGACTGCAATGAAGATGTTGAGGGGGTCAGCGCCGTCGGCGAAGACCATTCTACGGAATTGGAGGTCCCCATCGGATTAGTTCCGGCATAGCCAGTCATTAATTGAACATTCCACTCGGAAGGAAAATCAAAGTCGTTCGGATTGCCAAGCGTCATAGAAGGGTGCATTTCCATGGAATCAAAACGGAGATCAGGCGCAGTTGATAAAGCATCGAAATGCAGATGTCCTTGAGGGGGAAGACCAAGGGCAAGATCCTCGCTCTGATAACTCACTGGACAGTCAATTCCTTGGCCTGAAGGAAGATCATGGCTTATATCCATTCTGGCAAAATGAGCCTCAGCAGTAGCTGTACTAGAGGGGAAGAGATCAACCTCCGATCCATATGGCTGGTACATCTGTGGTGGAACGGACAAGGTATCAGGGTGGGAGAAAGGAAAGGTCGCAGGCACTGCAGATGCAACTGTGGTCAGACATGTGTCGTCCGCGTAGGTAGAACAATGCTGCGGAAAGCACCCGAATTCTGGCATCTCAAGGCCAGCAGCGCTGTCTTCTGCCCATTGTCTTATTCCAGCCGCATCAAAGCCTGCTCGTTGTGGTAGGTCTTTAATTGAAGAACCTTGACCACGAGCTGTTTGTTCCTTACGGACCGATCCTTGGGCATTCATGGCAGGGTCCTGTCCACGGGAGAGAGCTACAATCTGAGCTTTTGTGTTTCCATGATGGCCATCACTAGTAGAAGTTCCAGCAGGCATATTGCTCCTCTTCGTGCTTGTACCAGATGTGCGCTTCTTGTGGGAAGCCATGGTAATCTTAAAATGTCTATAGTACAATATGTTAGTTCTTGCAACCTGAAAAAAATCACTCGTAAATATAAGCAAACAAAGACACAAATAGAAACATGCATGAAGTGTATCTGCAGGAGGTACGTCAGCATCACCGGCCAATGCGAAGGTGTCATCTATGGCATACCAAATAAGAAGAAACAGGAGCGAAGTCCAAGGCACCCGTGGATATAGCCTGCGTCCTTTGGAATGGATAACGCAGAGAGGTCTGGGGTCAAAAGTCAAGGTCCAGTCCAAGGCAGTGTCCGGAAGCAAGGTAACAGATCAAGGAACGACTGGCCATAAATCAAAAGTCCATGGAACTGTGGGATGAAAGCATTACTTGATCAGTACAGCCCAAAAGGCACGTTATTGACGCAGCATTGCTGACGGACAACATACTTTTCAAATATCCGGTACGACTGGGAGCACACCCCAAGAGCTCGTCCTACGGAAATGGGTTAAATCCTTATCCATATGACAGGGTCCAATGCAAGTATGGATGGCATCTCCACTAGGGCTACACACTAAGGCAGAATTGATCACACAGGGTGGCGACGCTAGAACCTTGGAAGTCGGCGAGAATGCTCACCAGATGGACAAATGAGCTTATTTGAAGTCAAGTGTCAACGATCTGATTTTTCAGAGCATGTGGGTCCAAAACCGTGCGGTGCCGGGGACGAGCATGGCACAATTTCCCAGAATTGCATCAGGAGCACAAACACGAGTCGATTCTGACATCGAGTGTATGACTCAAGAGCGTGGTACGAGGACCGGGAATGCGGACGCGAGTTCAGGAGAAGCTGTCGGACAATATGCTGAAGGATCTCCGAAGGTCAAGGGAACCAGGTGGAGAGAACTTCCAATTGATGATAAAGAATAATGAAGAGGGGCCAGCCACATTCGTCCGTATGAAAAGGATCCAGTAGATTTGACCGGGTAGTCAATTTATCGGAGAAGCGAGCACTAGATTAAGCAAACTTGATCTCCACGAGGCCAATCGTTTGATCCGAACTCTCCAGCGAGGTTCCGACGGGAGGACTCCTTGACGCCAGCGGTAGAGAGGAAATGTGACATTGCAAATTCATTCAGGGTACTCGCTCGCAGAAGAAAACAAAAACAAACTCGCTACAGGGGTTGAAGGGTAGTACCTTGAATGTTATTCCGACAGATAGGAGCGGTTGCTCGGATCTGGCGAGCTCTGTGACGGGCAGCAGAGACGAGCTCTGATTTTCAGTATCCTGGATTCAGTCCTGGAAGAATGTCCTGACACTGTGGCAAGTGCTCAATGGTTATGAAAAGCCTGGGACTCCTGTGGATCCTAGAAAAGGCCAATGACGGGTAGCTCCTCTGGATAAATTTGTCGTATCGAAGTGCAATTTTCGCACAGCGAGTAGATGTTGTCCAGAAGTAGATAGTGTCGCCTTCAAGCAGGAAAAGATACAACAAACAAGTGGCACCGGAATAGCAAAGTTCAATGTCTCCTGGAAATTTCAATCCTTGTGGAGTCCGGACGGATGAGCAAAGTCTCACGCGCAAAAGCCTGCAGATGGAGATGGGGATATCCTTTGAGGGCCAATGCTAGTTGATGTCCAGATGGGGGGATGATAGTATTCAGTCGCAACCTTATGAATGTGTAGAAGAAGAGTGCTTGAACTGTGAGCGAAGTGGAGTGATGATAAAATGGAAGGGCTGGTGTGCAAGTTAAGGAGAATTTAGAACGAAGCAGAAATGGGGAGGGAATGGGACGACCATAAATTGGGCGGGGACGGCGACTTCTGCGGTGGGTCTAAGAGCGGGGAAAATCCTGCTTTCTGAGCACATGGACAGAGGGCAACGAATCAATTCCCTGCAAGGCCGAGAAGGACTGGTGTAATATGCAATGGAGGTTTGGCCGCATGCTCTAGGGGACGAGTTGGGGGGCCCGGGGCGATCGTCATAGGCTACGTGTGTGGCTCTAGAGTTGAGTTTGTGATTACTGGGGGGAAATGCCTGCCGTGGCTTATTGGCACTGTCGGAGCACGAGTGACGTGTCAATCGTTGCCCTCTTTGGACCGACCACTACTGACCACTAATCGGACCGGTGCGTGAGCGCTAATCATACACCACACACAGCTGCGACACTTTGGAAAAACCCCCCATGCCGCTAGGTGAGATCAATACACACCACAGTCGCCAGCAACTGGTCGCCAGCGGCCAACGTTGGATGGGGGCTTGCTGCTGTCTGTTATTGGGCTGTTGAACCCATCCATTGGATGACATTGCTCCTTTTTTTCTGGCGGTACACCGACGCGATGTGACAACATGCATGGCTAGTTCATGCGGTTAGCCTTGATCTGACTGTCACCGCGAAGCCGGTTGATTGACCCTCCGCACCGACATCTGCTACAGATCAAGGCGACAACTGATATCGCATACATCGCACAAGATACTTTCACCACGCATGACAACTAACGAAGAGATCCGTCGAATTACCTGGTTGCCTGTACAACTTCAATGACAGAAGACAAAGCCCGTTCTATTATCAGTAGGCAATGAAGAAACGCTGTGAGCTGACTTCAAGCTTACGCTGCCTTGTCCGCCGTGTGACAAAGCCGCAGAAGCGTGCAGTAGCCTCTATTACCCATCGTGCAGCCAACGCAGAATTTCATGCAGCTCCACTACAGTATCACCGCAAGGACGGCAGGAAGCAAAGTCTAGATTTCGCTGGCATGATGCAATGCTCGCATACGTGGGAAATCAGAAGTCACACGACGAGGCTTAAGCGAGCTCCTGCGTTGTCCTGCACACCGCGGGGGTCAGCAGGAATACACACGTAGGCTGCAGCGAAGAAGGCATCAAATCAAGCGACTTGCGACGGAAACAGAACAACAGAATTCTCAGATAGGAGCGAAAGATGATAACATTTTCTTCGTTCATCTGGTACAAAAGACCATCAGCTGAACTATGCTTTTTGGCTTAATCATCATAGAATCCGACAGTATCCGACAGCCGTGACGATATGCTACCTGCAGCGGGAAATAACTTACCGGGGGGGAAGAATACTCTCAGACTATGGCTGGTGGTTGTCTGCTGCACTGCCAGTGCCCCATTGAGGCTGGTGGAGGCCACATTCGGGAGATTACCATCCTCATGGCGTTGATGGTGGTGGCATTGACGACATTTTGGTACTGCCATCTGTCAAGCCAGGAGTCGTGTTTATTTCTAGGGAAATTAATGGGAGACCGAGGTTCCTGATTATCGGAACAGACGGGCAAAAGCCGGACAGTAAGGTAGGAGTGTACCAAAGTACGGTGTAGGGCGGACAACAAGGATCATCACTGTCACCAGAGTAAGGTATGGAGTATTTGTTCCAATCTTGGGAGTATCGGCCCGCAAGAAAGACGATCAGGGAGCTCCAGCCATGTTGATCATAAGGTATTAGATGAGTATCTGAGTATCTGAAAAGCCATCAAGCTTCCCCCAGCTCCCCCAGATCGATCGGTCAGGGAAGATTGCCTAGTCTGTAAAAGAGATGATCATCATTCTCAAGAAAATTTATCAGAAGTAGAATCTAAGCTCCGCTTACATAAGAGTATCAGCCCTATTCCCCTGACTATGACGCACGCGGCAACCTCTATGAAGTCGGAATTGCCAGATTGGTCTTTATGCGACAGCTTGAATCGAGCAATAGAGCAGGTACTCAGACGACGACCGAGTCCACCCAGAAGGGTCCCAAGTGACAGATGTGATGTTCTCGAAGCTTTTGTCCAAGCCACTGACGCTTTCCAACCGGGTTTGCATTCTATGACGATCAGGTACAATGGCAAGAGGCCTGTCCTCGAACGTCAATCCGCAGGATGTAGCGGCTATAGATCTTGCCCGAGTGCTCTCCCGACTAGAACACAAGATCTTGTCACCTAATGCAGATCCACGCCTTCTACACTCGAGCTATGAGCGCAAGAAGACCTCTGGCGTAAGCCCTACCTCCCAATGTATAGAGCTTTGTTACCAATGCATGGTGAGCTCACAATCATGATCAGAACCTCGAATATGCCCGCACCCTTCTTCTCCGCCTCGAACACTCCTCTTCTTCCATCAAAGTACCCTCAAAGAAACATGTCGCCCATACCAATTTGTTCGCCCAACGAGCCCTAATAAAACGACTAACAGACCGACTTCACGATCTTGAAGCCCAAGGCGACGATGAAGAACTACTCAATCCGTCCGAGGATGCAGAAGATATCCTTGGGGAGGACGACCCTCAAGCTCCATCTCCACCAACAACAACGAAGCCGACCGATCTAAACCCTCCAGAGCCATCAACCCTTTTTCCAGCAACATCATCACCATCATCGACCCTGCGAAACCGCCACCGTCCCACCAAACCCACAGAACGAACAGAAGAAGCTCGCTCAGATACAACCCAAGCTGACCTCCTCGCTCAGAACGACACCGAAACCGCCAACCTAACCACCTCCCTCGTCACCCTCGCCCAAGCCCTTAAAGCCTCCACGCACCAATTCTCAGAATCCCTCGTCACCGACAACGAAGCCCTGAACCGTGCTACAGAAAGCCTGGACAAAAATGCCACAGGCATGGAAGCCGCGGGGCGGAGAATGGGGTTATTAAAGAAGATGAGTGAGGGGAAGGGTTGGTTGGGGAGGATAATGCTGTATGCGTGGATTGGCGGATTGTGGGTTGTGGCGATATTGGTGGTTTTTGTTCTGCCGAAGTTGAGGTTTTGAATGGTGTTCCCGAAAAGCATTGATAGCGGGTGCCGTGACTGGACTGGCGGCGTTTATAGGAAGATTCCCAGGGACTGTATTACAGTGCTGATTGGGAAGCGGCCTAGATTATGGATTGCTAGCTGTAAAACAAGCAGAGAAGAGTACTATCCGAACACGTCGAATTATCGTTCGAGAATCTTTTTTTGAGATATTTCCCAATACGTGGGTATGGAGCAACTCTTCAAATCAGGAGACAACCATTCTCATCTCCGGACTCGTCAATCGGTATCTCTCCCTCCTCAAATCCACCTCCGCACCCACCCCCTTTGAATCCCGCGAAACCGTCCGTCGATTTCTACACAGCCAACATGATAATAGAAGCTCCTCTACATATATCATCCCATCGTCTTTAAACCCTCATCATCATTATCACCACCTCCAGCAACCCATAGCAACAGAAAACCCCTCCACTCAATCTGATCCAAATCCCAACCATACCATCTCTCCAACCAAAACTCATAAAAGATCTCAAACAACCCCTACTCCCAAGTCCACAACCTATATCCCCCACCCCCAACCCCAGCTCTAGCCCTCCCAATCCCCCCTCCAACCTCCCCAACCCCCTCTCCGTCCTCTCCCTCGCCTCCCTCAACCCCCCATCGTCTCATACCCCACCCTCTCCCCTCCATCCCAATCCCTCCTCCCCTCTCCCCAACTATCAACAACCCCCCGCCTCTGCGCCGCATCATTCCAATACCTCCACCCCCCACCACTCCCCATCCGCCCGTTGGTCCAATACTCACTAACCGTACTCGCCTCACTCCCCTCCCCACCACTTCCCCCACTCACAATCGAAGACGCCGCGCCCCCAAAAAGCGGTAATTGCGGTGCCGGAACGAAGGGAATGTTATACCCATACCCATACCCTGCAGCACCACCATTCCCATTCCCACCCCCACCCGCTGCTCCTCCTCCAGCAACTCCAGCAGCTCCTGCCCCCTCGCCCTCACCACTCCACAAAGAGATCGAAGTCGCAGGCGTCCTAACCTCCCCACCCCTCCCCCTCCTCCTTCTGCGCTCAAAAGCCCCAGGATCTGAGCTCCACCCCGAAGTATTCGAACTATGACTCGAATCCGAAGAAGAGGCCACGCTACTTAAAGGTGGAGAGATCGTTGCTCTTCTCCTCCTCCTCCTTGTTGTTATTGAGAGAGGAGGAGAGGGAGGGGATTGCTGTGGTACATCATGAGACCGATCCGCCAAGCTAGCGAGGACGTCGCGGCGCGTTTCGAGCGTTTGTCGCTGCAGGAGCTGGGATGTTAGGTGCCGGATGCGGGTTTGGTGGGAGGGGTAGGGAGGGGATGTGCGTGTGCGGAGGGGTGGGGAGCGGGAGTGGGAGTGGGAGAGAAGGGGTTGGGTTTCGGGGGAGAGGTGGTGACGGTGGTGGTTGTTATTCGAAGGGGGTTTCGACTTAGGGGTGGGGTAATTGAGGGACTGGTAGTGTTTTGGGGGTTGGATGTGAACGAGGCGTGGGGCGTAGGTTGGTGACGATGTGAATGGGGTTGTGGTTGTGGTTGTGGTGGATTTGCGGCGGTGATGGTTGCGGTTTCGCTGGCGGGGGAGGATGCCCCAGGGGGTGAAGATGCACATGTTGTCTGTGTGTGCTGCGGTGAACGAACCAAAAATTATCTTTTGGAGGGAAGCCTGAGGCGATCGAAAGTGATGAAAGGTAAGGACAAAGCGAGAGGTAAGGCAGAACGCAGACAACAGCAATACTGAGACAGGTCATGTCAGGAGACGGAGCGCACGCACGATGCACGTGCGTATGCACTAGAACGAAGGATCAGAGGATCAGAGGCTCGAGAATAAAAAAAAGGGATGTTCAGATGATATACTCGTCACCCTGCTTGTTTCGCATGCAGTGAGCATTGTGCCTATATCATTCCATCAACAATCCCAGGGGTATCAATCAAACAGCCCACCTGATATATCCAAACCCCCCACCCCTTCCCTCATCTATTGCCAACCACAACCGATCTACCCAACTCACATAACCGTACAGCAGCTCCTCTGACACATCCTCAGCACAGTCGGAAGATACTTCTTCACCTCCGCCTCCAACTCCGCATTCGGATCCTGCTGCTGCCCACCGCCTTGCTGTTGCTGTTGTTGTTGTTGTTGTCCCTGATACCCCCCTGCTGCTGATAATTCATCTGCGGATACGTAGGCGCGCCTTGATACCCTTGTTGCTGATGTCCGCTGCCGCCATGGTATCCGCCATACCCCTGCGCATAACCTCCCCCATGGGCAGACGTTAGATGTTCAGGCATGACAGCCGGGCCGCCTTGTAGATTGATATACATTCTTCCCGCGTTTGGTTCTGAGCTGTATTGGAGACCCAGTTCTTGACATATCTGCTCGACTTTCGGTTTAATTTTTTGGATGTGGCCTGGTGAATGGTTTCCTTTACCGACGATTCTGTAGGTTGGGCCCATTTCGCGTCATTAGCATGACCCTTTGGAAAAGCTTCTAGAGCTTTTCTTGTTTTGTTTTATTGAAGAGGCACTCACACATGCAGATGTGTTTGGCCTGTGCTCTGCGCATATCTGATCCTCTGTTCCAAGATTTGCTCTGCCTCTTCGACAAACTGCCCATGTAAATCGATCGTATCGCCGTCAACGCGCCCCACGGCATTATTCTCACGGAATATATAATCAGATGCTTGTTTATTATATTGGTCCATCATCGCCCCATGCCTTTTCCCTTCTTCTGACAGCTCGTGCGCTGCTGCGCCGTCGCCGCGCTCGTAGGCATTGTGGGCCTGGCGCGAGTGTCAGAGGTAGCTCTAGGATGGGGAGGTGGAGATGGATGAGACCTTGTCCAAGCATGAGGAACGTTTGGCAGCTTCTTGCCGGGCAAGGTCACGCAGACGGTCGTATTCGGCTTCTGCGTTGCTGGATTGGCGGTGGTTGAAGGCTGAGGCGGGTCAGTGGGGGTTTTCTGCTGCGGGTGACGGATTGAAGCTCACCGCCACCGCCCAGCTGGGTCATGGGATAAGACATCTTCAGGTGGTAAAGACTGTATGATTGCTAAATGCCGCTAAGCCAATAGGCCGAAAAGGAACGTTGATGCGTTGATATGGCCAAAGACAAGAGTGCCAGGACCTCGGCGCATACTGGGCTTGGCGAGTTACACCGCCCATAGCATATAGATCTTCATGTTTTGGAATGTTTCGGGATAAGACCAACGACGACTGGAAGATGTTGGGAGTAAACTACGGGTGCAGATTTAGAGGAGTAGGTGCTGATGACACAATGCTGCCGCTGTCTCTGTCCAGGTGATCGAGCTACGGGTAGGATCATACAATCTTGGCCACGAGTGCGCAGCATCATACTACAATGTATGTCATTCAAACATGGACCATCTATAGGACTACTCGATGCGCAAAGTGTGCTGTGCCGGATGTGATCATAGTCGCACCAAGAAGGGGCAGAAGACCATAGATATCACGTTTGGTGTGGTCCAATCACGCAAAACTGGATACATAGCCATATGTGTAGAGATATATATTAGACCTCGTATTTGGTAATCATTTGTGGTACGCATGAAAAGATAAAACGTCTTTGGAATGCATGCTGAAGAGAGAATGTACAAGAGTGCCCACCAGTATGTTCGCCCCCACAACCTGCAAGAAAAGACGTAGCCTCACCCATAATCCGGCGTAGCTAGTGCTGAAAAGGGTTTGAGTGCTTTCATTCCTCTGGAGACGAATACTTCGCCATGCTAAACAAGAACATTCTAAAAAGATATTTTCCCTATTCCAGGCCCGTTCGTTGGCGGACACGACGAACAATCAAGACAATAGAGACACGACTAACCGTGCCTCACCACACCTTGGTATCACATTACAATAAAACCGTACCGAAAGGATTCGAATGCACGCCCGCGAATAAGACATCGCCAGCGCCGAAAATGTCGCAAGTTGGGGGGGTTTCGCAAGCAACAGGTGCCTTCGAAGATAGGCTTCGACGCCGGCCGAAAGCCTGACTAGTAGGACGAAGATCGCGTATACAAAATCTCAATCGCTTGAGAAGGAGACGTGGTACCTGGTGTGCTTGCCCACAGAGCGATGGACGGGTCCAGCTGCTCAGAAAAACAGGCCTCCACAAAATTCAGCTTCTCGTCCTGAACGGGTGGGCGGGGCCTATAACAGACCACAGTCACGTAGGTTCTCTTGTATGATGATATCTAAATGGAAAATAAGCATGAGCTCGGACGTAATGACTTCGCCATGGACCAACCGTTGACAGCTGCCATGACAAATCGGATCTGAGTTGTATCGGTGGCGCAAGTAAAGTGTGTATATATCTGCTTTGTCTCGTGTTGATTCAATGATACAAACCGATTCAATATATAGTCGCATGCGGCAGCGTAATCAGGTCCACCTTCAGCAATATTAGATTTCTGATGTTCTCGTCCATTGGTTCCAATTTGATTGAGCTTGCCTTCGTAGTCCGGGAAGTAATTCTTCATAGGAGAAACGGGTAGCTTCTCCTTAAATCGATCGATCTTGTTCAAGAACAGGATAATGGAGGTCTTAACAAACCACCGGGAGTTGCAGATGGAGTCGAATAGGGTGAGGGCCTCTTGCATACGGTTGACGGTTTCATCTTCGAACAGAAGTTGGTCGTACTCGGATATGGCGACGAGGAAGAGGATGGTAGTGACGTTCTCAAAGCAGTGGATCCACTTCTTACGTTCAGATCGCTGACCTCCTACGTCGAACATACGGTATGTGAGCTCGCCGATGATAAAAGTAGTCTCCGTGATACCTGTAGTCTTTACTCGAGATCGAAGTACATCTTGGTCGTTAGGTAGGTAGTCGGGTTGGGCAATTCGCCCAATGGAGTCGAAATAACTGAGTAAGGTAGGTCAGCATATGCATGGGGTTCTAAAGAAGCGGGCATGCCGAATCCGTGTCCGGTGTCTCGAACTCTAGGTCTGAAACCTCCTTTGCGCCTGAACATTTGGCAATGATGTATACTTACTATCTAGCTGAATCATTCAGCTGGTACTCTCTTGATCGTTTGAAGCATTCCTGTACACCGGCATCTTTCCACAACGCGTCAATTGCTCCGCCAACCTCCGGTGGGAGGCTCTCGCCTTCGATCTGTGCTGGTTGCATGAATATAGTCTGTACGTGGTATTCGGTTCTTTGATCATCGAGCGGTAATTCAAGCGATTCCATAGCTTCAAGTATGACGCGCATGGATTGGACAGTGTTGCTGTAGATGATCTCTTTGAAGGATTCGCGCTCATCGCGCGAATAGCTACCTTCGTGAATGAGCTTCATTTGTTTGAGGATGGTTGATTTGCCCGACTCCCCAGCTCCTGTAGGTGTGTTAGCAATTGCCTTCTTGTCCTGGTGCCACCGATGGTCATACCCAGAAGGAGCATCTTGATCTCATTTCGTTGCGATAATTTGTCACGTTTCAATTGATTTTCTATCTGCTCATTTCTTTCCTTTCCCTCCTTCTCTTCTGTACTCATTCCACAACCCATATTGACGGTGGTGGGGTCGATCCGCGGCTAGACGCAAATATAAATGAGTGTGGTGTGGTCGGATCTACGATAAAGCGGTCAGCATGTTTTATCGGCGCCATGGCAATCGATAGATGATTGATTATGCAAGGGGTGCCTGTTGATGATAGGACGTATTGATGGGAACAACACTGGCAACGAAACTCGTGGTAGAGGCTTCAAGCTGACATGTTGCGTTGGCGAGCTCTGCTTCAGCCAGGCACCACGAGATTTGTGCGACAGAATAGACAGCAACGCATCTTACCTTAGACGTATTGACAGTGAACTGGGCTCCCTTCAGGCGCTGGCTGGCAAGTCGTGGACGTTGAGGTATCGTGAATGACCGGATTGATGAAGAGCAACAAAGGTGTGAGCTCTGAAATTTGTTCTTTGTTCAGCTGGGAGGCTAGTGCCGGCAGCTGGACTCAGGCCTGGTAGACGGTGCTGACCTCTATCAACAACAACAGCATCCAAGAAGGAGGAAGTGCTGCAACAGCGCACACGTGCAGTAGAATTGGAGACTGCTGTTGTGGATGAAGGGATTGGTTGTGGTTTGAAGATGCAGGTAGACGAAACTTGGAGAGGGGAGGAAGACCCGAAAAGGAGAAATGGATAGCGATCGCCAAAGTCTAAACGATCCTCTATTTGGGGGTCCGCGGCGGGGGGGAGTTGTTACTTATTAACCCCTGCCAGGAGGTCTCTAGCGGGGCGGCCGACAAGTAGTCCCACCTTAAGAGCACCTAAAGCAAGGGGTAGCTGTTAGAGCACAAATTCTAGAATAGATCCTACTTCTAAACCAATTAATGTCAAGATTACTAGATAGAGATCCCACAATTGCGCAGAGGCTAGAACTCAAGTCTCGTCAATACATGGACGGGATGTGCGCAATTACTTGTCTTTACGGCACAGTGCAAGCCTCAAAGCCCCTCGGCCTGTCATCATCATCATCATCACCACTGCCAAGTCATGAATAGTCCACAGATCGCAATCCTCTGAACCTTGAAATTCCTGCCTGTACGGCGTAATCATCAGCACGATGCCACTAGTTCATAACATTTGTCAGTACGTACTACAGTTCGGTGCTATGAATTTCCAGCTTCACATTTTATTGGATACCCAGCGCGATAAATGTACGATGGTAGTAGAGGCGTTGTTTCACTCACAGCATGCCGAGACAGTGGGGAAGATCCCGAACCGCTGTTAAATCTAAATGCTACTTTAGTCTTCCGAACGCTTTGTTACCGCCATCGTCAAGGTTGTTTTGATTATGTATATCGCCTTCAGGTGTTCTCAAAACAATTCAGAATTGCGCTTTCGTCCCTTGAAATACAATACTCTGTAATGATCAATCAATTCAAGTTATCGCGATATAAGCCGTATCTAACTTTTCTGCACGACTTTTGCCCCAAATCAAAGCTACAGAGCGGGCAGCAAGCTTGATGTACGGGCCTGACTAAGAGACTCGGTGGCAGTCAAGTGACCAAGTCTGACTCGCGCTACACATACGGAAATTAAGCACTTTTTATGCATAGAGGCGACTCACCTTCAGTCATCCTACAAGAACATTCCTTGTTATACTGTTATTGCACAATTCAGAACACTGCGATGACTTTTTCAATCTTTCTTTTCACCGAATCAACGATCCCAAACTTCAAACTTGCTGCCCGTCGGATCGGTTCTATTCATGACAATTTGCCCCATATCATGGCCATGGAGTAGTTTGATGAGCCTGATATCCAAGAAAGCTATTACATTGCAGCCGCTGGCACATTCCTCAGCAATGTATTTGTATTTGAAAGAGGAAAGTCTTCACCCATTGTACTCAGATGGCATGATTGAACCTGGACGGCAAGACTACAATTGATTCAATGACCTGTAGATCAGTCAAGTTGCCACCTGACTGTTTTGGTCGTGTGTGTGCCGTTTGCTATTCCACCAACCGTTCCCCAAGAAAATCTGCTTCAATATCTCACAACGAGGCCGGAACCAGGCGTGCTATGCCAGTAACGGACTTACACATATACACTAGGATAGAGTTCTGATACTAGTGTTATATGAGTCAAAAGGAATTCCCTGCGCAGGGCAGGCAGGGCGTTTGGGAGAATCTAGATAGCATATTCTCTTCGAACCGGTTTTGTATTCATTGTACCTGCGCTTTGGTGGCTCAGGTAGCGAGAGGGCATGCTGGATGACCAGCACTTTACGGCCCCGGGGTTGTTATGAGGTTTACTCATGATTTCTTTTTAGTTTACCTTTAGTGGCGTTGGTGCTCGAACTTTGAAAGAGGTGATTTCAACCTAGTCTTCAAGGCGATATAGTTACATAAATGAATAGACAGAACCCGACAGCCAAGAGGATGAGTTAGTGAATACACCGCTATCGATCTGATCCAGCCGCTTGACGAACGTAAACGTCCTTGTCGGCTTACTTAGATGCTGAGGATCACAAGCAGCTCCCGTCTATTCGTCCCCTTCTTGACACCTTCTTGTGCTCTCTGGATCATTACTCACAGCTACCTGGTCCATGTCTCGGGTACGAGAGTGTTATTTCATCGCAGACCGTGGTAACGCTATTACTGACTGGCCAACAATGTCCTTTGGGGGCACAGCAGGCCGCAGCCCAGATATCTGATGCTGTGGATATATGCTGCCCGGAGACACGAAGTGTGTACGGAGGTCGAAAGTTGGCGGAGAGCCAGATTTAGGAGGAGGTCTAGATGACATTATCAATATTTGAAGGGCGTGTTCTAAGTGAGCGTTGTTTGTCAGCTTGGGATTTCCCTTCGTGCAGCGTTGATCTGACGCAGCTGGACTGCAAGATATCTGGCTGGATGAACTACTCTCAGGAAGGTTATGAGGTGCTACAATACTTCGAGCAATTGCAGGTGGCTTTGGATTGCTTGGGTCGTGTGGGTCGTGTGCTAGCGTGTCCGGAAAAGGCTGAGAATTGATCGGGCAGCTTCTGAAAGGCTCGACGGCCAAGTATCTAAAGTACTTCGGCTGGTCAAATATCCAAAGTTTCCCCTACTGGAAATTAATAAAAATTGAGAAAGCCGTTGAACAAGACATTAACCCCTGACCTGATTGATAGCTTAGAGGGAAGCGCTATCCATCCGCCCCTGGACAGCATGATGAAGGGACCCCTTAGGAGCCGGCTTTAAGGGGATGTCCATGCCTGCTGGGGGTCTCTTCCGCCTCTAAGGGCTTGTTTTAGCGGCAATGGTCCGGCCCGGACAGTCCTTGTGGGCATGACAAGAAGTGCCATGGCCCTGAAGTTTAAGTAGTCTACCACTCAATATCCGACACTGCGGTTAGGGTTGAAACACCGTCAAAGTCATGTAACCGCGCAGAGCCTCGTGCACCTAGGTTGCCATCAAACCTTCTGACTGGTTCTGCATGATTGCAATTTCAGAAACCGTGGTGCGGCCATGCTAGATACATGCTATTGAAAATACAATTTGGTTAGAGAGCTAAGACGCTATTAATACTTGCTATCAAAGTGGAAATGAAGCTGGCCTACACCTGGAATCACGACATATAGACGCCTTCACTGATGTCCTTCCCTGGCTTGGTGCCTTCCTCGGTGGCACCGCGAACAGCTCTTGCTCAGCAAAGTCTTACGTTTAGACCTAGAACCATTCGTCGAGAACGACTAAGACGCTTTCCTATGCTGGTGTGGGGTCATCTGAATAACGTCGCACGGTAAGCCTCGATCAAATCGTACTTCCAAGCTTTGGGTGTCAGGTATATGATAATCTCCTTGGCTAGATCATGCGCTCTGTTCTCCTTCGTCAATATATCTGCATCTCTGATGCCCACGTTTCCTTGAAACTCTCCAGTCTATCCCATTTGTTTGCTATACAGTTCCTCTTTCCCAAAGCCTGAGGCTTCACAAACTCTCGTTGCATTTGCACTACCGTCGTTAGGACCCTTTTCTTACCCAACAAGGCTCACGCCAACATGCATTTCAATAACATTCTTTTGCTGTCTGTTTCACTCGCAACAGCGCAAGGCTTCGTAGCCCAGCGTAACATTGGATCCTCGGATTCGCTCCTCTCATTCCTCAAAAGTCGTCGTTCTTTCTCCGGGGCTTCGTCTTGCCAGAAAGATGATTGCTACAACGCCATTTTCAGCCACAATGACAACGGTTTCTGCCGCCAATTCAACTCGCCTAGCTCCTGTAACCTACCCTCGGACTTGAGCAAGTACTCGAGCAAGAAGGATAGCGTACACAGCGCCTGCAACTGCTATCTTCAGAAAAGCCCCTCAACAAGCTCCGCACCAGCAACGTCGCCAACCTCCGGGCCAACCTCCTGTGTAAAGGATTCATGCTATAACGATATTTTTAACCGAAACGACAACGGCTTCTGCTGCCAGTTTAATTCGCCGAGCTCTTGTAATTTGCCTTCGGACTTGAGCAAGTACTCGAGCAACAAGGATAGCGTACGCAGCGCTTGCAACTGTTACTTGCAACATCAAAGCACCCAAACCAGTGGCCCACCGACAGCGACGTAAGTTTCACTGGTCGAGACGACAGACTTGTGCTTTCTGACTCACTAACAACTCCTAGTCACCCAATCACCACCAATGGTCCATCCCAACCCGGTCATACAGTTACCGTCACTGGGGCCGAATCTGACTACACCGTTACTGTTAGCCAATCACAACCAGCCTATACAGTCACAGTTAGTGGTGCTTCTCAGCCAGCACATACTGTGACCGTTAGTGGCCCCTCTCAGCACGCTCACACAGTCACGGTCAGTGGAGCCTCCCAACCAGCCCACACAGTAACAGTCAGCGGAGCCTCCCAACCGGCCCACACAGTAACAGTCAGCGGCCCCTCTCAACCAGCCCATACCATTACCGTCAGCACGCCAGCCACCAAGACCTGCCCCGCCGCCAGCACAGTCAAAGAAACCTGCACGGTCACAAAGACCCTAACGCCCACCGCGCAAGCGACTTGCTCTTCACACTCCGCTAGCGTCATTACGAAGACGTGCACGGTCACAAAGACTGTGACGGGCAATGGGCCGAGTAGTACGCACACTAGCATTCATGTTAGTACCACGCAAAAATGAGTATTGGTGGCTATGATAAACATTCGAGCACAAATATTCGGGGATAAGGTAATGGTAGAGATATAACGGACGCATTTTGACGCGAGGGTTTGGAGGGATTCCTTACCACTTAATCTAATTCCATTGCTGTCAAAAGGTCACGACACCCTTTTGAAAACATAATATTAATAGCTAAGGTTGTCTCTGTACATTGAAAATAATTTCTAATGTAATATTTAATTCAAGAACCGCAATATGACAGGAATTGAGAATTTTTCCTTTGCTTATAATCCTGTTTCCTTGCCCTGGAATCTTTGCATGGTTGAAATTGACGCAACACATGGAGCAAGAGAAGGACCGCGAAGAAGAAGGTCAGGCCAGACCAGCAAAAACAAACAATCCCCTATAAAGCCATGAAACCTTCTTCTTCCTGGAAATCAGCATGCCAGAGTCAAATATACCCGTAAACAAATATCCTGTTTCATGGGTGGGAAAGGTGGTTGGGTTGGGGTGGCTGAGAGGAGGGGGATTGAGGGGGGTGGGATATTAGTGAGGGGGAATTGTTGAGTTAGAGGAAGGATAGGACTGTGGTGAAATGAAGGTCTCAGTAGTTGTCGAACGAACGTCGGAGCTTCGGGCGGGAAAGGGATGGATGTAGGGTAGATTGGACCTTTCAATAGCGTTGGAGGAATATGAGACATTTTGTACAAACGGACTGGGCGGTGTCTCCTGGCCACAGTGCGGCTTGTCGCCTGGTAATACTCTTGGCTTTGCATGTTGAAATCCTTTCTTTACCAGGCTCAAATCCGTCATGAACCGTATGCTATGCATGCTATGCTTCCACCATTCCTTCCTGAATCATCATGACATCAGAACCATAACTGCGCCCATCGCAATCATTTCACGCCTGCTGATGCGATACGTTCGGATGCCTACGTCCAACTGCAAACACAGAAAGTATTGCTTGCTTATGTCAAGCTAGCTCCCTTGAACCTTTTAGCAAGTTGTTCGCTCTCTGAGCTGGAACCGCGACCTGAACTGGAATCTAGGGATGAAGGCGAGGGACGCTTAGGGGGGCGCTCACCACTTTCCTGCAATATGGCCAGCAGGGTGGCCCAGCCTGGCTGTTCGAGCAAATGGAATCCATCAGCAAGATCGTGCGTGTGGGCAACTTTGCAGAGTATAGCCTCTTCTTCCTGAGCGTTGTAATCTCTCGTTAGTATTATAACAAGGGACTGATTCAAAAATTAATTGAACTTACCTTGCTGAGAATGCCCATGCTATGTATGAAGCACAGTAAGTGGAAGTCCGATATCGACTTTATACCCTTTTCTCTGTCGATGTTACTGCCACTAACGCCTAACTGCGCAGCTACTGCTTTCCATTCCTGGCTTTGCCCTATGGCTTCGCGGTTTTCGATGGCGAATCGAGAGCTGTTAAATATTGGTGAGGATTCGGTAGGGAAACCATGAGTAAGGGTGACGAGTAGGTATTCAACTGGGAAGCTCGGTTTTGCATTTTCTTGGACGCTGGCTCCGTATTCATTTATTCTCCTGTAGAAAACTTCAGGGATGTAGCGTGTTCGACTTGTTAAGCCGTCATCATCGTCTTCGCTACGGACAATCATTACTGATGGATCCGCTGAAGGCTCGATAATATCGGCTCTACCCATCTCAACGGCCGAGTTCGAGACTTGGTACGCGGTGATTGTGATACCACCGTCTTCGTCACCGCTCAACACACATGTGACAAAGTTCGACCCAAACCTCCCAGTGTCACTCCATTTGGTGGGCTTAGGATTCTGAGCTTGCAATGTAGCAGCAAAACATATCTCCAGCGAAGACAAGTAATATGAGTCGATATGACGTTTGCACACGACAGTACCATCGCCAGCGCCAGCATCCGTCAAATCTGTGAAGATCACTCCTACTTTTTGCAGGCCGCACAGGCGGGCTACTTCTTCCACGTCCTTTTCGTTGTCCCACTCGTGCAATGTGCAGCCATCCACTTCGTCAACCTGTGGAGGCTCATATATAGCTTCCACAACCGCCTTGATACCTAGCGGAACCTCGGTGTATTCTTCATAGTGACCGTAAAGAAAGCCCACTCGTTGTGACCCAGATGCTCGCCAGAAGTCAAGGAGGGAATTTATGAGCGAAGGTGATGCAAACTCGACGTGATCCACCATTCGAAATGGTTGAGCTTGCAGAGTTATGGCGCTTGGCTGGCATTTTGTACAGATACCATCAGGCCATGGAGGATGGCCTGATGGACAGTCTGGCTTTACCCGGTAGTATGGTTCGCTGAGTGGTGGCATATAAGAAGACTTTAGTTCAGGCTTGTTGGTGGCAGAGTTTATCTTTCGGAGGTAGGAATGGAAGGAAAGGTGTTTGATCTTTTTTTCTTCGAGGTATTGTGGTGCATATGGCTCGAGAGGCATACAAAAATCACACATCCCTTTCGGTCCATGTCTGCACATCTTCTCGTCACGACGCCGAGGGATCTTCCCATCTTGCTTGTCTAATCGATTGTCCAATTCCGACTGCTGGACTACTTCCCATGGATTCTTGATCGTGGCTGTCGGCGAGGTCTGAGGCGGTGGAGCGAGAGGCAGATCATGGATCGGTAACACAGGTTGACCGTTCAGTCGGTTAGCTGAATTATGCGGTTGTGAGGCTGTGGGTATTGAGACGGTAGTGTGACCATTCATGGGAGGTTGATCGGTGTATTTAATGAATAATTTATCTCCATGGCTGGAGAGGTCAGCCTTTGTGGTGCTACTGCTAGGACTCTGACCTACTGAAGACCAACTTTCTTTATAGCTACGCCGTTGAGAGAGCCCAAAAGCCTGTCCTCGCCACCATGGGGTTTATTGGAGAGAACGATCGACTTGGAGTCTACATCTTTTGGTAAGTTGTCAAGAATCTATTACGATATCAGTCAGGGTATGCATAGCAGAAAACCCTTGGTCTTTTACCGGTGATAGCAAGGATGTAAAATCCTCCGATGGGTTGACAGTCAATCTGAATTGCCCGTTCTTGCTCTCAAAACGGAGAAGAATGGTTTTTGAAGGCGGCATGTCGACCTTAGTCTGGGAGAATCTTCAATATCTGAATTACGGGTTATTTCTGCACGCCATCACCCAAGCAATGTCGAGAAATTTGAGTAGAAATATAATTTTCAGGCCCCAACATCAGTCCTGCAGAATGATATCGAAGGTAGCGGAGCTTGAGCTCCCATCACGTAAACCCTCGGCGGCGGTTTATCCTCGGCCCGACATTGCGGCTCTATTCTAAGAAATCTGATATGGGCGAGGTGTTCTTTGTTCGCAGCCAAGTGAATATTACTAGCCCACCCCAATACTCCTTCTTACCCCTGTCTGCATACCATCCTTTGACTGATCGTCCCCATCCCTCGTTACAGCTTGCTCTGTTTCCCGGAGGCGGCCTATAAACCCTCTCCCTCTAGGATTCGGGCACCAGGGGCTTGAACGGGATACCCCACGCAACTGGTGTCTGCGCGCAAGGCAAGCCAGCAGGGTGTCTTTAGTGATGGTGGACTTGATTGGTCTTGCAATACCATTTGCGTACTTGGGTATACTTGTTGGATCATTGGCGACATTTTCCTCCCTCTACAGAAAACGAAAAGCAGGTGAGTTACAAACCCAACCATTCCAGTATTCTAGTCTAGCCGGAATTTCCAGTCGATGCTTACACCTTTACAGCAAAGTCTACCTCCTTAGAGCCATGGTTTGGCCCTCACGTCCAACGAAACATTTACCTCTCGCTCCTACATCTCGAACCTCAGCCAGGGCAGGAAAAAGCTACACCAGTACCCGATAGTGTATTGAAAGCGGCCTTGTTACAACGAGCGACGGAGGATATTCGGAGAATTCTGGCAATAAGACTCGCGAAACAACCGCTGAATCAATTACTACAAAAGGGTAGCGTGGGGGACGAGCTATGGCAGAGGTTTCTAAGAGCGGAGAAAGAGATGGAAGCTGAATTAAGAGACGTCGTGGAAGAGGTATAGTGACCTTGAGCCCTTGTGCAGCGTTTCTCTAACGGCACGTTACAGGCAAACGCACTAGCGACGAATTGGGGCCAGACGATCTTTCAAAGTGCGAATGAAATGGTACAAAATGCCATAATCCGGGAAAAGGTGGCCGAAATACAGGAGAAGGGAAGGGCTGACCGGGAGTGGTGGGATAAAGAGAGAGCGAGCATTCAGTCGAAGTTTATGCAGGAGCTAGACGAAGAAAAGCCGGCCGAGACACCGAAAGGCGCAGCGTCGGGGGGAGTGAATAGTGATGAGGATGCAGTGCTCGTGGAAGGTGGAGGTCCAGCGTCAGGATCGGCGCCGGGATCGAAAGGAGGTACGAAGAAGAAGAAAGGAAAGAAATAATTTATTTAGGTCGAGACACCTTGTACCACTATCAACCACGTCTTTTATGGATCGCTACTGTGATAGTGATACGCGTCCTGCCTTTGTTCTGAGAACGAGGCTTTGCATGCAGTCAAATCGCAAGTGAAGACAGAGACATACCTACCAGGTAAGTCGCCTTCATATCCACCCATAGCATTGGGAGACCTCTCGCGCTTGCGTCCAGGATCCACGCCCCTTGCCAGCCGTTTCAGGTAAGAGATGAGCCTCAATCCAAATCAGGCTTTGAAAGCGCCACCAGTGAGAAAGAGTTCATACTCATACTCCGGCTGAAACTCGCAATATAAGTTTTCCTATCCATCTTCAGTTCAACACCCCTCAAACCCAAATCGCAGATACTCACCGCTTCACTCGCCATCTTAAAATTATACGCCGCCTCCTCATCCCTAATAATCTGCTTTTGGATTCCGTTAGCAGCAGCAGCCTCAACCAATAGCTGTGCCTCGCAGCTCTTCTCCATCAACCTAAACAGATACGCAGCTTCATCCACCGTCTGCCCAACAGTCAAAAGTCCATGGTTCATCAACGTCAACCCCTTCCCATTCGATCCCAACGCCTTCGCCATTCTTCGCCCCTCATCCACGCCCAAGACTAAGCCTCCGTATTCAGCGTACACGCCTTGCGCGTTGTAGAAATTGCAGACATCCTGATTTATCATCTCAAGGGGACGAGCGAAGGTGGACCAGGCTCGGCCGAACGTAGAATGTGTGTGACATATAGCATGGACCTATGTACCGATTAGTCGGCCTATCTCGTCCGAGAGGCCAATGGGCCGTACGTCAGGCCTTGCTCTGTGTATTGCGGCATGTATGAGGAAGCCAGCAGCATTAATCGGTCTATTATTACTTCCTGTGACGATATCACCATCGAAGTTGACAAGGATCATGTCTGATGCCTTGAGCATGCCAAAGTGTACGCCCAATGGGTTCATCCAGAAGGCATCCCTTTGAATTGGATCCCGCACCGAAATATGTCCTGACATCCCCTCTGTATAGCCATGACGGGCAAAGACACGAAATGCGCCAGCCATATGTTCTAATTGCCATTGCCTCTTCTCTTCTAAATCCTTAAATGATGGTATGCCTGGAATGGTAGGACCATGGGACATAGCCTGGATGGGGGTGGCATCCTTGGTCCTTGTTTGAGGCGTATTAAACACAGCTGCAGGCGCCATGATCGATATACACAATCTGCTTAACACGCTTGGTTGATAGCGTGGGCTTGGGAATCAGCTGTGAGGTAGCAATCAATACAGAGGTAGACACGAAAAGTCTTGATTGCGCTAACGGTTTTAGCGTGCCGATAACCCAGCCCTATGAGCTGACCCTAGAAGGGTGCCCAGACAACACCCGCTTAAAGGCCCCTAATAAGGGGCCTAGTATAGGTACTAATAGGGGCACCTCGCCTAAACTACCCCCCTGGGATATAAACGTTCGGGCCCCCCAATACCCCGGAAACATCTACATGTTCCAGGGGCTATATCTAGAGCTAGGGTTAGGGCTTTGACGAAAATATTTAGCGCACATCAAGACTTTTCGTGTCTACCTCTGTAGAATGATGAAGGATCCTCAACACAATGCAACTAATTAGTTCTAGTGCTTGTCAATCGGCTTCCAAGTCTTAGCGCGAGATATTAACTTTCACATAATGCAGACTTTTTAGCGAGAACGTTTTTGAGGGACCATTGGATTATAAGGTGGTACCAAATTATATAAAGTCCGCCTTTGTCCTCTGGGCTCATACGCCATCAAGCCATTGTCATTCGAAATATACCGGGGATACCTAGCCGTATCCACGTTACAGGTCTTCAAAGACGGAGTCGAAAGCAAGCTAATTCGCCGTTCCAAATCAAGTAGGGATTACAGCTGTGTAGAGATCAAATGGCAGGACATTTTCAGTCTCTAGCCGTTACATTTCTTGGTTGTGGTAAGTCTCTGTATTGATTTCTGGGGATCTCTGGGTTGACATTTCTACTTCCTAGGCAATCTCAGTTCTGCTGTCCTTGACGGCATACTATCTTCGCTGTGTGATTCACCTGAGCATTTTGATGCATCAACCCAGACATCTAAGGTCGTCTCTTCCGTATCAGAGTCAATTCTGGTCCCCGGAAATTTCGTAGCTTGTGTCCACTCGCAGGAAAGTGCTATCTCGCTAAAAAAGAAATATGACGGTAAAGGTGTTACTGTTTTGGCCAATGAGAATGTCCGCGGAGTCAAACAAGCAAATCTGGTAATTTTGGGGGTAGAGCCAAGCGTATTCAGAGAAGTTCTAGCTGAACCTGGCATGCGTGACGCCCTGTCGAGCAAGATTCTGGTCAGCTTTGTGGGAGGCATAAGCATTCACATGCTCCAGGAGGCTATCTATGGCCGTGATGCTTCCTCCGAATTCGAGAGCGATGCACAGAAGCGGTGCCAGATCATCAGAGTAACCCCTAGCACAGCAGCCGCAGTGAAAGGGTCGTTCACCTTAGTGATCGAGGAAAAGGATCACCCTTACCCACCGCAGCTCCTCACCAAAATTCATTCCCTCTTCTTGCGCGTTGGCAGCGTTAGGAATATTCCAGACTCCCTAGCACACGTCGGAGCACCTCTAAGTTCGTCTAGTCCGGCCTTCTTCGCATTGACCTTGGAAGGTGCTGTCGATGGCGCCGTTGAGCTTGGTATGGATCGAGCAGAAGCCTTAGAAATGGCCGCAGCATCTATGCGTGGCGCAGCGGATCTAATTAAACACGGTGAGAGTCCAGACGAGGTCAGACGGAAAATCGCCACTCCAGGAGGTTCGACAGCCGTGGGGCTAGATCTCCTCGAAGAAGCTGGAGTGAAGCAGTCAATGCATCAAGCGATCGTGAAGACGGCAATTAGAGTAGGCAAGCCTGGATAGAAGAAAGTAGAAGGCTA
This sequence comes from Cladonia rangiferina, assembly GCA_023065455.1. Classification (NCBI taxonomy): domain Eukaryota; kingdom Fungi; phylum Ascomycota; class Lecanoromycetes; order Lecanorales; family Cladoniaceae; genus Cladonia; species Cladonia rangiferina. The sequence goes on along the minus strand of JAJREH010000048.1, from coordinate 258,367 downwards.
GAAGAACCTCTCCACAATGCTAATCGTCTAATTGCTCCGTGTGGTAGAACGTTGTCACTTTGAACCTGAGTTCTTCTCTCTTCACATTGCCGTCAGACCCAATGAAGGTTCGTGGTATTGAAAGGGTACTGGTGTCGAGAGTAATGTTTGTAAGCCTAGTATGCATAGACAGGAGCCATGGAAGTAGACGGACGGACTGTCAGCGTACCACTTGAAGTCGTTCTGAACGAAACAAGTTTGAGCGCTGACATCCTCAATTTTGAAATCTCAAAGCTTGTAGGGCGTTCAATCTGCGTGTCGAAAAAGCCATGAGAACCATTTCTGGCTTCCGGTCGGAAGAAAGGCCACAGCTTCACAGCATGCACGAAGCGATTGGTGCTACATGTAAAGTATTCCCAGAGCCACTAGTAGAGAATTCCTGTCCTGTCGTCGGAATTCACAAAGTGGCTGGCGAGGCTAGGTGGAATTAAGTGCATTGACAGGTGCATTGAGACCCAATAATATGTCCCTGAAAAAACCCCATCAATCGAACTCAATTCTCTTCCCCCTAAGTAGATATTCCCCAGCAAATCTGAACATGAACCACCCTATATAAGCACCAGTAACAATAGTCACCGGCCATTTCTGCCACTCTCGGTCCCAATCCAATGGTATTGGTACCTATCCCAGATCAGCATACACTGGTATCCCTCTCCTAAAATCAAAGGGGTAGCTTACAGCACCAAGCCAAGCTCCCACAACTGACCCCACCAAACCTCCCCAAACTTCATCGAAAGGCAAACATGCACCGGAGATCTCCCTCCACATCCGCGCGTCAACACCATGAACATAGAACAAAGGAAGAACTCCTAATAACGAGATATGTGTTGCGCAAAGCAAATTGTGCCAAAAATGGGTCGTCAGAGGGGCGCCAAAGAGGATCAGGATAACCGTAAGGAGAGGCGCAGAGAGTGACAACGACAGGAAGAGGGAGAAGATTGCAGGCTAGGTTGGAGAGATCGAGGCGTCAGCTTGAGATACTAGCAAATACATAGGTGACTGAGGTAGCATACAATGATCCTGGACTTAAGGCTAGCTGGAGGCTTTGCGATAGGCTTTGCAAAAGTCACCTTCTTCTTCTTTGGCGTCGCTGAGGATGTAGACGGAGGCGTAGAGCTACCCTTCGAGGGCGGTAGGCAGACTACACAGTAAGTGATTTGAAGATGGGCGAGTGGTGCAAGAGCTTGCTTGAGAGTTGATACTGGATCAGCGACAAGAGAGGGAAAGCAAAGATAGTAAAGGGAGAGAATGAGGATTGGATGAATGTGTGTGTAGATCCGTGCAATATCGGTTGGGAGGACGGATATGGGCTGTGAGATGGGGAGGATCTTGCGAGGCTTCGCCTTGGTGGTTGTCTCTGCCATAATGGCTAGAGCATTGTTGCTGTTGGGTATGTCATAGCTGTGAGAACGACGGGATTCGCGACCAATTAACGTTATAAGCTTTGATAGGGCCACAGCCGCTAACACTGGGTCGGATAGATAGCCTTGCAGTTTGGTTTTACCGCGCCTTCTAGACTACATCACAAGCGGAACTGATTAAGATGATCAGTTGATATATGCTGACTTCTCACGGCTCTCTAATTGGTTGATTGAATCCAACGTCTGCATTGCTTCGCCACCGATTTCCATCATTGGTGCGGGCTTCCCAGGCCTGATAGCAGGTCGCTGTCTCAAAGGTATGGGTATTTCGTGTAACATTATCGATATAAGAAGATACAACGCCAAGATACCTCACATAGCATTACTTTGCGGCTATGGGCTTATGTACCTTTGGCTAAAGTCTTAGAGATACACTACCGGCAACTTGCAGAAAAGGATTAAAAAACTGACAATAATATATAGATTGGACAGTGTGTACTGGTCACAGTCAGGAAGGTGCTATTGGCTCAGGTGACTTAGAAGAACTCACCTATCACCCGTACCCCTCAACTGTATAGCTCTACAAGGACCGATACTTAGAAAAATCAACGCGGCCGTAAAAAGGCCCCAGAGCTGGTTTCCTAGGACATAAAATACACCCTTGAGCGTCCTGAAATATCCTGACTCGGAGTCTTTATCTAGCGGTGTAAGAGGCCAGGTCTAGGTACTATCGTATCCAACTCCTCAGTCTCCCCTTCAACCAGCCTTCTTACATCAATCCAATCAACTTCCCAACTCCTAAATCTACCATTCCCAAACCATCGTCCCAGCCTCCTTTCACTTCTCCTCAAGAACGACCATATATAACCCCTCATTCTCATACTCACACTCATACTCCCCTTATCAACCCCTCCGTACATCCAACCGCATTATCTCAACCCTATTCATCCGCCCAAGTATCCCAACCCTCCTCTCCCATTCAGAAAATTTGCTTAACCTAACTCAAACATTGTCGATAGAAATGGCTCGCTACCGTTGACAACAGAGACCTATGAAGCGCAACTCGAACCAAATAAAATGTGCAATACGAATCGAGACATGAGTTCCTGTTTTTTAAATTTTTCTTGGACTTAGGGCATTTGGTATTCGAGATATCCATCCTTTGAACGGCTAGTACAAGTCTCGGAAATCAAACATACATACTCTCTGAGGGCTATCAGGGAAATATTACTATCTGTTCTTAACTCTTGGGAGAAGCGGCTGGCATATATATTGATGTTAGCTATGCTGATTCCGGGTTTCAGCTACCGTATGCTGTAGCGAGCGTGTCGGTGCTTTGGGTTTTAGGGGTGGGTGGATTGTATGTTTGGGGGAGTTTGGAAGGGGGGGACGTGAGTAAGGGAGGGGGGGGAAAGCCGTGGGAGAGGCTTTGATTCGTTTGCGAGACGGAAATGATGGGGGAGATGAGATGGGTGTAGAAAGAATAGTTATTGCGGGAGACGAGAATGCAGTAACCAGTAATGGAGAGTAGATTTTTATGGTCAGAGATCATATTGCATGTGTATAGGGATCGTTATCCCAATAGTTATTTTGTTTTGGGACGCGAGATCGGGAGGTGCACATATAGTAGGCGAAAAATGCGATTTCATTTGTGAAAAAGCAATGCAAAGCTCTCCACCTCTTGACATACCCTACCAAAGCATGCTAGCAATGATGTAGACCAAGCCCGATGCTGACGCCATGAAATGAGATTCTTCGCTGTTCATGCAAGAATGAGCTAAAAGCCCGCTGTATGACTCACAATTCATCTCCACAATCCAGTCCCATTCATTGTAAGTCACCTCAGTGTCTCCGCGTGCCGCCACCAATGCCTCCCATCGATTCGTGTAATTTACCATCATCAGTGGTATACCCGTGTTTCAACGCCGCCGATAATGCTGCAGTGTATGCCAATCCCATGTGTTCTCTCATCCCTCCCAAATTGTCTCCAACCCCAAATCTCCCCGCCTCTCCGCCCCACAAACGCTCCATCTCTTCCTCTTGTCCCTGCCTCTTGGCAACCCAGCCCCATCGCTACCCAATCTCCGTCGTATTCCCTCCTCACTCTGTTCCTCCCTATCAGCCGCAGCCTTTAATTTTGCAATCTCCTCTGCCTCGAGCTCTGCATCCGGACTATCGGGTATGGTTTCTAAGCTGGATATACTCGGTGAACGAGAACGTAGGGAGGTCGGCGTAGAGGGTACGGAGCCGGAAGAGTAGGAGTAGTTGGATGGATAGGATTCGTTGTATTGACTTGCCGCCAGGGAGGGCGTAGAAGTGCATGCACGAAGCGTGTTCTTCGGGGTGCTTGATCCAAACGCTGACTGGGAGAGTGGCGAAGCGGGCCGTCGACGGCTACGTGGGAAGGTCTGGTGGGTGTACGGTATAGGTGATGTAGGTATAGAGTCGTAGTCGATTGTGACGCGTGGAGTAATGTCAAGTTCTGAATTCTCTGATATAGTCTGGTCTATGTCTAATTGGTTACCAAAGCTGGAGAAGGTTTCGTCTGTAGGTTTCCTCATCGGGCTGCGATGCCGGCTTGGTGGACCCAAAGGACTGGATGGTCGAGTTAGGAAGCGGTCTGCAACGCTGGGAACTGGGGAAGAGTGGGCGCGCGTCATTTGGGGTGCTGAAGGTGTACCACTTGAAGAGCGTGAACGTGCGTGGCCTCGTGCGAAGGGGGAGCGAGTGCGAGGTCGTAGCGGTAGGGTGGTTGTAGATAAGCTGGAGAGAGGTGACAATGTGGACGGTGAATCTGGCGCTGTTGCTCGACGAGGAGTTTCAGGGCGAGGAGCGGATATTTCGGTAGGAAGAGCAGGAAGAGGCTTGAGATCTGCATCTTCACGGTCTACGCGAGAAGGGTTCATTATGATAGGCGGCTCCATCACACGGGGTGCCATGTTGTTGTTTATGCGGTATTGTAATGCTCACAACAAGTACACAGCCCAGGTCCTTGGTACGGCTGCGTTTACGAGTGTTGCATGTCTGATTGGTAGTTCACTCCTTGCTGTTGTGATGTTGTCGTCTGCGAAGGAACAAAGGAAGGCCTAACGGGTGTTGACTCGACAAGGGACGGGGGCCCTTTAGCATATACACGATAGAATCAGGCAAGCAGTCTTAGCTTTTTCTTGGTAGGCAGGATGGAAGAGTCTGCCTTCGTGCGTGGAATGGCTGACCACATGGTACCTCAAGGTACGGCAGGTACAACGATGAAAGATGACACAAGGCAGATGACTTGGATGATCGATTGGACCCCCGCTACCCAATTGTAGAGTCCAGCGATCCAAGCCGCCGGGGAAGATTCGGCTGTTGGGGGGGCCCGGGGGTTGCCGCACAGGGGCCCGCAAATGATAAAATACCCGCTCCACGCGCTTTCAATCTTCTCCACACCGCCCCCCAATTTGCTGCGTGGCATGGCTTGCATGGCTTGCATGGCTTGCATGGGAGATCCATCCAGACCCCCTCGACGCCAGATGCATAAATCCTGCCGAGCGTTGTAACCATCCTGGAAGGTCCTGGAACGATTGACCAATCTCGTCCTACACTGGCCACCGTCGCGCGGCTTACCAGCTGTTTCCGTGAGGCACATCCTTTCAACGGCACGACCATATCCTACTACCGAAACATTTCTCTTGAATATGAGAGCGCCGCTTCGACTCTCCTGCAAGATGATGTGTGATGTGTTACGCATCCTGAAAGTCCAGCCGTTGTTGTTGTCAATCTATTAGTCACATTGGCCCGTGGATCTGATTATGCTGATGATGTACGGCACACTACAACGAGATACCTCCTCCTCAGCAAAAGGTACTTTACAGCTGCGGGGCGTCGAGGTTAATCCAAAGGGTATTAGTGCAAGACTCTCGGAATCTACCGACGTGGAGAGGCGTTGCTGGTCAGATAAGAGCCTTAGCAGGCCCTCCATTTTGATGCGTAAAGCAGCTTGCTTAGGACTTATTCCACTGGATAGTCATCACAATAATTCAAACAGGTACCGGGCAACTATTCTTTGGTTTCACTTCTGCAGCTCCTGTTGTCTATGCTTCCTAAGGAAGAGATCAATTGCTAGCTCCTGTCTTAAGCTGCTCTCATCACATCTTGCTGGAACCTTCTGCGTTCGGATACTGGCATTAGGAATATCAATCAAATGTCTTTGGGCAAGTTATTGAAATAAAGATTCAGGCGATGAGGAAAAGCATTGTGCAAGCTTTGGGCAAGCACCTTCATCTTGCAGAATTTTTTTCTCGCCTCATGCGCCTCATGCTTTTGTGGTAACGAGACGCTGTAAAGAGGGCTATCCGCCTTATCTTGTCACCAAGGAGCTTACCATATTCACAACTCCCCTAAACTCCTCCCTTGCCTCCTCCCAACACCCTCCCCCACCAGCCCAACCACATCCTCGACCGTCCCCGAGGTGGCGTTTTCCCCAAGCACCTCCTCCACAACCCCATAAATTTCACTAACACACTCAAACAAATCAACCCCGCCACCACCACCTCTATCTCTACCGACTCCCTCCCACCCCCCCTCCTCCCTCATCGTCCTCGCAATCTCCTTCATCTCATCAATCCATCTATACGCTTTAGGTCTGCAACAACCCCCCATACATCAGCATCCCATTGCCATCAGCATCAATATGAAACAAATAAAAATCCAAAGACAAGAGAGAACCTGAAACCAGCTTAGCTTAGCTCAACTTACGGCATACCACCAACCCCCCTCTCCAGCACCCCCTTAACCCCAGGACTATGCCACCCCAACATCTCCCTCAACTCCCCTAGCACCCCCATCCGTCTCGCCGTCGTGAAAGATTGAATAGCAATCGCAATCAACCCCTTACTCGTAGCCGCGAAACAGCATTTCAACCCGCTCGCCTTGCCGATCTCATCACCTATATATGTCACGTTGAGAGTTTTTGCTAGCCGCTCATCTAGTTTATGAGGGCCAGAGAGGACGAGACTTGGTTTCGTCCATTTATTATCATCGTCATTGTGATCGTGTTGTTGCAATTTGGGCGGACCGCCGATGATCTGGTAGGGATGACAAGGTCGTAAGTTAAGACTTCTCCACATTACGTTTTTTCCTTCTTCTATCTCCTTTGTTTTCTTTCGGGTATACCTCTGCACAATACGGAAGAAAGAAGGAAAGAAGGAAAGAAGCAATCACTCGCAAAACACAGAATGAAAATAAAACCTACACCCCCATCCAGAAACCCTACCCCCGTCCCCTCAAATATCCCCTCTATCCCCTTCGCCGTAGCAGGACTTATAGCATTCAGGTCTACATACCACAATTCCCTCCCCTCCATTTCCATCCCCTTAACCGCATCCACGAATCGCTCAGCGGTCTTAACCGCATCTCGTGGCGGCACTATCGAAAGGATATAATCGGATTGCGAGAGTAATTCCTGGTCAGAGGAGAGGGTTTCGATATTGGCGGCTAGGGCACGGGTTTGGGTTGAGGGGCTGGGGAGAGGGTGAGTTAATTGATTAGTTGATGCAAGAATTGGTGGTGGTGACGTGAGGTGGAAGAGAGGTGTTTTGGGGGGAGAACTAGGTAAATACCTTCTATCCGATACGTTGGTTATAACGCGGTAGTTATGTGTGGCGAGGAGTTTGGCTATGGCGGAGCCCATGTCGCCGGGGGAGATGATGGAGAGGGTTGCGTGGGGTGTCATTGTGGGAGTTTCTTAGAAAGGTTATGAAATATGGTGGGTTAGCATGTTGAATTTTGGGAGAAATGCTTTGGAATGTTTTCTGTATGCGATGATATAGTTGTTTGTCCTGCAAGGTATGATCAAGACGGCATGGAAGGTATGGCGAAAAGCGGAAAGAAATAACGTCATTATGCATCATGTCTGATCTGCATTCTGTAGGGGTCTTTAGATTAATAGGTCCTTGCGCTTGGAAGGCTGTGGCACCGCGATTTCGAGTCCGTATCATAGAATAGATGCATTGGGACCGCCAAACCACCAAAAGTAGCATGATAGCGCCAATATTTGGAAGGTTTGCTCTGGAGTCCAAAGTCACCAGTGTTGGCCAAGGCTGGTACCTTTTCAAATCGAACAAGCCCCCGCGAAAGAAAGTCCTGCCTTAGAGGCTATATACCATTTATACCGTAGTCGTATTTCAAATCTTGGCCGTTTCTTCATTGTCCAATAAATCGTGACCACCTCAACTCCTTGCTATCGTTGCTGGTCCATGGCTCTTAGCGCGACATATTACGAACCCTCTAGGCACCATGCAATACTCAAGCTTGACCGAAGTTTCTCCCGTCATCTTGAGGGTGCGACACAGCAGACCACATGTCTAGGACGGGGTCCAGATTCCTCTAGTGGGAATTGTCCACCGTCTTTGCGAGACCAATCTCCACGTTACCACCTCTTCCATCCAAGCTCTCCAGACTGACTTCGTCTATTTGAATCAATGACCTTGGTCCAATCTCGGTTTGGTGGGTTCCAGCAAAGTCGTGAGCAGTACGCGCTACAAGTGAAGATGGCGTCGATTTGTTCAAGTGTCTGTGAAGAGGACGGTGGTCTTCCAGCTGACGGGCTGAATTCGTTGCTGATCTCTTAGAACTGAAAAGAGGTCTCAGCGTTGGGATGCAAGCAGCTAAAATGCCGACATCTTGTTCCAAGCTATCATAGATCGTCACTAATCAGTGGAACTGACCAATCGAGTAAGGCCAGTGAAGATGCAAAGCGAAAGGGGCACTTTGAGGATGCATACTTACACACCAACGATATCAAAACTAAAAGGATTCCCTGCTTACATATTTAGCCCTTTAGATATGTGGAAAATGGTGCGAAGCCAGCTAGTTGTGGCGCATACTTACAGGTTGGATCGTTCCCAAACAATCCTCTTGTCAAGGCCGTACGGGAAATGGCACATATGCCGCTACTAACAATTCGGTTACTTAGGAGCGATACGAAAATTGTAGTAGACCTGACACCTAACGAGACTCACAAGAAACCCATCGCCATCAGCATGCAAATACCTGCCTTGAGTCTTGGCCGCATTTGGATCTTCCACAAACACAAGATAGGCAGACTTGCAAGTATCCAGTCAGATATCGCTGAAACCACTTCGGATTATTTAGCTTGCTAAAGCTATGCCTGTGGGTCAACTTACCTCCGTTACCGTATGCAGCAAGATTCACCACTACAGGACTCACACATTTGCCGTGAAGTGAAGGATCCCAAGCCTTACTCATCGGCCTGCATTGTGTTATGACGATTATGGCAAATGAGATGTTCGTCGTGGTTATAAAGGCTATAGCACAATAAAGGATCCATCTCCAATAACGAATTGCCCCAAAAATACGCAGCAGAAAGAGGCAGATGGATATCCTGGTAAAGAAAGAAGCAAAAGGTGCTAGGCTCAACGCCAAGAATTGCCATTTCATAGCTTGGGTGATGTCTGACGATAGTTCTGGAGTGAGTGAGAGGTAATATACGTGTCTCCCCAAGCCGTAATGAATAGCAAAAGCAATGAATACTCCGGTTACAATGAAGGTCGCCTGGAGAGGAGTGTTAAGCGCCTAAATATTCTGAAGCTGATAGACTTGTAATACTTACTAGACTTATAACGATGAAGACATCGTCCAATCCAATTTGTTTGATGACGCGTGATCTGACGTATAGTCGTGCCAAAACGGATATTGTGGCCAAAACATCTAAGATTATGGTGGTGGTAGCTAATGCAGGACCTGTATTATGGTCGCCACCAGCTGGTGGACTCCCAAGAGAAGCCATTGTTGAGATCTTCGGGAAGACGGAAAATGCACGAGAGGACAACTGATCCAGGCTGGAGGACTTTCTGATACTATGCAAGTAGGATCTGAAAACGAAATGGAATAGGAAGTAGGCTATATCTGAGACGGAAACGCATTGCCTGGCCTCTCCCTAGACAGTTGGTGTAGGATTGTTGTGGTGCAATGTTATTCAGCGGCGCGGGTTGCAGGAAGGACGAGAACGTTATGCAAGGCAGAGGAGCACATTTTGTAACGGAATGAGCTATTGATAGGCATCTGCAGACCGCTGTTGCCGGAACATTGGAAAACAGACTCCAAAGAAGCTCTGTGGTTGACTCACTATAGCAGCACTTCCTATCAATGCTGCCGCGGCTTGAGGTTGTATTCCACCACGGAAACCGTCCAAAAATCGTAGTACTTAATCTGGATATCGTACGCTTCTGCAGTCAGAAACTTTGTCATGCGCAGCATCCGAGCCTGATGAGGTCTAGGAAAATGGCGCGCTTATTTTCTCAGTACCGATAGTGAGGATACTTCGCGAACGTACCGAAAAGGTGGAGCCTGATCGGCCGGTCTGTAATCACTAATTGGGTAGAATTGTATCTATGACATCGGGCTGACGGGGCCTAAAGTGGAGCTGATATACAAAGTCCGACTTCTCGCATGTTGTATGGCGCAGCTGTGCCGCAGCAATTGGTCAACTTAGGCAGGTAGATCGTGCTCTGCATGTGCGATTGGATGTCTGTAATACCCACATTTTGATATGGTATAGCGAATGCAGCTAGAATTGGCGGATCATGTAACTCCATAGTCATCATAATTCAAGTTCTGAGGGGTGCTGGTGGTCAAACATAGGTGTAGGTATGTCGATCTTACCTAGAGTGGGTTGCCGCAGCCACTTAACTCGTCCATGATGACTAGAAGAATACACCTATCAACGGTATATGTTGCGATTCTTCATGGATTCTGCCATCCATGGACGGCAGGTACTCCCATAGTGTCCTGCCTTACTTCTCGTTGCTAGTTTTTACTATCAATAGAAGGGTTCACCTCTCAACCGTATACTTAAAAGCCAACAAAGGGCTGTAAAAGTAAGATTGTATTTCACGCTTTGCACTCGGTTATAGTTGAATGGAATTAGCTATCTATGCTCATGCATGCTAAAGACGCGTGCTACATGCTTATTTCCCCACAGGAAAAGCCCACCATGTTGTACCAGCTACAGTTACTGAAATCGGAAAGAGAAGTTGCCATTGTAGGAAGATCGCAATTAGCTGCCATGCTAAAGACGAGATAAGCGTGTATGCTCGAGATGAAGTGGATTCAAATGGGGGATGTATCCGCTCTATCTAGAGGAGTGAACATGCTTGACAGTCTCTCCGAATGCAAAGGGTGGGTGCTTTCGGCACTGACAATCCGTATTTCGCGTGGAGCAACCCAGAGCACGGAAGGCCCACCTCATAAGTCGCCCAGCTGCATGTTAGAGAATATGAGGAGGCGTACGTCTCGTATGCTCTGTTGCAAAGCGTAAAGGTTTTAGATTGCTCATAAATAGGGAAGGGGTTTGTCTCATAGAAATCAACGCCGTAAATGTCCCAGCAAGAAAGAAGAAATGACCTCGTGTCCCGTAAACTGTGTAACCTCTGATCTAGCAATCGCTCAAAACGCCGAAGATCGTGCCCTTGATTCTAAATGCAAGACGTATGGATCGCTTTTCACGAAGCCGAGCGTTTCTCTTTCGACTTCCAGAACCTTATCAACCGGCTCATTCGATGACCCTTTTTCTTCTCAATTGGTTCGTCTGAGTCTGGTGGCGCAGACATTTCGATATTCAGCTTGCTCCTGTTGTACGAGCTGCCAACCAGTCTGCTGAGACTAGCGAGGCTCGCACGCTTACCAGCCGAGACCGGACGCGTACGAGCAGGGACTGCAGCTGAAAGGGAAGAAGATCGCTCGGCTGACGAGCATGTGTTTGTGCTGCTTGAAATCCGAGGCTGACGAGCGCTCATTGTAGATGCACTACTCGTCAGCGAAGGGACATCGTCGACCGAGCTATGCACGCCCATGCTGTTCTCACCCGTCCGATTTGAATTTAACGTTGCTCTGTCTGTAATAGATGAATTGGCCGTGTGAATACGAGGAACGTCAAAGGATGTTTGATTGAAGTCTGGAGAGGAGACGACCGAAGGGGTTTCTGATGTTCCAAAAGTCAAAGCGGGCGTTGGCATGACAAAGTCGAATGGAGCAGAAGCAGGTCGTGTCTCGAAAGGATCGTGGGATAGAGTGGGTGTAATGGTTGAGTCGTCTGAAGACTTTGTGACCACAGAGAACCGAGGTTCTTCATCTGCGCCTACGATGTCAATAGGGCCAAAACCTTCTGTAGAAAGCTGTTGCGGCGATCCAGTCTTTAGGGGGGTTCCCGACTTTGTTCGCCTTCTTCGTCGCTGTATTGGCTCATCGTGCGTGCTAGCAGCTTCCACGATATTGACGCCGAGGCCTGTTTGTGTTGTGCCTGCGTTGGCTGCTTCCTCGACGGCTTCCTCCTCCTCCTCCTCCTCTTCCTCAATTGCCATCGCAGGATCGCTGCCTAAGCGTGGGAACCCAAACCTTGAACGGTCAATAGCATCCAATTCTGGTGCACTTTCAGCCCGACGGTGATAGTGCATCCCTGGACCTGCAAATCCCCCAGTGACCCCACTGCTGTGCATTCGACGTTTGGTACTAGTGCCAGCTCCAACAACATCTTCGAATGCTGGTCCAGAGCTTGGCGTCTCGAGCGATCCTAGTGCAGCATCAATGTCAAGCATGGAAGCCGAGTGACCATCTGCAAGCGGGCCAAACTCCTCAGATCTCGGGGCCGATGAGTCTGTTTGGAGACTGGCGAGCCCTGAGGTATTGGGTGAGGCTGTCTCGGTGACAAAGGTAGTGTCATTGTCAAAATCAAAATCGTCAAGGGACAACTCAGCTTCCAGCGAAGACTTCCTCATGGGAGGCGTGGGCGAGCGACGGCTGACCAAATCATCTCTTTGCTTCTCTTGCTTTGCCTTCCGTGACAACAGATCGGCCAATGACTTCCTCTTCCTTTGTCGTTTTGTTACCTTTGGTTCTGGGGACGTCCTTGGTCTGATGGCAGCTGAATTGAGAGATGAACTTGGGCGCCGCCTCGGTTGCTGGAGGTTTGACGCCACCGAAACTGTAGCTGCGGCGTTTAGCTCAGAGTCTGATATGCCGGATCCCGAGAATAGGCTGATATGAGGTTGTTCTGCAGTCGGAGATACCCTCTGTAAAGTTTCGACTCTTGTAATCTCGTCTGACGGCGCAGGAGGATTTACTGTCGGTGCTGTGGATGGACGGTTCGTCATGGTCTCAATGTCTGAGGAGTCCCACCTCACAATCCCAGATGGAAAGGATGCGGGAGGTCCAGCTGTACTTGGTCTTGCCCTTACTTGGTCCTGCTCCAGCGCAGGTTCAGGTCGAGATCGAGGAGAAACCGCAGGTGGAGAACTCGATGTGCCACCGTTGACGAGAGACGTGATGCTATTAGTTACAGAATGGCTAGCGCGAATCGTCGACATGCTACTTGATGTTTCTGATGAAATGGTCGACAAAGGCCGAGGAATGTACTCGAGGACGTCAGAGAACTCGACCGCTCGACCTCGTAATTGTTCACTGGTGCTTGAAGATCTACCTTCTGTTATGGGTACGGACGGTGTAGTACATGTTGTTGTAGGCTGGGATATTGATTGATTGATTGGAGGAGTGTGCTGAAAACTAGCATCCAAGGGTGTTGTAGGTGCGCTGCCACCTTTTCCGTCTGCTGACGGCCTCAGGATCGTGGAGAGATCATGATTCGATATTGCACCAGATCGCCGATGTGCGTGGCCACGTCTACCTGGTGTAGGTCGAGTGTCGAGTTGGGAACGCGGTGGATCTGTACCGCGGGAGACTTGGCCGTCGACCGCAACGTCATCACCCTCATGCTCACTTGCGTCTTTAGAGTGCACGTTCCGTGTAGGACTTGAACTAACAAGTACTGGTCCGCCATTGGATATGTCGCCACCAACGAATTCACTCCCATTTCTCCTATGTCCACCTATATGATATGGTGGGGGGGTGTTCCTTGCTGGCGAACGTGGCGGGCTGGGAGGACGATCGATTAGACTTGGACTAGACGGACTGAATTCGAAGGCCGGTAACGCATTAAGGGACAGCTGCTGAGGTCTTGAACGGGATGCAGGACGTCGAGATCCAGTGACGACCAGGTTAGAGGAAGACCTCCTATGAGCGTGTGCCTCACTCGTAACATCAGATGGGACTGGGAAGACGAACGGCGGGTTCGGCAGAGGGCTACCATCGCTGTTGATTCTCGTCGTGTCCATGCCCAAATGTGATTGTGTGGCTAAGACTTCCGCCATGCTTGTCCGTGTTTTGCGGTTTTATTGCGGCGATGTCAAGGCCAGCGCCTGTTGGAAAGCATAGGATGGTAATTGAATTCGTGTGTGTGAACGGTAAACTGTGTGGTGATGTAGTGTACGCAAATCAACAGCAATGAGTGAATAGTCGTCAGGAGAGGGGTAGCCGGAGTAGAAATCAAAAGACGTCAGTATGGCTCCGATATGGATGTAGGAGCAACCAATTGCTGCCTACATCCAGAGCACAGACTTCGGTGGTCAAAGGCTCTGACTGTAAAGACCCCGTTGGAAGTCGCTCGAAAGAGTGTACAAAGCGACCAGAGGCAGAAACGAGCTGAAAAAGGAGCGGACGGCGACAATGCCAACCAGAGATGTCTCTGGTAGGATTGGGCCAAATGATGGTCAAACCAAAAGAGTGAGTTGTAAGGACCGTGGAAGCCTCGTAAAGGGTGTGGGATGTTGTTCAAAGGAAGAGTCGACGTTGGCGGGCCAGGGCCAACAAGCACCCCGAAACGGACGCTAGGTAGCCCAGTCTCATTTGCTCATTTGACAGCATTCGTCTACTGAGAACACTTTGACTCAAATTTAATATTTCCTCCAATTTACTGTGCATGGGAAGAATTGAGAATTTCTGTGCTTATTACAATAATATTCTACAGTACGGCCATTACATCTATCTGCATCGATACCCCCCACACCTTCTCTGGTGGAATGACTATAGCACCAGTAGCGCCCTCGATCGTGAGGGGAATTCCAGACTATGGCCGCTGGGGGCTATGAGATTATTGGCGCAACTGCCGACTTGCAGCAGCCATGTTGGATGGTGCTTACTGGTTATCGGCGTGCATACCTAGAGTAGGATCGTCGCCTGACTTGTTCCTGTGTTGCTGCGATGGCCTTTCCTCCCAGCCTTGAGGCTCCACAGGATGAGCGTAAGAGCTTCAATAATGCGGAAGATTTTAGTGCATTGCGGCACGCCCGTGTTGATGATCGCTGCTCTTTCCAGACAGCGCACCTTACTAGATGTGCGATGCTCGCTACTCCACCAAGTCAAAGAGGCCGGATCTTCCAGGGTACAGTGCGCATTAGTCCTAAATAGTCCTAAGTAATTCCCCCAGTCTCCGCTGCACCAGCTGCAAGTTTATTATCAAGTTGCGTATTGCGGGTAGGGTTCTCACATTGCAATGCAGGGGGCACCGGCCGTGACCGTCTGGTGGGAGGGGTTTGCGACCAAGGAGAGACTACGAAGTGAGCTAACGTGAAAATCGTGATAACAGACACGAACAAGCTGCGAATCAGCGAGCGTGTCAGGAAATGAGGAGATCATTGATGTTTTATCTGTTGTCGTGGCAGGAGAATCCAGAAGGAGAGGAGAGGGTTGGTTGCAGCAGCAATGAAATTAGCCCCTCTCCGTCACAAAAGGAGATTGCTTCAGGCAGCGCTAGTAGGGGGATCAGCCGACACTCCGACACTCCGATGTTCGAGGCCTGCGCTAGTACTTTATAGCACCGTCGAGCCGATGATGCTTGCAACTCTCCCCAATCCGCGTACCTTACGTGTCGGTAGTATGTGTGCAGGTGAATTACCGCTTGCGGTAAGACGTGCTATATCCAGCTGGCCTGTCCCTCGCTGCCCTCCACTTCTTGCTGCCCTGCGAACGCCCCACCCTGGTAATATAGCACCTAATGAAGGGGACCAAACCTAGCGCTTACTCCTCAACTTATTGATTCCTATATTCTAGAGATAAAGTAGAAACGAGCAGCGGCAATGGGCATGTGGGTAACGAAGCCGTCCTGCTTGACGAAGCGGGGAAAGATGCATGGTATGGATTGCTACTTAGCAGCTGTTCCGCAAATCAGTGACCACATGGTCATCAGCCTGGCAGCCCAAGACCAATCTAGAATGTTGCTGCACAATTTGGTGTAAGCAATGTATTTAGATCTGAGCTTGTTGTGCTTTATTTCTCTTTTACCTCTTCATTCACTCGTTGAGTTTATGTGCGCGATGTCAACGTATAAATACTTACTAATAGGCAACGAAAAGGAGTCGATTAGGCTGATCTAAGTCCTGTGCACTGGCCATGAGGGCAACATCACCTTAGAATTTCATAATACAACTCTGGGACGGAGCAAATTCGTTACTCTTTCGTATTGCTGGGGCGTTGAACCGGCGAGCCACAAAATCACATCAATGGGCATCAACTCTGGGTACGACCAGATCTCCACTCGTTCCTCAAGCATGCAGCGAAATCGCTTCACCGAGCCGACATTTGGATTGACGCCCTATGCATCGATCAGCAAAATAGATCCGAGAAGACTCGCCAAATACCACTGATGGGCGAAACTTATCGCAAAGCTAGCAACTTGGTCGTGTGGCTTCATGACAACGCTAAGCGTTATCGGGATACTAATGATCCAAAGCTTCTCGCCAGAATCTTGGGAATCGGCTGGCTTTCGGTCTCCAAACGGGTGAACGCAAAAGGAAAGGAGAAGATGGTTCTTAAACAGCTGAGGGGATTACTGGATCACGAAAATTGGGAACGTCTTTGGACTGTGCAGGAGCTGGAATATGCTAATCGCATCGAAATAAAGTGGTATCAATATTGTTCCGGCCGGGACGTCCTCATCCATATACATAGGGAAGAGTTCAAGGCCAGCGCTGACCTAATGGATATTGGTCCGAAGCCTACAGCCAGCTTCATGAAAGAAGTGCATTTGGAAGATAGCCACTCACTTTGCACGAGTTCCCACGGGGATTTGACTTGGATTGTATGGACCCACGCCCTTCGGAAGACGGTGAACCACGCCATCCGAGAGCTCAACGCCGGATCACCTCCCACGCATTGACTCATCTGATAGCGGAACACAAATATTATAAGTGTTTATTGGAACACGACAGGGTATATGCCCTGTCACCCCTGGCAAGTGATGTCCATCTTACATCAAACAACTCCAATGTTCCTGAGGCGCTGCTTATCCGAGTATTTAGCCACACGTAAGATTTCCATACCACTTCAATAAAAACAATTGGGAGACCTCTAGGCATTGATATCAAGAATCTCAGGGCAGATATTGCCGGAACTTGTAGGCCACGATCCGATGATTCATTGCACCAGCTCCGGCAGCGTTTCGAGGTCCTCATGTGCGAACATTGTCTTGGACCTAAAACCTGGCAAACGGCTCTGCAAAATTCGACTTGGCCACTGGAATATATAAGTGTCTTTTGCATTCCGGAACAACTATGCCTTTGGTACGTTTTGGTTGGAAATTTAGCTCGAGGGATGCCTTACATAGCCTTGTATATCACGTTCACCTTGACCAGCAGTCTCTTGAGCATCACAGTACTCTTGTTGAGAGATTTAAGGAAGTCGAGCGTCGCCATCTAGATTCGTCGATAGATTCCATGTATTGAGCGGACTATGACCCCCTCGACAGATATGAGATAATGCTCTATGAACGCCTTCCCTTGTATGACTTCATTGGGCAAAAGAGTCAACTGATCCCAGTCAAAGACATGACTGGAAGAAAGTGAAGCTTCGCTTATCTGACTGGGATCAGTTGACTCGTATCCTTCTTACAGCGACACGTTCTTTCGACTTCTACGTAACCCGCAAATGCGCAGCACTCGACGCAAGATCAGACGAACGGATACGCAAGCAAGCCACTCACGAAGACAGGACGAATGAAACCCGATTTCGAACGACTCCGTACCGACTGTACGCAGAAGGCCAATGCTTTGTTAGTCCATCAGAAATTTTGACACAACAATGGGGTCTCCCACACAGTCAAAGAAAAAGCCGGGCAGAAAATGAAATAACGTTAAGACTATTGCGAATCGAGCGCGCTCTTATTTATATATTAAATTATCCGCGCTTAGTATCTAAATTTATAGAGTTCTTTCTATCTTTCTTAGAACTTTAAAGATTAAGTTTCTTCCTATACTTCTTGATTTATTTACTTCATATTTTTAGTTTCTTAAAATCTTCGCGATGGGTACATTCATCCAGTGCATATAAGATGATGTACACATGTCCTGTGCAGGCCACCACATCATTGAGCAGTGATCGTATCACGTCTTCAGCGGGTTGCTGCTGCCCATTTCCACACTTTTGATATAGTTTTTCAAGGATCTAAAGACGGTTTTGTTGTTGCAGAGTGACTTGAAGAAATAGTGATCGAAGCGCCTTCTTCGACGACTGCTTCTCCGTATCGTTGAAGTCGAAACAGAAATAACTGACCACAGTATCGGGCCGAGACTCCTTGATTTGGTTGATGGTTTGTAGACGCAGTGCTGGCCCTTCTTGTTATCGTCCATGATCTATAGCAGATATCTTGCTGACCTAACCAACCTTAAGACTGTCTTGCCACAGCCCGCTAAAAATGGTTATCACTCCTGCCTGACATATGAAGCGACTGTTACGTACCGTTACCGTAAAGCCATATCAAGGAATATGCAGAAGTTTTCCACGCATCAAAGTGTTCACCGTTCACTAACCACAGCCCCGTCCCTAGATGGCGCTTCTCGAGCGCCGCATGATAGTTGGTGGATGGGTCCGGAAGTCTTAATCATCGCGACAATAGGTTTTGCAACTCCTCTGTTATCATATTAGATTTGGCTCGCTTATATAAATATAAGACTGGCCAGTGGCGCCGCTTACGATCAGTGAAGGGTCTCGGTCTGTTCCCTCAGGGCCACAACATCACTGTGGATTGCTTATGATTATGCGCTCATCTGGTCGGTAACAACCCAGTCTGGACGCAAATTCATACTCACAATAGGTCCTCGGTCAAGGCGTAGGTGATCAGCGACTTCAGACGTTCCATCCGCTCTAAAGCATCCTCGACCTCCGATTTAGTGAATTTCCACGTTAGGCCTAACTTGATCTGGTCTCTCTTCCTCGACGACGGTATCTGTCGTGATATCCTTTCCAGATCATCTTTATATTGATCTAATGGCCTATCATGTATTCCTAGCATCTTAACCTGCTTGAACCATGGATCGTCGGATCGTGCCGCTTCCACCTGAAAGCGCAGGCTGGTGAGCAAACTATAGAGATTGCTTGCCCCAACTGCGACCTTCGCCTGCTCTGTGGGTGCTTGTCTCACGTCGTTGATGTAGCCAATGGGCGTTGTTTGTCAACTGTAGGATGGCGATAATACTGGCGGTCATCGAGAGAGGATCCATTGTCTAAGAATATCGGTTGGGGAAAACAGCAGCCAGCGGATGTTCCGCGATTGATCACTCGAGCCTCGATGATGAGATCATTATAGAGGAAGTGTAGGTACAAGGAGTTGGCGCGATCGATGATCGCTGTTAGTGAACGACCCCAAAGCGTCCTGGCTTCAGGGCCCGCTTTCAGCTTTAGATCCAGCCCTATAAGGCTATACAGTAAGGGGGTTTATACAGCAAGAGGGTTTATACAATAAGGAGGTGAAGCCTTCTAACCGACAGTCATGGAAAATATGAAGTTGCACAGTCCATATCCGGAGTATAGAGTACTGAGATGGATGAGATGCTGCCGCTACAGTGGTGGCTGCTGGCGACGGTCCGCTTTTACAGCGCAGGTCAAGTAACGAGGGGCGTTGCGGGTCAATCTCCGACCGCATGAGCCACATGGCTGTGCTCTGTTTCCGGCACGTGATGTGCAGTACGCCAGATTGGTGTGAGGCGTATTACTATAGGAACTAAGCTCATTGCTGATTGGATGCTTATTGCAGATCGTGGACCCTGAAATGCAGTCTGGACCCTGAGTATGAACCCCTGTTTTATCTGCTCACTTATCCTTACTATACTCTATTCGCTCCCACATTCCTCAACGCCCACAACATGCTTCGCGGCTGCTTCGGTTGACCCCGCCCTGATCCTGCTTTTTCCTTGCTTCTCCGCAAATCTACATTCACTCCTCCTCTCCAACTCCGCTCACACCTCAATCTCCCTCTCTATCACGCTGCACATAGCGGACTACCACTAATCTATTGCACCAAGAAAGTCTCGGCACACCACTTCAAAGAACGCCGTCTTCGCCAAGACATGCCTTTCTCTGTTACTGACACTGACATGGCTGGTTTTCCCGTTGAAAAGGCCAACGACAACGAAGCAGGTGCTGTATGGAGCCTCATATTCTTATGGTCCTGCTTGGTGAGCTTGCTAACGCCGGTTGCCACAGATGTTCCCCTACCCTCGTACCACGTCAAGTGGCTCACTACAATGTCCTTCCTCCGAGAAGCTCACCGATGATAGTGCGGACAAATATTTCCCAATGCCATATGACGAGTCAACCTGGGCACAATTAGAACACCTAACTCCCGATCGAAACCCTCTCGAACCATATCATTTTACTGCAAGAGTCTCTTCTACTGCGCAGACACAGTACGATAATGATGACCGTTCCTGGATGTTTCCAGAAGAGCTAGTAAGCGGACCAGACTCCCTCAAGTCAACGGGATTGCCCGTAGATGTCTCACCCACCTTGCAGCCAGTGTACAATAGTGCCCCCAATGCTCACAGTGGTAGTAACGTTCCCATCAATCCAATGGCCTCCTCTGACTGCCACGTCGATCTATCCAAAATCACAGAGAATGAAACATGGAATCTTACTGGATTGGATAATGATATCAAGAATAGGAAATCAAGATATCACTCACCTCCATCTCCGTCTCGACACCAACAGATCAACTATCCATCAGTCTCCCCCGCAAGGATTCCTCGCCGCTCATCTTTTGATGCCCTATCCGATCAACAGGGCGTCAAGTCACATAGTCGTTCCAAACCATCTAGCGCATGTGAGACCCAAGCTCAACCGAAGAGGCGGAGAAGCTATTCTGGAGTTCCTGAGATAGAGTCGTCTCCGAACGAAAAGGACCCAGACCTCAAAGTTGATGCTGTGGTCAAAGAACCCCTAGCAAAGTCTACATCCAAACCCTTGGTCAAAGGCTCCCACTCCGTCGTCGAGCGCCGTTATCGTGAGAACCTCAACACAAGAATGACCCAGCTAGACCAAATCCTTACAGCAATCCACGATCGTACCAGAAAATCCGGAGACTTAGATATTGGCCCGAGACACGCGGAGATGTCAGGCAAGCCGCGAAAAGCAGACGTTCTCAATGACGCAATAAGATATGTCAAGCAGGCGGAGATCGAAGGTGCAACGAAAACAAAGGAAATCGACTTTTTGAGGCTGCGGATCACGGCGCTAGAAAAGCTAGTCCATTGCAGTGACTGCGCCCTTCTAAGACAGTTGGCGGGACAGCAAATTGGCGGCGATTCTACAAATTTCTGAGGGCGGATATTGTTCCATCGAATTATTCCATATAGTCGGAGACGGCCTAAAACTTGCTTTATCGTGCTTGCAGCCATCCTAGCAAAGGTAACATGCGCGTGGAATATTTCCCTAACGGCCTCAAAATCAGCTGTAAACAAATACTTCAAATAAAGTTGGGCATGCAGTGATGCTTCCGAAACGACTCCCCAAGCCTTCGCGATATTTTATTGACTCGGTCTCTTCTTGGTTCATCTCCCACAGTCTACATTGAACAAATTCTGCTATTCCGATTCGATCTCTCAACGGGACAATTCTATAAACCAGAAGACAGATGTGGCTATGCCATGAGGGTCTGGCACTTTCTCGAGACACATTCGCCAAGCGCTAGGGCTACTAATGTAGCGTTCCTTGCTTCGAGACCTCCCGAGAATCCTCTAAGCTGGAATAGAATGCACAGACATAGGCAGATGCCGGCAGTAACTCTACTCTGGAACTTGAAGAAGGAGCTGAGAGAGGTAACTAAGTTTATTATCAGAGAATCATTATGATTGCAATGAACGTTGAATGGTGACTAACCACTACTTCCTATGCCTTCAATCTTTTCCTTGGTACTCTAAATGTTCGTGACGGCAGTGATGAGGACAAGGACGAAATGTTGATATTGATGATAATGGCGGCGACGGTAACGGCAAGGAAGGTCGGCCTCTGGCTTTCTCATGCACTAAAGAAGACTGAGAATGATACTCATATTTATCATTGATGGGCGAGCTAGGATGGTATGGCGTTAAGAACTTCTAATTGTTGGCTTTTAATGTTTATACCGCTCAGCTCGTTGATGCTATTGAGCTTTGTTGCAATGTGGCTGCTATGTCTTCGATGATGGCTATGATCCATGTTGTGGGTGAATGAACGGTTGGGAATATTTGCTTGGTCATCGTGATCGTTTAGGCTTAGGGCTTCGAACTCTGGGTGGATGTGTGGCCTACTGAACGAGGGAAATGAAGGTCAGACACAAGGTAATTGTATTAACTCCCATTATTTAGTAATGGCACTGGCATTCTGTTATCCTTCACTTCCGAACTTCTCAAAGATGAGGATATGCGCCCTATATACCCCATACTTCTCCTATAATAGATCGCGTGACCTATTCACATAGGTGGTGTGATTTGGCCACCATCAATATCTTCCGCGTGAAACTGACCACACTTACACACCGTATCCAGAAAATCATTTCCGAAGAGGGGTAATATGTGGATTAGTGGTGTGATATACACTCCATATCCACATTCGGCGACAATAATAATATTAAGCACAGGACCAGGTAAACTATTAAATCAGCCGCAAATCCTAAATCTTCAACAGGATTAATTTCAGATAGTATTATTCTTCTAAAAATTTCTGCTTCTATTTTCCAACTTATCTAGTCGTGATTATGGGCAATGAAATTGTTTGAGGGTAGCAATATAAAAGGATTAAAAACTAAGTGTTTATAGATGGTCGAAATGACTAATGAAAAGGTTTCTCTGTTTCGATCTTTATTGTGCGTGCATAAAACCAGGGATCCTGGTCTTCAACAAAGCCAACGTACCGTCTTCTGTTAATCAATGTGAACCACTGCTGTAGGGTTCCCATTTCGAGCAGCAATGTGGCAATGCCTTTGTGGGAAGGACGATTGCTAAAATGCTCCTTCCACAACAGCATGAGTCTCACTATAGTAAGTCCATTCATGCAGGAGGACTTGTCCAGTCGACTGATTGAATCATCCATCTCTGTCGTAGAGTCTTCGCTCTCTCCATGAATTCTACGAAGCATCTTAATGACGCGACTGCGTGCCTCCATCACTGAGAGTTCTTCAATCCCCCTACTACCAAAGGTCAGGAAAAGCCTCCGTCAGCTAGTGCTTACTTACCGAGCATCGTTGAAGCTGCTTTCGCTAATTGTCTGTATCCATTCTGGCAGCGCGATTGGCTTGTTCAACTCGGCAAGTGCACAGACAAAATCGATAGTTGGCATTGCATTTGTTCCAACATCCGGCCGTAGCCGGATGAAATGATCGCACGATGACTGCTGACTGCGGGTTGATCTTCGGTGACCGTCTCAATGGGTAGAGATAGCGAGCCGACCCTCCCTGAACGGAACTCGTCTACCCAATGACTGGTACTGTTTTCACTTCAGCAGCAGCAGCAGCATAATAGCACCCATGGCCTCTTCAACCGCAGTACCTCCGCGATTAGATCCTTACACTCCTCGTCGGAGGGTTCAGCTTGGTCTTTTAATAGCTTGAAAGAGAAGGCGTTAAGGACAATCACAGGTGTAATCACTCTGCGCGCCTCTGGTAGCGAATTTGATGAGGTTGTCCACAGCTTTTAAGGTTTTACAATCATGATAAAGTGCTCAAAGCTGACCCTGTCATTCTGTCTTGCACCGGGGCGTTGCAAGATCTGCCGGCTCTGAGGCAAGATTACACGCTTATTCGACAGATCGATGCAATCTTCGCCTAAATCTTCTCAAGAGCTTTAATATCTCATGATCGTTCGTATTTCTGAAGGCGGCTGGTGGTGCGCTCGGAAGTGCTTGTATGCAACAAGGCAGAGGTATGTTAAGAAAAGCCATTTATATGACAACGTGTGGTTCCTAGTTCGGAACTGGAGAGCGACGCCAAGCGCTGTATAAACACCCTTACTGCATAGCCCTGTAGGGCTAGACCTAAAGCCAGGCCTAGAAGACACCCCAGAAGTGGTACAGCTCCAGGGCTCGATTCTGTTGCCCAGGCAACTAGCTTTAGCTTCCGGGCTGGCCAACTCTAGGTCCAGTCCTACAGGGATACAGTGAGGGATTTTTATACAGTAAGAGGGTTACCCCTTCTATCCACCTTGTTAGAGGTTTTGGGTGGGGCGTGCACCGTAGAGGTTGGTTGCTCTACTACCTACTATGTTCCTTCTTAAAAACAATCGATGCAACTTCCTTCATGGATCATACCAACCTATCATAGATTGAGAAATCGTGGGGGGACGCAGAAAGCTCGGACTTCCCAAGCTATCAGACCAGATTGCCGGGCAGCATGCATCTACATAGACTCCATCGGTCTTCCATTTGCATGTTTGATTTGTCGAAATAAATCCCGCATCCTAGGCGCGCCGAAACCCAATCCCAAGACTCCTTCTCGTGTGGAAGATGTTCCTTTGCATCATGCAGGGTCCAAGCTGCTCCTACACCATGGCATACCCTTTGCGTTTTACCATATTCGAAGGGGCGCAGTCGCCCTGGCTTAACCGTGGATAGTAAGTATGTGAGTCTTTTGACTGACGCCTTCACGATGGCTCGAAAGTCAGGTTGCCAGTGCGGCTGGACTGCACCTCTCCTTATATTCCCTCAGTCTCGTGAGCTCACTCGCCTTCTCTTTTCTCACCGCTTTCCTTATATCTTTCCTCATTACCCTTCGAATATCGCTCTCTCTCCTTGTCATCTACCTCATTGTTACAGCCTACCATGGATCTGGACAAGGAAAGGCCTGGCATCCGCTGGCACACGACCGACGAAGAAGCTCAAGGAACCGCTCGCAGACCCCTCCAGCGATCGTACCCCAATACGTCGTCCCTCTCAATAAACTCGGTCCATAGCAGACGAAGTTCCATCGATTTATCTACTACACTACCTATTCAGTACCGGACTGTGTAAGGACGGATTCCTCCTGCACTGAGTGATCTTCGCTCATGATAGTGCAGCTCCTTCAACATCAATGAGTCTCAGGAGAGGGGTCGTGCTGAGGTCAAGAAGGCCCAGGACTCTGCTACGACTGGTAAGTCACCCCCTTAAGGAGCTTACTCTCATCGATACTGATGATGACACACCCTCAGAGCTGTCGAGCCTCGACTGGCACACAATCACACCCGAGGAACTCTTCAGTCGCTTGTCTACCGAACCTTCAAGAGGACTAAGTGACGAACAGGTCAAGAGGCGCTTCGCAGAGCATGGAAAGAACGTCCCCTCACCCCCTCCTACGCATCACTTCAAGACAATATTCGGATACTTCTTCAAAGGCTTCGGGTCCATCCTCTTGGTCGGCTCTGTACTCGTCTTCGTCTGCTGGAAGCCTCTGGGGGAGCCTCCTACCCAAGCTAATCTTGCACTAGCCATTGTTTTACTCGCAGTGTTCATGATCCAGGCTGGTTTCAATGCATGGCAGGATTGGTCGTCATCCAAAGTCATGGCTTCTATCACCACAATGCTTCCCGAGAATTCGCTGTTGATGCGAGAAGGTATACAAATCCCCATTGTTGCCAGTGAGATTGTCCCTGGGGACATCCTATTTCTCAAGGCTGGAAACAAACTGCCAGCGGACGTTCGCTTCGTCGAAGTCTCGTCTGATGCAAAGTTTGACCGCTCTATACTCACTGGTACGATTACATCTCCTCCTTACCTTCTCCGAATTGCTCCTCTCCTAACACTGATTTCAGGAGAGTCTTTACCACTATCAGGGACCGTAAACTCGACTGATGACAACTATCTTGAGACACGCTGTATTGGTATGCAGGGAACACATTGTATCTCTGGCAGCGCAATCGGTGTCGTTGTGGCTACTGGTGATAAAACTGTTTTCGGTCGCATCGCCAAGCTGACGAACGAGCCCAAGACTGGTATGACTACTTTGGAGCGAGAAATTCTTAACTTCGTTATCATCATCGTCTCGATCATGCTGACGATGATCATTGTTGTCATTGTGGTCTGGTAAGAGAAAGCGTCCCCAACTTTTGTCTTCCAAAGAGAGAACAGACTAATCGTCACTCCTAGGGCATCTTGGCTACGCAAAAGCCACCCAGATTGGATCAACGTCCCAACGCTTATTGTCGACTGCGTTAGTATCGCTATCGCATTCATACCTGAAGGGCTACCAATTGCTCTGACGGCCAGCTTGACCATCTGCGCAAATCTCATGAAGAAGAACAAAATCTTATGCAAGTCATTGAAAACGGTAGAGACGTTAGGCGCAGTGTCGGTCATCTGTTCCGATAAGACAGGCACATTGACGAAGGTATCATCCTACCTTTCAAATCCTTTAGGGCGCTTCGGAATAGTGCGGCTAACGATTGTCTGTCATCAGAACGAAATGTTTGTTACTGGGTGCGCAATTGGGACGACAAGCATGACTCCTGAAGCTGCGCGAGACAAGATCACAATACGACGCCATGATCCCAACACCGCCAGTAATGCTACGGACCAACTCAGAGCTATAGCCGGTTTATGCAATTCTGGAGAATTTGATATGTTATCCAGTCATCTACCACTACACGAGAGGAAAATCAACGGCGACGCAACTGACAAAGCCGTATTGCGATTTTCCGAAAGCCTAGGCGAGGTTGCACAACTCAAGACGTTCTGGAAGAAAGAATTCGAAGTCGCCTTCAACAGTAAGAACAAGTTCATGATTCGGACCTACTCGCTGCTTGACACGGACGGGTTGAAGTTCACGATGTCTCTTAGTGAAGAATGCAAGTTCAATTCAGATGACATGTAAGTGTTCCACCTGGCAAAGAAACTAAGTCGAATCGTTTCTGATCATCACCTTAGACTCTTGACTATCAAAGGGGCCCCCGACGTTCTGATTAACAGGTGTACGCATTATACAAGCCAAGCTGGCGACACTCATCTTTTGGATGACAACACGCGGAGAATGATCGAAGAGATCAAAGACGAATGGTCATCTCAGGGCAGACGTGTGATTCTTCTCGCTCGCAGGATCCTTTCGCGGGAGCAAGCTACATCACATGATATGGAGACCACAGTGTTGGAACGCTCCACAGGCAGTTTGACCCTCGTTGGTCTAGTTAGCATCGTTGATCCTCCTCGAGGAGAGATACCTGAAGTCGTGCGCACTTTAAGACGCGCCGGAATCCGCATATTCATGGTAAGTCCTTGAATTCTCGCGGCACCAGAGACACTTGCATTAACACGCTGGAAGGTCACCGGAGATTTCGCTCTCACGGCTCAAGCCATCGCCAAAGACTGCGGCATCATCAGCAACGAGCCAAGTCTAGTTAAGGACGTCAAAGCACTTTCCCGCAACGCAAAGCCAGATTCCACCCTAAAAAAAGACCTAGTTCAGCTCGACCAGTTACATGGACCTCGCTCGTACACCTCCATCGTTCTCAGCGGCCCAGAAATGATCAGCCTGAACGAAAACCAATGGGACAAGCTCTGCGGGTACGACGAGATTGTTTTTGCACGGACGACTCCCGAGCAGAAGCTCCGGATTGTCCGAGAATTCCAAGCCAGAGACGAAATTGTTGCCATGACTGGAGACGGCGTCAATGACGCTCCATCACTCAAAGCAGCAGACATCGGTATTGCGCTCGGCAGCGGCTCGGACATCGCCATCGAAGCTGCTGATATGGTTCTCTTGGAGTCATTCTCTGCCATTGTCGAGGCTGTCCAATACGGCAGAGTCGTTTTCGACAATCTGAAGAAGACGATCGCGTACTTGCTTCCGGCCGGATCGTTCTCAGAGTTCTGGCCTGTTTTTACCAATGTGCTGTTCGGGCTGCCGCAGGTCCTGTCGAGCTTCTTGATGATTATTATCTGGTAGGCCACGACCACACTCCTTTCATCTTTATACCCGCTTATCACCGCCTCTTTCTCCACATTAAAGACAGTATACTCTTACTTGCGCTGCTAATTCATCCCCTCCAGCTGTTTCACCGACTGTGCAGCCGCCACGGTTCTCGCCTACGAAGCTCCCGAAGCAGACGTTCTCCTCCGCAAACCTCGTAATCCTAAGAAAGACCGTCTGGTGAACTGGCAGCTCATACTCCAATCCTACGGTATTATCGGCCTCATCGAAACGCTCTCTTCGTTCTCGATGTCCTACTGGTACCTGCAACGATCGGGCATCCCGTTCTCCGCGCTCTGGTTCAAGTATGGGCAGGTGCCGAGCAATCTCGATCAGGAATACTATACGGCGAGGTTGAATGAGGCCAGTAGTATTTATTTTATCAATTTAGTTGTGATGTGAGTCTCTGTTCTTTTGTCTCACCTTAGTCCCTTTAATCCTATCTACCTGATCTACTGCCTCACAACCCTCCATCGCCTCCTTCGCCTCTCACGATCTATGTTCCCTATCTCGCCACCCTTCCGTCTTCACTCCATTCCCAGCCACAAAAATTACAATACTAACCTCTCCTTTGACAGGCAATGGTTCACACTCCTGGCAATCCGCACCCGACGCCTGAGCATCTTTCAGCACCCACCTGCCTTTAACCGAGCCACACAGAATTTGCTCCTTTTTCCGGCGATTGCCTTCGCGCTGTGCATGGCTATCTTTTGGACGTATATCCCACAGCTCCAGACCGTGCTCAATACATCCCGTGTGCCAGCTGAACATTTCTTTCTGCCTGCTACGTTTGGGTTGGGGGTGCTGTTACTGGATGAGGGCAGAAAGTATACTGTGAGGCGTTGGCCGACCGGGTTTACTGCGAGGTTTGCGTGGTAGTCTCATATTCATTCAAACTCCTCATGAGACGAAGGCGTGAACGAAGGTGGGCCAGCCGAGGCAGGGGCAGCCTTATCAGACCACTGCCCGAAATGTCACGGAAACATGCATCTACTACTAGATAGATAGATGAATGGTGAAGTCTGATGCATAGAGCATACAATGAGTTATAATTTTGATGATGTGATGAGAATGATAGAGCCTCGATGCGCAAGAAGTCGACTATGTAAGGTAAGTTCTAGCGCCGGGAGTACCCATCAAAACCTGCCTAGCAAAACTATCTTATGACAGTTGCCTACGAGAAAGAAAAGTAATGCCTCTACCATCTAAGGTAGATACAGCGTATCGTCAACCAAAAGTAATTACTGACTACTGCTGGGCTTAAGGAGCTGTACCCTACACTATCCAACGGTAGCGAATTCTTCGTGAAATACCCAGGCAGCAATCTAGGCATTTATTTATCAAATCGTTCTAAGATTTTATTTCGCCATTCTAGACGCTAATGTTAGGGACTGGGCAAGGCACTCGATGGTAGCAGGTGCCAAGTATGATGAGATTGATAGTTATGAAGGAAGGAGATGTGCGCTGCAGCAGCGGCTGGGCCCTAGCCCTAAGCCTAGCCCTAGGAGCTGAACTGGTACAGTGACAGCTAAGAATAAATAGTAGGAATCCCTTGTAAAACGGCGTCGAGACCATCGCGAATCGGGCGCGTTACCATTCAGAACTCAGACTGCAGGGGTTCACGTGCTATTAATGCCTCCTGTTTGTTGTACAAAGTTGAGAGCTATTGATTCGCTCCAATGAGGATAGCTTGAGTCATTTGCGTGTCAATGTCTAAGATGGCGTAAAGGCACGGGACCATTACCGCCGGTTGATGAAAACGCAAGCCTGTCATGAAAAGTCAGTCCAGCACTGTTCTTCGTGTGGGACTTCTTAGATGCTTGGGTGGGTCTTCCAAAAGAGAATTCAGGTCTTTCTATTGGGCATCGAGTCCCGAGAAAAATGTCTTCAGATTTGTCACCTCAAAGCCTCGGAGAAATCATCATGTCGAACAACGGTATATAGGCTCATCTCCAAAATGCTGGTCTATATTGTCGTCTTCGTCTCTAGCAATCGTAGGTCAACCGAATTATCCTTACCCAGGCCCTTCGATTACTGTGCTAGATATTCTAACTCTTAACAGTCCTCACGACTTAGCTCGTGGAAGCGTCGAGGGGCCAAAGTAGACGAAAACAGAACCCTGTTGCTAGTGATTCTGGTCACCCCAGCTCATCTGAGTCTATTGGAAGATGGCAATGCCTTTATACCAGATCTTCTGCGCCAAGAAGCTGAGCTTTCCCAACCAGGCCAGGTATTCGACGTCATGGCAGCCGTTGTTGATCGAATACCGCATCCACGCGCTCCTACTGAAGGAAGTGGATCTATGGCTTCAAATTCATCCGCAGGAGCTACTACCAGAGATGGGTCAGAGGGTGTCTCCGTGGCCGTTCTTGATTCAAGCTCTGCAGCCCCAAACCTTTGGGCCACGCAGCAAGACTCACAAGAACGAGAGACAATGACAATCCAGCAAAGGTGTACGCTTACATTCACACTCCCGTCCTCCACCTGCGCGGATATTGAAGTTCAAAAGTTGGCACGTCAAGATCTTGCATCACGAATGCTACAACTGCCTGTAGCTAATACGGTCTTCCAGAATGGCAGGACCGCTACGTTGTTCGCCCAACGATGGATCGTCCAGCAGGAACATCAATCTAATGCCCTATTGGTTCCTGAGCCAAAAGTCTGGCTACCGCAGCAAGCACTTGATTTGAACGGACTAACAGAGGAGACTTCCGTGGATCAATCGCTGCACTCTGATTTGACTCCAATCACGCCTCCTCGGACCATCAAAGCCGCTATTGGTAACATCATCCGCAAAGTAAGTGCTGGTGGCTCGCCGGCAGTGGATATCCCCGCATCAAATGAATTGGAACGAGCAATAACCACAGGCATCAGAAATGGCAGCATTCCTGATCAGCCTGCAGAAGTTTGGGCACTTGTAAAGCCCCAAGGATACGCTCCACGTATGGGTTGCGACATTGTTGAGGTGAGCCCGGAGCTCGATGAACTCCACAAAGCTCTTCTCTCCGGCTGCCGACTCCACAAGGTGCTTAGTGGTGGAGGTGGTTGGGGCGAAAAGCAGGGTTTACTGGCGCTGGACCCAGATTCTAGTTATAGTCCGAGACAGCAAGCGTTTCAATCAAGCACTGGAGACGAACAAGATACTGAAGCGGAAAAACTTCAAGTCCTGGGGGAGGTGGTGAAACCAGGAGACGTGGTCACGTTCTATGTTCGCAATCCTTCACTAGCTCAAACGAACACTCTTCATATGCCAGATTTCGTGGCTCATAGCTCCCTTGCTCCTCTATCTCTAATATTTGGCTCCCTACCATCGACTATGGATGTTATGCCTGGCCTACTTCCTACTAAGACTACTGCCGAAGAATCCGATTGTGTGATCCTAGAGGGTTGTTTTGGAATGCTCTCTGAACAAGGCATGAGCTTGACAGTCAGTATACCAAACATTGTTCATTGATCCCGCACTGACACCCTCATTCAGTCTACGTTCAACAGCTCTGGTACAGATAACGTGACCACAAAGCTGGATGCTCCGTATACACTTTTTACAATCCGTGCAAGATCAATGGCTCCTCACAGTGAAGAAGTCAATCATATCGACGTTCGCAGTTGCGACGAGGACGGCAAAAAAACAACAAATTCACAGGTTAATGCTATATCTGCTGCTAATGCGAGAACGAGTGCGGCCAACCGCGGATCCGCAAAAATGAGCTTTTGGAATGGCGTTACGCACAGGCTTCAAGGCTTATCTCTAGACATTCCTAAAACTAGCACTGTACCTGTGCAGCCGTTTGCTACAGATTCACATTGTTATTCCCATGCTGGACCTGGGAAATCACAAGAAGCTCTCTTTGAAGCTGACGCAGAGGCGGAGGCCGCTTCTCTTGAACGGCAACTTCAGCATCTTCAAATTCCAACAGTCGCCTTAAATGATGGTGATGACAACTCCGCTGGGTTCGCTGAAAAGATCGCTAAGCTGCGGCCACAATTGCGTGCACTCAAATCAAATCCAAGCAAGAGCGAAGATCCCGAAGCACAAGCACCTAGTGGAGGACGAGTACGCTTGCGTGTGGTTAGGAGCCAAAAGCGTCATGCTTCAATGGCACAATCGCGCGTTCGCTATATTCAGCGAAACCTCACGAGGTATATCCCGACTAAACCTATCGTTACTAGAAGCTTGGTCGCCGCAGATGAGAAGCCTCAAGCTAAGCCTGGTGTAGAGGATGAAGAACCTCACGGAGGACAGCAATACTCTCGCCAGGTGACAAAGCAGCCGCCCATCCGCAGACATGTATCCAATTCAGGCCCGCTTGGAAGATATGTAAACGACGCGCAGAGGTTTCCTCCCCCAGTTGACATGATGTTTCGCAAGGTGAATCCAAACTCGGCAGTGATGTTTCGAAAGGTGAACCCAAACTCGGCAGAGAACAACGCTTCCGAGTCCCAGCTTGAGATTGGGAAGTACCATAAGAGTGAAGCCGGGGAGGGAACAAAGACGAGCGGAGGACCCCGCAAGAATGCCATTGACCCTAGTGCCCCCATCCGATTCATCTCCGACACGGAAACTGAAGATGCGCATATCGAGGTACCTAATGAGCTTGGTTTAGAGCTATCAGAAAAGAGCATTGAGCTGGACGTTGAGCCTATAGAAATTCGTCGACACTTATCCTCCGGACAAGCACCGAAGCTTCCATTCACAGTGAGACGCATTCGACGTGTGCCTGGGTTCCATGTTTCAAAACATACTGTGGCTGACAAAATGTTCACCACCCCGGAAGGCTACCTCCTTATCAGAAAACACGAAGTTGGTCCTAGGTCTGAGGAACGGCCTAGTGACCTATCACATTCAACAAGCGCGCCAGAAACTCAGAAAATCAAACCAGATTCACCCAAGGATAAAGCGAGGGAACT
This sequence comes from Cladonia rangiferina, assembly GCA_023065455.1. Classification (NCBI taxonomy): domain Eukaryota; kingdom Fungi; phylum Ascomycota; class Lecanoromycetes; order Lecanorales; family Cladoniaceae; genus Cladonia; species Cladonia rangiferina. The sequence continues at coordinate 225,991 of JAJREH010000048.1, read as the reverse complement.
GCATAGCAAATACAGTTTTACATCGCTAAACGACATTTCTCCCAAAAGCATTCAAAAACCTCGTGAACAATACTTTACGTTCCGCAAACACAAAACAGATGCCAAATTGCCCATCTTTGTACAGAGTTCAAGCTAGAGGTTAGATGCAAGAAAACCGAGCCACGACTTCACCCTTTCGTTTGGGGTTGGGCTCAAGAAGGAGTCTCTCGGACAAGAAGGCTGTATTTAAGAACTACCGACAGCCTTAATACTGCCCATCAAGAATGTGGAAAGTCGAGGGAGACGTCTTGCGACCCATTTGCCATCCCAGCCAAGCAATCTCTACATGTATATGACCAATCTCATTACACATGTGAAACAAATACATGAGGACGTCCCAGATGCTTCACAACGACTATGGGTCCCGCTACTGCCTAAATCCGTTAGTATTCAATGTACCGAAGAATGGGTTTGATCGCAATTACTTTGTGGGGAATTCGGAATCACCCTTCTGACGTCAAGGCCTCTTCTTGACCCTAGCATTAGCCAGAATCGACCCTATAGCAAACCTGGCCCGTGTATTTTCGACACAGTCACACCATTATCCTGATTGTAACCAGCACAGGAATTATTCGACTTTGTCAAGCACATCAATATCCAGTTCTTCCATTATTCCCAAAACCACCCCCAGACTTTCCATGAATCCATTCACAGCGACTCTGAGCATCCGATTCGTTGTGGCCTTGTACTCAGTGCGAAGTACAGTCAATCTTTCGGCTGCTTCCGTACCATCTGTTATCGCGGGCGAGGATGCTTCGTCATTAAGGTGGACTCCAGAGCTTACAACGGTGGCATTATCGAGCGTAGTACTGTTGGTTGTATCGGGTGCCGTCAGATAGAAGACTCGACGGACGAGTGGTGAGAGTTCCGCATCCACGCTTAAGGCACGAAGAGCGGAGGATGCGAGGCGATGAGTAGGAAGTGGGATCGATATGGTTCTATGACAGATCAGCCACTGTGTATAGGAACTTCGGAGCGCGTATATCACGTACAAAGCACACAGGTATTCTGGGTCATTATTGTTCGCCATTATTCTTATGCGCAAAGCTCATGGAGCATTGAGTAGAAAAGTTGGGGTTCGACGACAGATAAGGCTGAGGTCGATTGTTGCCGTAGAAACAAGCCCTCGGCAGCCTTACCGACTTAGGGTTGGTAGCCGTCGTCTTTTCATCGACCGTGTACGTTAGGCAGGAGCGACCCAAAGATAACCATAACACCAGTATTGATTTCGCATTGTGCGTCGACGACTTCTACTCTCTTCTTTGTACCTCTTATACTTATAACAACTTCATTGATAGAGGTTGCCCATTCTTGTGCTGGATTCTGGGTCCGGATCGGCATAAACAACGGGTTTGTGCATATAAACACTGAATTAGCCACCATCCCCGTCGCACTTTCTACAGTCGCCCAAGCTCGCAACAAGGGCCTTAAGTCCGCTGCACGCTCATACTTACCTTCTCAGCTGTGAGTGACCTGCGACTGCCAGTTGCGATGTCACCGCCAGCTGCAGCACCGTCTGTCTCCGATGCAGCAACAAGCTATGGATTGGCCGGGACGGCGCCACCAACTATCACTCATGCAACAACAAGCTATGGACAAGTTATTGAGTATATCCAGAGTAAGTTTCAGTTCTTGTTATGCTGGCGCAGAATAATGTGCGAACGTTGTATTTTCCTGTTCATCCTGCTAACTTGATCACAGACCGAATCTACCTCGCCTCATATACGCACCCTCCTAATGAACACACACCATTCCCATATCCTGCAATACCGGCAGCTTCTCCTAAGAAAAAATCCTCCAAATCACCACACCGGCCGATCACAGTGCCATCTGGGCCTAAAGTGCATCCTCCCTTATATTTTACCGTTGATGATGATCTTCTCTATAATCGTTTCCACGCGGACTTCGGACCACTGCACATCGGTCATCTCTATCGATTCAGCATCTTTCTACATGAGGTTCTTGGGGACCCAATGCACGAAGGTAGAGGAATCGTGCTGTGGAGCAAGCCGGATTCGCGGAGCAGAGCAAATGCCGCTTGCTTACTAGCTTGTTACATGATTGTCGTACAAAATTGGGCACCACATCTGGCATTGGCACCAATTGCGCAGGCAGAACCACCGATGATGCCCTTCCGCGATGCTGGATATAGTCAGGCGGACTTTAGCATCAGCATTCAGGATGTTGTTTATGGAGTATGGAAAGCCAAAGAAGAAGGTCTGGTAAGCTTTAAAAACTTTGATATTGCGGAGTAAGTGAGCAAGATCAGAGATGTGGACGTGGCGCCTAATGCCTTATTAGATACGAACGATATGAGAGGGTTGACCAAGGAGATTTCAATTGGCTGACGCCGAACTTCATTGCGCTTGCGTCCCCTCAACATCAACCGATAGCGCCAATCCCAACGACCTCACCACTATATGCCAAAGTGCCTACCGACTACCATGCTGTCAAACAATCCGACCTGCCAGGCCCATTCAAGAACGTCTTGTCACACTTCTCGAAGCGAAATATTGGAATCATTGTTCGCCTGAACTCAGAGCTTTATTCACCCACATATTTCACCGCTCTCGGCATAAACCACCTGGACATGATCTTTGATGACGGAACTTGCCCACCATTACACATGGTCAAGAAGTTCATTCGAATCGCTCATGATATGATCACTGTCAACGGCAAGGTCATCGCTGTTCATTGCAAAGCAGGCCTGGGCCGCACAGGCAGTCTTATTGGAGCATATTTGATTTATCGTCATGATTTTACTGCTAATGAAGTTATTGCATACATGCGGTTCATGCGTCCAGGTATGGTGGTTGGCCCGCAGCAACACTGGCTGCATCTCAATCAAGGCAAATTTCGTGAGTGGTGGTGGGAAGACGTTTTGAAGCAAAAGCTCGCTGCTGCTCTACCATCGACTCCTACCAAGACAATTCGGCGAAATCATGCGAGTATCGGCCAAAATGCGACGCCACCTAGTGCAAGCCAGTTAGGAAAGCGCTCCGCTCTGGGCGAGATAAATCACAATGAGACCGTGCCGACCACGAGTGCTGATGAGAATTTACCAGCACCAACGCCTGGACAGCCAAGGAAAATGAATAGAACGGACTCGCGGCATCATCCATATGCAAGAGCGGCATCGACACCTTTCACTGGTAACGCTGCCGGCGAAGACCCAGAAAATCAGATCGTCGAGATGCGAAGCCACCGAAAAAGTCAAGGCCAAGATCTGGGGGAGGGTGAAGAAGAGTGGGAGCTTCGAGTTCTAGGCCGAAGAACGAGTTCACGCTCACCCAATAGCAGTGAGAAGAAGCGTGCCGTCAGCTATACCACAACGACTACCACTAGCACCCGATACAGCACAATGGGAGATGACGAAGCACTGCAAGAACTGACATCAGATGTCGAGAACTGGACACAGCACGATGACCCTGCTGCTGATAAGCCATCGAGGCCAAAAACACCCGCAAGTACGAAGAGCAGTAGTGGAAGCGGAATATTAGGTGTCGCGAAGATCAGAGGAAGTCCCGTACGAAGAAGTGCAGAGAGCAGAGAAGTGAAAAACGGTGTACGAAAGACAAGTGGAAGAGTCGGAAGCGTGAACGGTCCCACAGCCGTTAGTCGGTCGAGATCATGATTATTGCAATCATTGACGATAGATGACTTTTGGTTCATGTCTCCACTTTTTGCATCCCATTGCATCCAATCCGTACGGTGGTATATGGCACGATGCTTTCGCCGGCTTTGTCTGGCCTTTCCTTGCATTGGTTCGGCGAACAATGGGCGTCAATCAGTAATATACTGCGTGTGAGAGCTTTTTGCTTAGCAAAATCAGCAGCTGTGCATGGTGTGCTGCTCATCATTGTTCACTGGCGCTAAGGGGAGCTTGTTTGGCTAAATGGGCTGGGCTTGCCTTGTCTTGCGAGGAATTATACAGATTTGTGTTTATTAGATATGATGCCATGAGCGTAATGAAGACGTGCGTTCAAACTACAAAGAATCTTCCTGATGAGGGGAAATGATTTAACTACAAATAAAACCCACCTTTTTCTTCCTCCTATCGTCTAGAAACCCGCCGACCAAAACGCCATATCCGTCCCCAATTCATAGCCGGTAGCGGATCTGGCCTTGCTACCGGTTTTCCAGCTTTCATCCGTCTCATGAATAACCCCACACCAGTCTGCGCCTCAGCGTGCTGTTCACGCTGTCGTTGTAGGTTCTGGAATTGGAAAGCGATATGAGGTGTGTGTGATGTTTGCGGTTTTGGAAGTTGGAATCTGTGTGGATGGGTGAGGAAGTTTGATTAATTCAAATTGATGAGGAGAAGGATGATGGGGTAGGGTATTTACTTTGATTGTTTTATTTTGGCTTGGGTGAGCAAGGTGGTGAGGAGGGTTGGGAGATAGAAGAAGGTGGTGAGATGGAGGAGGAGGGTTAGGAGGGTGGTGATGGTTTGTTGGAGTGTTTTGTTTGAGGAGTGGGATGTGGTGGGGAGGGTTGACATGATTGGGAGAGAGATGGGGGAGGTGCAAGGGGGTTGTGGTGGTGAGGTTTTGCGAGATGCGGTGAAGTGAGGATGGGGAGCAGAATACTTAGCAGGTGCTGTTGCGAGCGTATAATTATGCTTCCTAGATTCTCCGAAAGCTTGTGGACACACGAGGATCTAGTTGGGAAATAAGCTCAATGGTTCTCCGATTCCTTTGGAAACTTTGCGGGACGTTATGTGCTGCAAAGTATCGTATGGAATGAATTCGTCAATGCATGCACAACAAGTCTAGCCACGCATGTTTATCATAAGCCGTGAAGTCAGGGTATGTACCTAGAACCCATCATTTATACCCTCGCCCTTCTCTTCATGAAGCCTATCAGCATTAGCCTTTGTCCACCACTTATGCGTCTCCTCGCTCTCCTTCCCAGCCTTCTCATCCCATGGTTTCGGACTAAGAATGTAATGTATATTCTTAACCTCATCATCACGCCAAATCGGCTTATGCACATATGGTAGTGTCTTCAATGCATTGTAGGTGTAGGGTAGGGCAACCCAGCGCCCATAGAACAGGTCGCCGAGTAAGGACTGGTCGGCGAATTCGTAGCTCTCGATTGCTGAGTCGGTCGTCATACGCTCGAGGATGAGATCGTAGAGCCTTTTTGAGGGGTTTACGACTTGAAGGCCGCCGTTAGGCATCCCTAGGCCCGCTGATGCTGGGGCACCGTGTTTTTGGGCGGTTTCCGGATCGTCGTGCTGAGAGGTGAATGCGCAATTATCTGGGATCCTAGCAGAGGTATAAGTCAAGAGATTTGCAAATGGGGAAACTGCTAATTGCAGGCTTGAACAGTGTCACTCACCAATCCTTCGGATAGTGAGGCTTTTTGAGTGGATTGCAAACACAGGCATGACTCGCTGCGAAGACCTTATTCCCAGAACCATCACTATTCGGAGAATCAAGCTCTATATCCATGAGTTCGTCCATATTCTTCATCACTAACATATCGCTGTCTAATTGCACCACACGATCATATTCCTCCAGCGAGAAAGGTGTCAACTTGCTCCAGCAATCGTAGAACCTCGGGTCGTTACTAAAATCTTTGTGAACGGAGGGCAGGAGGTAATTGACCCGCTTCTTGGGTATCTTGCGTATGTCCAGAGCATGATGGCCCTGTTCGGGGAAAGTATCAGTGTAAAGAGCGATAAGTGGGTACTTCGATCCGTGTTTCTTCAGAGAGTAGTCGAGAGTGAGAAGGCCGGAGAGGTACTTGGTATTTGTGATGAGCGTAGTCCAGACTGCAAGCACTTAGCAGTGCTTTTTGAAGCCCCGACAGCGCGAAGACATACCCTTCTTTGACTCTACTACACGAGTAGTGTCAGGGTTCGTCGAGTCTGTCATCTTGTCTGTATTTGCTCGTACCCTGTCACCGAAAGTACGGAAAAGTTGAGGGTAAAGGTACTACAGCTTGCGTAGCCATTTCCTCAACAAAAAATCCAAAGGCGCATGAGTGAATTGTTTGCACGACATGTATTGACAGCGGAAGGTGCAATGACGGACATAGGGCACGCTATGTGCATATCTCCGTAACGGGCGATCTCCCGCTATGACACCGATGAGGGCAAGACATCCTGGTACATTGCATCCTGTCTGATTATCAAGCTTCAATTCGTGCCCTCCTTTTCAGCAAAACTGCGTTTAGTGTGTCTGGGGAACTATAGCTCTTCTCATCATGTACTACTTATAGAGTCTAGATTTCTTTTCTATAATCTTTTTATCATTTCTCATGTCCAGCACGCCCCAGAGTGCTGTTGCCAGTCCAGATACTAAAGACGGAAGCAATGAAGCACTCGGCCAAGGGCAGCCTGCTCGAGTCCAGCACAAAAATTACAAAGGTTTCGTGGCTGGAGTCTTCTCAGGTATTGCTAAGCTGAGTGGTAAGACAATTGATATCTTCGTCCATGAACAATAAACTAATATTAATGTGCTGCAGTGGGTCATCCGTATGTTCCAACATATTCAACAGCCCTGCTGTTTGTGTCAATGCGACAATGCTGATAACATTTCAGCTTCGATACTATCAAAGTTCGGCTTCAAACGAGTGATCATACCCATTTCAGAGGGCCAGTCGACTGTCTTCTGCAAACAGTGCGAAATGAAGGCGTTCGAGGCTTGTATAAGGGTGCTACCCCACCACTGATAGGATGGATGTTCATGGATTCCATGTATTCGCCGCCATCTCTTCCACTAGTGTACCTTTGCTCATCTCAATCTCAGAATGCTCGGATCCCTCACTTTCTATCGTCGAATATTATACGAAAATGTATTCTCCAATCCGGCTTTCATTGCTGTCGCCAGAGCATCAAGACATAAACTCGATCCTGCCAAGGACGCGGCAGAAAACAAGCTTCCAACAATTGGTCACGCAATCGCTGGAGTGATGGCAGGAAGTACTGTTAGCTTTATAGCGGCGCCCGTGGAGCATGTCAAAGCTCGGCTGCAAGTACAATACGCACCAGACAAGAGCAAAAGGCTTTACCAGGGCCCCATCGACTGCACCAAAAAGATCGTAAGCAGCCTGTCTCAATTGTGCCATTGACCACCAAGAATATACCAATACTAACTCGCACTGCTTTTCAGCTGCGCGCCCACGGCATCATAGGCCTCTACCACGGATTCTTCGCAACGCTCATCTTCCGCTCCTTCTTCTTCTTTTGGTGGGGCTCCTACGACATCTTCACCCGCCTCCTCTCCACCTCCACCAACCTCTCGACTCCCGCCATAAATTTCTGGGCTGGTGGTCTTTCCGCCCAGGTTTTCTGGCTCACCTCATACCCCTCTGACGTCGTAAAGCAACGAATAATGACCGACCCATTAGGCGGGTCCTTGAATGATGGTGAACGACGTTTTGCGGGATGGAAGGACGCAGCAAAGGAGATATGGCGAAAGGATGGGCCTAGGGGGTTCTGGAGAGGGTTCTTGCCATGTTTTCTTCGAGCATTTCCGGCGAATGCTATGGCTTTATTGGCGTTTGAAGGTGTTATGAGGGGCTTGCCGGAGTGAATGGCACGTTTTCTGTATTTTGTGATACCCTACACTCCACTTCTTAGCACTATAGATGATTAAACTACTCACATTACTATATACCATTACTAAACAACCCATCTATCCTTCCAGAGACAAGAAATAATATCGACACTCGCACTCATACCCATCAGACACAAGATCCGCCGTAATTGAAAAATCTTCTGCACATCCCCTACTCAATTTAAAACCAATAAGCTAGTCTTCTCCATCTAACCTCCTTCCACAACATCTGAATCATTGAGAAGGTATATCAAGAAGACCCGTTAGCTCAGCAGAGCAGAGCAGGGTAATTTTGATCCCGAAGTAGTAATTAGATACAAAGAGATTACTCTTCATTGTGCTACATCGAAACTCTTTTCCAAGCAAGCGAATAGATGGGTACTGTGTTGGGTTCGGTTGTGGTGGAGGGTAGATGGGGTAAACGGGAGTATGGGATCTGTGTTGTTACCATAGATACAGCTGCAGAGGTTGTGAGACAAGGGAAGCGGGGTGATTAATCATATCGAATAGAGAATAGATTGGTCAGCTGCAGAGATTCTGATAACAGGGAAGGGTGTAATCATATCAAAATGGAGAATGATTCGTTCACTTTTCTCACAAGGGTAAATGTGCCAGCAAAACCGTAAAATTGTACTTGCAATTAACCTAAAAGAGCTAGAAACCCATTGAACCAACCAATCCATGTAAACGATTGAACGAGATAGAACATAACGAAAGCATGTCATTCTCTATAAGGAAAAGCTTTCCATAGCCCCATTGCCGTTTTGACATTTCTTCCACAGCTAGTGATTCGAGTTGTTTTGTTTCCTCGCTTCCTAAATATATCTGTATATCTTTTACAGCAGAGTCGCGCCCAGGAAAGAAGAAACCAAGACCACGAAGCCGCATACCAAAGGACCGAACGAGAAGTCTGCGGGCCGGCCGCCAGCGACGGACTTGGCGGTGCTGGAGGCTTTGCCAGTTGCCGTGGGTTGTCCGCTGCCTGCAGATGCAGTTCCTGTGCTTCCTGCACCAGCGTCTTGTGAGCCAGATCCCGAAAGGCCGGGACCCTTTCCGGCTCCTTTCGTGAAGTATTGGCTGGCCTGTGGGGGCATAGCGGGCAAGGCATCACCGCTGACTAGCCAGGTGCTGGACTTGGTAGGGCAGATGCTAGGAGAGCCGCTCTCCTTGTAACCTCCATCGTCAGTTGGAAGGGGAGTACCCTGGAAGGCGGTTTCGAGCGAGTTGAAGTCGGTAAGCTCACTTACACTGCTGCCGCTGATGGAGACCAGACCGTACAGATCCTGGGGAGCAGAGCTACCTTCCTTGCTGTATTCGTAGACTAGACCGCCAGAGTAAACGGGAGTCATCTGGGAGCCGTAAAGTGTGGCAACTTCTTGGAATTTACGCGTGGTCTTGACGCAGCCGTATTCTGAGAGGAAAATGGGAATAGAGTAGTTGCTGAAAGCTTGCACCTTCTGCGCCCAGGTAGAGGTCTGGAAGGTGGAGGGATCGCACCAGGAGTAGTCATTGAAAGCGAAGAAGTCACTTCGCTCGTCGTCAGTACCGCAGTTCATGTAGTGGGCGGTCTCGACACGATTGTCATCAATATCAGCAGCTGAATAGCCGACAGGGATCTGGCGGTATTTGCGGTTGCCAATGTACTGCTTCATGTCGCGAGTGACAGCTTTGACGTATGGTGCCGAGGCGGTAGTTGGAACGCTGTTGATATCTTCGTTCCCAGAGAAGAAGAGCAGGGTGTTGCTGTATCCTTGGAATGCATCAATGGTGGCGAAGATGCTTTGCAGATATTCGGCGTTGTACGAATCGGCTGGGGAGTCTTGATTGATGGAGTACTTAGGCGTATTGACATCCAGCGCAAGGTAGATCCCAGCGGCTGCAAGTGCGTTCATGCAGGCATCGTGATTTGCACTATTGTCGACGGTGTAGACGCGAACGGTATTAATCTTAAGCTTCTGAAACCTGGGTATGCATTGTCAGACAATTCGCTCAATCAAAAGGCAATTGTGGCTCTTACTCTGCAATATCGCGTGTGCACGTGGATTGGTCAGCAATTGGATCTACAGCGTCCGATGAACCACCTGGGGTTCCCATCAGCAATGAAGTTGCAGCAGAATTGAAGGCATGTTTTACCAGGCTGGTAATCGACACCGCGGATGTAGAACCGATTATTTCCAGCAAAGAAGGCTGTACAGAGTGTCAGCATCCTTGCCATTGATCTGATCTTGGCACAGTCATACCATTGCCTTTCGTTACGACTTGAGGAAGTGATGTTGAGCGCTTGAAGTAGGGGGGGATCATGCTGTCTGGGATGGCAACAGCAGATACAGCAGTGGCGCCAAGGGCCACCGCTAGAGGCGCAACAGCACTGATTCCTTTCATGGTGGTGGTGGTCAAGGTGGTGTTAGGATTAGAATATAATTGTCTCCTTTATTAGAAGTGGCAAGTCGTCGTGAATGGAACGAGGGTTAGAATTGCGTGCAATCGAACAGCTCAAGAGAGTGACTGTAGTGTGTATGATTAGTATAGAACAGACAACCGCATAAAAGAGTGAGCGGAATGTCAAGAATCAAGAAAGAAGTAGTTGGGGGTGGAGGTGGAGGTGGGAAAACGAAAGTTGAAAGGATGGGAGGGTGAAGAAATTGATTGACTGCTATTCTCAGGGGATCCCGTTGCTTAGCGGCAACAAACATTAGAGTAATTTACGGCGGCCAAGCGATTAGCCTGATTAGCCCTGTTAGCCCCCAGGAGATCCGCCCCTCTACCTCCTATCGTACCTGAATCATCAGCACCCAACCAATCGAACATCACGCCCACTCGCTTGCCGCTCTGAGAATAGATTAGGGGTCGTCCACTCACATCCTGACAACCAATTTCGTGCAGCATCTGGCCACGCCCTGTCATTGCTGTCGTGTGCCACTTCTCATATATAGAGACACCACACCCACTTGTTCGTTGATCTCCAGCGTAGATCTCAAAGCGGGTTTCCTGCTTCTGGAAGCTTTGTGGTGTATCAATGTTTCTTTCATGCTTTCACATTTTCCCGCTTTTGCCAGGCCGCCTTTGAGATTGGTTCTCAAGGCAGCCACTACTGCAACCTGCGCTCCACCTTGGCACTGCTTGTCTTTCATTATACAGATTGCCGGGCGAGTTCCAGGATCAATGAACAATGCAATAAATTGGGCATATACCAGAAAAATGGAGCTTTGCTTATGAAGTCTCGCAGGCATTTGATTCAATATATCAAATCAATTGAAAGTACTTTGTGCAGATATCTGACCGAGAACTAATAGTAAGTCCATGATATTGCCTTTAATTGTTGATGGGTCTTGAAGGGGAGAAGGGAAGCTAGAGAATGATGCAGGGAGGAGAGGCCTGATGCAAACATTCCGTAACGATTGGAGTCGTTAAAATATTAGCAACGAGCCATTCATTCTGTCTCTTTTTTCGTCTATGCAAACGTTGGCATGGGCTTTCCACAGCTGTATGTAGGCCTCGCTCTCTATGAAAACCATCGTCTTGCAATCCTGGACCCTATATTATATGTGGGGATCAAGCTTAGCTCATTCCGACTGTCTAATATTTGCGATACCTCCCAAAGTGGTTTGACATAAACAAAAAGCCTTTTTACATAATGCTCTTCCACACCACGAATAACGCCTAATACCGCCATGCTTCCGCATATAGTCACTCGCCCCGCCATTCTAGAGCGAGCTCGCCAATATGAGAGAATAGGATATCTCATATGTGAGTAAGAAAAGTCAATCCTGCGCCGTGAATTATTCATTGTAATGGTATACCTGCATTCTACGTCAGCCATGGCCCGTTCCTATCGTTTCTAGAGCCTTTGGAGGCAGATCTTAGGATGAACTTACGAAATAGTTTGGAAGACCCCAACAACTCCAACCTAGCCTCCTCGCCATTTTTGCAAAGCCCTCCGTCTCCATCAAATGATAAAAGGCGAAAGGTGGGAACATGGCCCCATCGCGGTGCACTTCGGCCTTGACCAATAGAGCCGTCCCTCCAACACCATCAAGAGCTATCACAGCGTTTATGTCTCTGTTATCTGACTTATCTGCCGTCAAAGCCATCAACGTACGATATGTTGCCATGTCCTTGTAGCCTTCAAGAATGATATCGTCCGGAGCCATATTTGCCGCCATGTCTTGGGCCTGTTGGCTATCTTGCCATGAGTTGTAATCGTAAGGTCTCGTGTCAGGTTTGCCTTGGTCGTTGGTAAACCGTTGGAGGCAATTGGGGACGATGACAGGCTTGTCATGGGATGCAAGATCTTGCACCAACGTAGGAGGTGTCTCAATGATGTCAGCATCCAGCCAAAGAACCCATGATGTAGACGGTCCAATGGTCGTGAAAAGTAGGGAATTGCGAGCTCTGGACATTGCAGCTCGGCGGGCTTTCTGATTCTCTTTCTTGTGACGCTCTCCTTCATCCTGTGATTGTAGAGGCGGATCAAAGTCCTGACGCATGATGATGATGCTGGCGAATCTTTTGGCTTCAGGGCCGGTCTGGGTGCTTGCTATAGCCGCTTGTAAAGCCACAGTCGCAGCGTTACCCTCCTTCGTCTTGGGTATGATGAAACCGAGTGCAATCAGATGATGGGGGTATGAGAGGGCAAGCAGGTTGTTCCAGTATTCCTGATAGAATCGAGCGAGGGGCGTGAGTATGAGGACAGTTTCTTGGTTGCCAATGGGGTCGGCAGTCGTCGTTACATTGTTGAGATGGTAATGCACGACAGGCGGTGGCCTGTTCGCCGCTTCTAAGGATGTGTCTTGTTTGACGAATGGAGCTGTGGGAGGAGATAATGGATGGGAGGCAGCATTGGTAAGTTTTCGCTTTGCGGTCGAGACTCCACCGGCATTGGAGGATGGAGAGAAGATGAAAAACAGAAAGCCGATTGTAAGTAAGCCAGCTAGAACAAATGTTATGGAACTTGTCCGCCGTAATGGTCTGGGCAAAGCCATGATGGTGTGAATAGATAGCGCGAAGATATTCAGAGAAATCTTCCAAAAGCCCCAGCTCCGTATCACCAAGCGCTTGACGGCGTATAATTCGAATACCTCATCAAGGTCTCAGAGCCATGTCCGTACCATCAAGCCCTTCGAGAAGTACACCGTCGCACACGGTTGATGCTTCGCCGAATGAAAGGATACGTTGAGAAAATACAAAGTAGGCGTCGTTAAGGATAAAGTTGTAAAGTGTTTCCCTTAGGGGAACCTCTGAACACGCTAGAAAGCGGGAGCTATCTTCTTGGCAGGACCTGTTTTTGGCACATACGATAAGCCGGTATCATGCCGGACAATACAACTTGTCAGATGCAAGAATCTGACTGAGATAAAACAATCTACAAGGATACTAAAACGTAACATCTGCTAGATAGATAGAGGCAGTGGTGTCAGAGTTTTCACATCCAAAGGACAGTAGAGTGTCAACAATTGCATATCCCTTGTCGCTAGAAAGCCGAAGTCACTAATTATAACCTTAGGAACGTGTTATTCGACAACATTACGATTGACCCAGGTGCAAATTACTCATGACTCCTGCTGAGCTCTTCCTCACCTTCAACAACATGTTATCAAGTCAACAAGTGCGAAAAATAAAATCTTGTGTCTGCTTCTCTTCTGGCTCCTTGCTAAGCTTGATGCACCCGAACCATGCTGCAAATACGCCCATCAAGGCTCTTTTGTGTCTTGGGAACATGAACCATCAAATCTTCCTTATGGAGTCCGCAGGTACGCTAATGAGTGGAACTTCTACCCTCTCGTAGAACGTGCAATTGCCAAGGCATGTTGAAACCAATAAGAAAACGATTGGCCCTTCGAAAAGCTCGAACCTCTCAATTACTGGCAATCCATAGCCAGTTTCTCTCTTTTTTTGCTGTTTTGTTGCCAGGCAGGAGACACATCGACAGCCATACAGTAGGAAAACAGCGAGGACTATGTTGACTAGCAATCCAGCGCGTAGGTTTTGAATGGAATCTTCGCTCGGTAGGCTTTGCTATGATGATGTGAACGTGGATCTCCCCTCGTCATTCGATTCCACGTCTGCTTTACCAGACCAGCCTCTGCTGGGTGGAACTTCCACTCACTTGAAGACTACCTTTTTCCGCAACAAGCGGTCCAAGAAGTAGTCGCCGAAGATTCGAAAGACATACTCGAAATAAATCTCTGCTAAGCCTTATACTACGAATACTTTGATACCACCTGTGCCAGCGCCTTAGAGCGTTCGTCTGAGCCCGTCTGAGCCTAGTCTTAATTCTAGCATTCTTTGGAAGAAGATGCTTGAGACCACGAGCTAACATTTTATCAGTGTAAGGCCCATGTTCGAGGCGATTGATGCCATATGCCACGACATAGGTTGTCTGAAATTGCGGTACGATACTTTCAGGGTGCGCTTGTCTTTAAGTGTCTAAACCGAGCGCAGGTTCTGTAATCACTGCGGCGAATGGAGGGTGTACGTTTGAATAATGATATGGCTAGGCAAGCTGTGTTTAGTTGCACACTTGGCGTATGATATCGCCTGAATGGTACGGCAAAAGTGACAAAGTTTATGCTTGAGGATTACTAGGGCCACAATTTGTTGAAAAGGAGCCTGTTGCACTGTTGAATGTGAGTATCTGCTAGCGTCTACTGTCAAAGCAGCCTTCCGAAACACAAAAGGCGTTGACATTGATAATGCAGGGAAGCGAATATTGACATACACATAGGATACGAAGTGCACGATATCCCATAGGAAGAGAAGCATGCTAGTGCTACGGAAGCTTTAGGCTTCCATGGCCGTCCTTCGCATCTTATTCCTCGCATGGATTCTAAGGCAGTGGCTTTACATTATCGCTGCCAAAGATCAAAAGTTTCCTCAATAGAAAGATGCTTGCGGTTTGCCTGCAAATCGGCCCATTGTTGTCTTTATGGTAATCCTAAAACAGAATCGGCCAATGACAAAGCGCAGGACTGGAATATCAACCGATGTAGAAGGCATAGAAGTAACATCTCCTTGTATGGATGTCTTGGAGCGAGATACAGACTGCTGGAATATAGATCTACTGATGAATTCATCGACGATGATTGACGTCAAGTTGAGACCACGGCACTCGTTACAATCAAACATATCTGACTAAGAGCGACGATATGCATCAAGGATGCCAGACTTGTCAAATACATACCACGAACTTTGTACGATAATGTACGGTGTAGTGGCAGATGTTAGGTAGCGCTAAGGACAGCGGAATTGTCAAGCGCGTTAAACGCGTCATATGTAAACAATACCTGCAGCTCCCGAATAAACGAAGACTTGAACAGTTCCAGCGCTCAATCGCCTATACCGCCATATAACCACGCTCTCCAAATCCGATGACCACCACTACCCACTCCCGCAGCCCCTCCCCCGCCCCGCAGCCCCCCACATCCCTCACCCCCGGGCCCCGCGCCACAGCCCTCAACAATATCTTCACTACCGCCCTCAACCACACAATCCACACCTGTTCCTACGCCAACTTCGCCGCCTGCTTCCCCACGCCCGCGAAATACGCCGAACATATCCTGCAGGTGGTGTGGAAACAGATTGTGGGCGGGATTGAGGATAAGTCGAGACGGGAGTTTGAGGAGATCCTTGTGGAGAAGGATGTTGTGGGGGGGTTGAATGAATTGGAGAGATTAGTGGGGATGGCGAGGGCGAGGAAGGAAGGAGGCGGCGATAGCGGCGGGCAACCGTAAGTTTTCACCTAGGCACCCTCCTACGCAGGGATTCCGATTCCTCGAGGGCTCCGGTCCAATGTTTAGAGTGCTGCGTTGGTTGTTCACATTGCTAATTTCATTCCAGACCACACACCCTCCCCCCTCAATCCCTCTATCTCGCGCACCTAGCGCCGTACCTAACATCCACGCAAGCACAACTCGAAAAAGAGCTCCTAGCCGTACAGGCCGAGAACGAGCTATTAGCGAAAGGCGTTGAGGGACAAAAGGATGAAGTGGAGAGGTTGGTTGGTGGGTTGGAAGCAGTGATTAAGGATTTGGAGGAAGCGAATGGGGTTATGGAGGGGGTGGTTGAGGGGGGGAGGTGGGGAGAGAGACTATGGAGGTGGAGGGAGAGGTTGGGGGGAGGGGAGTGAGGGGAGTAGGTTGTGAGTAGAGAGTGCTCGATGGGATATGGGTGGGTGGCATGGAAATGGGCGGGTGGCATGGTGTTGGGCGTTAAGGTGTATATAAGGGGGTTGGTGCGGGTTGAGGATCGTTCGTGTGTAAATAGTGGGCTCATGATGTATTGATGCGCAATATGGACTCCAACTTCGGCGTATGCCGCTTTGTGGACATTAGAGATTTCTCCATGCTGGGATGCGCTGTATCGATGACTAGTAAATTGGATAGGTATCAATTTGGATTTATATCACAAGTAGACTTTCACATAGCATCGCTCATGTCTGTTCGTAATGCATCAGCTCGATCTTAGCCGAGAGTCTCATTATCTGCAACGCTTCCGTCCAAAATCCGTCCTAACTAAGCCACCAGTATTCTCGAGCTCAACGAAGGTATTGATTGCAAGCTCTGGAATCTCTGGAAGCTTAAGTGAACAGCATTCCCATCTTTTGCACGGCCTCATCGCCCAACAGCCCCTCATCCTTCAACTCTTCCACAATCGCTGCAACCGCATCTCTCTGAAGCTTGACCAACAAGCTCAATTTTTGCGGATCATCAGCTAGAGCCATGACAATGGCTTCCTTGATCTCTGCTTCCTTCTGCTCATCTACAGCATCTTCGTTGCTCTTGGCTAGAGCTGCAGCACCACGAAAGTACACTTCCGCATTCTTCAGTAGTGTAGCTGCACTTTTGATGGCAAGATCATAGTGCAATGGCGCCTCGCCCAAATGTAAGCGCAGCAGCTCACAATCACCTCTTCGAAGATGTATTCGAGGGAGGTTCTGCGCGTCGGGTAATCTCGACGCTGCTGTTAGGCTGTCTAAAGCTTTAGTAATATGTTTCCAGCATATGCTGCCTGTTTGGGCGAATTCGTTTGCCTGTGCTTGTTGCATAGCGTTCTGGATGCTTGTATTAAAGCTCAGATAAGCATCTGCCTTGTCACAAAGACCTTGCGGGTCTTTATCAAGATCAAGGTCATGATGGCTGAAAGCACCGTTAAGCTCCCGCTCATATGTAAGACGGTCAAGCTTCCCTCCTCGAAAAGCGGCGTCCGAGATTGAAGAGATGAAATTTGCTTTCGAAAGTGCAACTTCATGCTTACGGTCACTCTCATTGTTGTAAGAGTCAATCTTTCCTTGCAGCTCTGTGCGGTAATATTCTTCTATCCAGGCAAGGTCGTTGCGGGTATGTGAAGAGCCGAGGCTACAGATTTCAGTCAACGTATCTAATTGGGCTACCGTGGTGTCGAGAAGCGTGTCAGTCGTTATGGGTTCTTCTACTGCAGCCCAAACTTCCTCCTCTGAGACATTGGATTCATTACCGCTCGATGGAGCTACATCAGTATTGTCAGCGTCCGAGGGGAATGCGGCTTCTTGTGCAGCATTTTCCTGGGCTTGAGTAAATTTGTACTCCTGGACATTGAGACATCGTTGAAACAACTCCAACGCTTCCTGGAAGAGACGCAATGCTTCATTCCGACGGTCGTTTACCGGTGCTCTGCCCTCACTCAAGTTTTCAGCGAGACTCGTTAGCACCTGAGCAGTGTTACTGCGTACAGTCAGCAATGCTATCTTCTCCACATGTCAGCGAAGCATACAATAACAGATCAGGATTGTCTTGGTCGATCTTCAATGCAGACCTATGAGAGTCAAGAGCTATCTGCAACAGATCAAACAGTGGTGTGGGTAAGTGTGCCAATAGCCTTGGCTGCTGAGCAACTTCATACTGCAGTCGAGCCCTAATGAGGTTCAGTGATCCATGGCTCAATGAAGATCCCTTCGTCTTACTTATTGTATGCAAGATCAAAAGAGTGGGGGAATCGCTGGATAGCCGCATCGTAAGTGTCTATTGCCCGGAGGAAGAATCTCAAGGACTTGGCAGCATCTCCGGCACGCCACTTCTCCCCCGCTTCCTCATAGTCTACTCCAGCTGATCTGGTTTCAGCTGGGTCTCAATGTTTGGCTTATTGCGTCGGCTATACATACCGGCCAGATATTCGTTTGCAGTTTCCGGCCCCTAAAACGCGACATCAGCCACTGTGCTTGTCCGGACCTTACACCGTAAGGTAACACCGGGAAGCGAATGCAACCTCGCTTCTCTTCTTCCCGTCAGTCTTCTTCTTGGCCTGCAGGAATTGCTTTTGCTTGGGCATGATGACTAGGTCTATTCTGCCATTCCTCCCTGCCCCGATAGCAGCGCAAGAGTTCTCCAACTCTCCTGCAATCCGAGTCCGGGACTTCCCACGCTGGCCAGGATACTCCCAGGCTTTCACGTGATTGTATTGTTATTTGCCTAATATCCGGTGGTTGATCAGGTCAGCAATCCAGTCTGTATTTGGGATTACTAGAGTAGATCGTGCGGACGGTGCGAAGTGCGTGTTCCAAAGGGAGAGAGGATCTTCAGTTGCCGCCGAGCTGCCGCTGAGAGTTGGCACTAAAATAACTTCCCACGTGGCGATTCAAGCTAAGGTCAAGCCCCCTGTTAATCCGCACTTCCAAGGCACTCTAAGGCCCTTGGGCCATCTTAGTCGTCAATAAGGCACGGCACATTGGTCACGGTACCTCCTCTCCCTGCAAATTGTCGGCCCTTGACAACTAAAACACCCAATGGCCTCCGCTTTATCAATAGTAATCAGGCACACTCCATAAGAAGCGACCACCTTTATCTCTCACCCATTTTTGCCTTTACCTTCTGCATTAGCTGTCAGCACCGCGGCTTCGTACGGACGCACACGGACTTGTCTCTTACTCTCTGACTTTGCTGCCAAGGCCCAAGATTATTACTGCTGATTCAACGTCAACCGATCGGCAACCTTTTCGCGGCACCCAAAACTCGGCCAGCCCCTCAAGAGTCTTCCTGTCGCAACGCTCTTCAAAATAAAATCCTGCAATTCTCTGCCTCTCCCACGGCGCAATTGTATTTAAACAGTGTCGACATCATATCAACAAACTAGTGTCTGCTTTTGGACCGACAAGGTTTTCTCGGATACGTCACAGCTGGTTGGCGATCTTACGTGAAACGACTACTCAGAGATCGACAATTGCAAAGGCTTCGACCAAGCGTTCCACCGAACAAAGGGGCTGAACCACTCCTCAAATCTTCTACAAAACAACTTTTACATCCCTTCAAGCAATGGGTCACTCCATCGAATCTTCCCGACCCATTATGGCTCCTAGCGTAAGTCTTACCTCAATACGCCCGTGAGAGTCGGGTCTACACCAAGACAAATCAGGGACAGCACCCACGTGCTTTATGATGTATCAGCCTAGGCTAACACAAACCTCTTTCCAGGTCTCATCTAAACGTACATCCAAACGATTCTCGACATTCAGTGGTGTTCCATCTCTCGCAGCCTCTGATAATACCCAACACACCAACTCGTCTTCACCAAACGGTGACTCTAGAATGCAAGATATCAAGGAATGGACACAAGGCTTCGACCGTCTCGAGCAAAAGCGCTTACAACAACAACGATACCAGCCAACAGCCGAGAAAACAGACAATCTCAACAAGTTGGCCTTGGGAGCGAAGGTCGAGCGGGCGCTGGACCGGAGAATGACGGATCAAGACGCGGTGTTCAGACCAAAGATCATGAGTGAGAAGGCAGGGATGGGGAGGTCAGTCACCACCAGAGTATGAGGTCGGACAGGCACGATCTTACTTCTACAAAGGTTACGACAACGATGAGCAAGAGTTTCTCCGCGTGCGCATCGCCATGCGGATAGACCGAAGCGGAGTGAGTGCCTGACCGTTTTTGGGCGCTTTTTTCTTGGGGGTTCTTGCCTCACATGCCTCAATACCCAGCATTTTCTTTTGTCTCGAAATTATACGGTGTTTTGGAGCGCAGTTGCAGATTCCTGCTCATCATAAAGCGCAATTAAACCGGCATACATTATTCACTTCGATGCACATAAACAGAGTAACCAATCACACACCTGGCCCAGGATCCGAACACCTTATCTGAGCGGCACCTCTTGTGAACATTGTTAAATATCGTATCGCTCTACCTTATGGGATAGTCGCCTATTCGTGCTAGAACTTCATCACTTCACCCGTAGACAGCAAGATATCTAACCATAGCCTCTACCATTGAGAGGATTTGGCATGTTTAGGCGCGTGAAGCATCTGTAGTAGTTGACATGCGTTGTCTACTTAAATTGAACCCTGTTTCGGAGGGAACGTTGATTGGAGAGACATTTCAACGTCTTTTTGGTAGCGGCAGTCAAGCCCGAGTTCGCCACTAGTACTCCGTACCGAAAAATGCCATCACCCAGTGATTCTTCTTCACGATGCACATTATTCACCTCACATATTAGATATCCATTTCAGACATCATAATCTTCTAATTGTCCTCGTCTTATACAAAATTTGACAGGCCTACAGATCGGTATATCCTTACCCAAGTCCTCCGCACCGTCTTCAAAGTCATCCTCTCAATCTTGTCCCCCCATATTCAGTGCCCAGAATCACTAGCTTACACGAATTACGCCATTTCTTTCTTATAATTGCATGAACCGAGGCGCTTGGTGTCATCAGTTAGATTTCTTTAAGGCCCTTGACTAGCACTTCTTGCCCGGTGAGTTGCCTTCTGCTCGACCAATCGTTAGCTAATCGGATGAAGTAGCCGTTGTACAAAAGTCTTTGCAGCCACACGCGACTCTTATTCTTGTCAGGACTATTGAGCCTCAATTTTCGGACCCTCATTTTCTACCAAGTTTACTTTGGACCTGCTGGTGAACACCTCGACACTAACTCCTTCGTAAATCAACACCGAGGATGGCTGCAGAAAACAAGAACGTGAATGGCTACAATGGTGCCCACCATACCTATACCCCAGGAGAGCGATCTCAAGGCTTGAATGCCCAGAGTGGCTCTGCTCCTGTTGGCAGCCTTGACGAGGAGGCGACCACTGCGCCGGCAGCTACACCTCCTGAACCTAGCGCTGTCAACGAAGGCACCAAGCCTCCTTCAAAGGATGAGGTCGGATGGTACTTTGTGGAATCTTACTATACCACCCTTAGCAAGAACCCAGAGACCCTTTATGTATGGTCCCGTCTTCTGTCTTGTAATAGCATTTTGTGAGTACATCTGACTAACAACTCCCTAGCTCTACTACAACAAGAGGTCCCAATTCTTGTCTGGTGTTGAAGCCGAGAAAGTCGACGTTTCGGTTGGCCAAAATGTAAATTGCTATCCTTAGCCACGAAATATAGATCGCTAATGTTGTTTCCAGGCTATCAATGACCGGATAAAGGAGCTCGGCTTTCAAGACTGCAAAGTCAGAGTATCGAATGTGGATGCTCAGGAATCGTTCAAGAATATCGTTGTCCAAGTTATTGGAGAGATGTCAAACAAAGCGGCCGCACATCGCAAATTCGTCCAGACTTTCGTTTTGGCGGAGCAACCGAAGGGCTACTACGTTCTCAATGACATCTTCCGATATATCGTCGATGATGAAGAGGAGGAGTTGGAGAATGGAAATCCTGGTTTACAGGAGCCTGTGCCCACCTTAGCCCCCGAAGCTGAACCTGAGACCCTGACAAGCTCTGCTGACCCAGCGCAGCAGCAGCACGATGTAGAGCAGGTTGACAAAAAACTTGAAGAATCAGTGCACCAGGACCCCCCAGCGGACGAGGAGCTTGCTGATTCGGATACTGTGAACGGCTACACTGCCCCCGAAGCTGCTGAAGTCGTCCATGCCGAGGACGCCCCTGCTGCAGCAACAAAAGAGTCCCAAGAGCCCGCGGAGGCTCCTAGAGAGGCTGCGGAGAGCGCTGCTGCTGAGGTGACCCAGGACGAAAAACCTCGCGACCCTGAGCCAACGCCTGCTGCTTCCCCACCTAAGCCAGCTAAAGCTGCCCCGATCGAGCCTACAGTACCTGCTGCACCAGTTAAGCCTGCTGCTCACAAGACCTGGGCGAATCTGGTTGCTGCTAAAAGCGCCGCGGCCCCTGCGATCCCTAATGGCAGTCCTTCCTCAACCGTCACGCCGCCTCCCCCTCAGCCGAAAGCGACTCCTTCCACCACCAATCAGTCGGTCACGACACCAAATTCGACCAGTGATGAGTCTCCAGCTAAGGCTCAGCAGAATGGCAATTCTGGTTGGCAAATGGCAGGTTCCGACAACAACAAAAAGCATGGTCGTCAACACTCGCAATCCGTATCTGGAGGCCAAGAGAAGATTATGGCATACGTGAAGAATGTGACTGATAAGGTTGATGCATCCATATTAAGGACTACTCTAGAGAAGTACGAGAACGGAAAGTTGCCGTATTTCGATGTCAGCCGTCAGAAGGTATGTCTTAGCCTCCCACCATCAGTCATGAGAACAACGCTTACATAGGACCAGAACTGTGCCTTTGTCGAGTTCAGCGATGAAGCTGCATATAAAGCAGCTGTCAAGGCCAATCCCCACGTGATTGGGGGGGAGCAGGTAATTGTGGAGGCACGCCGTCCTCGAGCAAATGCCTATGGAGGCAACTTTGCTGGAAGAGGAGGAATGCGTGGTGGCCGTGGGGGCAACGAAAATCGTCCAGGAAGTCAAGGGCGGGGCGGCTACGCCAAAGATGGTGGACGTGGTGGGTTTGCTCCTCACGGAAGAGGTGGAAATATGCCTCAACGAGGTCGCGGCCAACCTCAGGCAGCCTAATAATTGGAGAGAATATGCCTGTTCAACACTCTTCAGAGCATCTTCTATACCCAATGTCTTGCCTTACCAGAGACTCCGAACCTCAAACCATTTTCGAAGCCATAATGTCATCTGCACATGCGGGATCCTCATCGTATCTTCGATGCGGACTGGAAAAGTTTTGGGATATCAGACCGTCGGATTGAGCGCCTTACACCTGTTACCTATTACCTATTACCACAGCAGTTACCGAGCATAGCGATTCCGGACAAGATGGTCTTTCAATCCTCTTTGTGCTCTTGCATTCGATTACGATTTTCTTTATTTTCCTGATGGCTATTGGCCAGACCTCGAGTCAAGTACAGTGGCGAGACTCTCTAGCCTAGATCTGCGGAGTTCTGCCGGATCCGGTCGTTACCTACTATGCCTACTTTCGCTGGTTAAGGGTGGCCATTTCCAGTATGGGTGGTTTACTTGTCAACATCTGGACCTGGCTAAAGCTACTATCTTGTCATGTGCTTCGAGCTATCAAGTGCATCATCTGATTCTACATGTATATACATACTGTTTAGATTCTTTGAAGGAGTGCCCTGAGAATCAGTCCAAACAATTTCTATACTGTTGAATCTCATTCGTCGGAATTGACAATGTCTGAACAATTAAGCCGCGTAGATAACGGATAGTGCTCTTCGGTAGTCGTAGTGGTTGTAGCCTGAGACTAGCTGGCCTCATGATAAGCTTACCTAGCCTCAATGGGAGATCTTTATGCAGCACTACGCAATCGAAGTACCTCGCCCAACCTCAAACATCAAACGTGGAGGCATCGACTTGTGCAGTTCTCGAGAACACCTTGGGCCCGAATCACAAAAATCCTCGTCTAGTTTAGCTAGGCAACATATATGTACATAACATTGGGGGCCTAATCGATAAGCTGGCGGGGCTCTACGAGGGGCATGGTCCGCGACTCAGGCACAACACCGCTGGTACGCTGCAAGTTCGCCAGCTAGATGCCATCTTGACACCCTCCATCACTTGAACCCTGCAAAGCCGGTCGCGCAAAAATGCGTCCAGGGGTGGATGTCTCTGGAGGACGAGCTCGAAAGGAACTTGACCCCGCCTCCTTAACGCCTCTTGGGCATGGCACACCAATTTCATTCCGCATGGCGACCGAAGAGGAGCTGCAAGGATCGACTTCAGTCGCTTTAAAGCAAGTAGATGATAGCACATATGGGGTACGAAGCCTACAAGACACTATATACGACAGCACTTCACTGTACAAGAACAAGAGAGAGGAGAGTGATACCCAAGACGATGAGGAAATTAGCCAATCAGGGCGAACGTATCCCACTCTCAGACCGAAGCTCAAGCATCAGACTCGAGATAGCTCTCGAGAAAATGTCGGGCCTTCCCAGCCAGCCACTGGGGACTCCTCCCCGTCCCACCCTACCCAGGAAGGTCCTTCGCCTCCAAGTATGTCTCATTCCTTGGCTTCTTTGTCTCTGGATTCCCAAGCTCCGTTATCTTCGCTACCTAGTAGCCCTAAGTCAACATCGAATCGTTCTTTTAGACCTTCAGACGAAGACTCTTTAGACGACGGTGGGAGCCAAGCCATAGCGTCGAGCGAGGATGACGATGTTGAACCTCACTCCGAGATACGAGACAGCTCTCCTCAACTTATCATGCCAAGTATCAAAATGCCAAGTCGAAGACCTTTCACAGAGCGAGGGAGGAGAATGGGAAGGCTGAAAGTGCTCATCGCTGGAGACTCAGGTATGGAATCGAATATTCAGTCAGTAACAAAGAGAAATGATAGTGCTAATCTTTTTGATCAAGGTGTCGGCAAGAGCTCTCTTATCAAATCTATTGTGCAGACTTGCGAAGACATCGTCCACGTTGATCCTTTTTCATCAAACCCTCCATCCATAGAGCTGCTTCCTGGCCGGAAATCAAGCAAGCAAGACAGCCGCAGCAACAGATCCACCCAGCAGATTACAGAGGTTTTCGCGAGTACGAAATCTTACCCACCCTGGTGGTCAGACATCGAAGACACAAAAGTCCTGCGTAGACGAAAGAGTTTGGGTGATACCGTCCTCGAGAGAAACCTTTGCTTTGTAGATACTCCAGGCTACAACAATGGTATCTCGAAGATGGAGACCATACAGTCAGTCCTGCAGTATATAGAAGTGCAACTGAGCAAACCCTTCTCCGCCCTCACTGCGAGCGAGGGTGACATTGCTGGGTTGCTCAGTGGAGGTGGTGGTACCCAGGTCGATGTGGTCTTCTATTTGATCGCACAAGGTACGCAGGTGTCGCTCAGTGATGTGCATGATTGCTAATTGTTACAGAACTTAAGGATGAGGACATCTTATATCTACAACGCTTAGCTATAATCACTAATGTGGTACCAGTGATAGCGAAGGCAGATACGCTTTCTCCTGAGGAGATTGAAATGCTGAGACGCTCTATTGATAAACTTCAACAGGCGGACATTAGATTGTTCTCACTCAGCAACGATAAATCTGCCGTACAATCTTCATTCACCATCTGCTCAGCGCCATCTGACGATAACGATAATATGGATGCCAGCATATTGATGTCCCCGGACTATGTCCAGCCACTGATCTCGTCCGAGCTAGCCACCTTGGTAGAGCGGGTCTTTGATCCGGAAAACATTGCATGCCTACGGCATTTGGCAGCTAAAAAGTTGGTACATGCGCATGGGTCAACCATCTTTTCTATACCAGCCACCATCTCGAGAACTCTATCAAACGGCCTGGGCTCCCCAACTTCAAAATCACCATCATCGACATCTCAGACTATAGTTTCCTACCCTCTCGGCATATCGACATATAAGCAAGCACTAATAGCGGATCATACACAGCAAGAAGAAAAACTAGCTCAAATCAGACTAGCGAAATGGGCTGGCGAACTACAAAAAAGTCTGCAAAATGAGCGTGCAAGATACGAAGCCATAGCTCGTGGGGAGAGGGCGGTCTGGCTTACGGAAAAGCTGGATGAGTGTGTCAAAGATGGTGCTTTGGTATCCATCAAAAGTCGACGTGCAATGAATGAGAAGGGCCCCCCGAAAGCTGAACTCTTGAAGGCATCAGGCCACCGGGGACTGCTTGATCCTAGTGACCCGCTTGGGCTTTTACGATGGAACGAGGCTATGAAACGGAGAGGCTGGATCGCGTTTCAGGTTGTGGGCAGCTTTGGCATACTGGGAGCTATGGCTGTATGGATGGCTAGAACCTGGGGAGCGGGTAGTGATAGCTATAATTGGACCTGGCAGTGGCTTGGAGGGAGAGCATGAAGATTTTAAGCTTTGCAACTTATTCACGATCATTGAGACACCTTATGCATGACGATGGAGTGGGTGGTGCATGCTAGAGGTGCATTGGACGGGGCGTTTGCATAGCTTTCTACTCGATCTGACATGATACCATAACATCATAATTGCTGCCTAATACTTCTACTTGCTCTTTTGGAGCTCTGACATGCCAGATAGTGCTTGAGATGCTAAAAGATATTCACCAATTGTTTCACCCCGCTTGCACTTCGAACATCGACACGTGCACCAACACGCATAATGCCGAACCCGCTCACTGCAGCAGACAGTGCTTCAAAGAGCCCGTCATATGTGTACCCTCTGAATATCAAAAATTAAACAGCTTTCTCCTTCAGTTCCAAGTGACAGAGGCTAACGCAATGTATTTTAGTGGCCGAGCTTAGAACCAAGGCAGCAGCGAAGCTTCGAGAAATGCCAAGACTTTCGACTTCTTCTAACGGGTTCCTTTTCCAGCCTTGTGGAGAGCTCTTCATATTTATTTCACCTTCAGTGTCAAATTTTACCACTTCTCACAACTCCATAAGCCAGTCTTAAAAACACACACACAACGTGAGCTACACTCCCCACCATGTAAGTACAACGCCCAGTAAAAACCCCGGCTTGTATGGCGCACCTTGGTCTTGCAAAGTCCTACTTAGTTTCAATTTTGCTGACATTGAGTTCCTAGAATACCACAACACAACAACAAATCTACGAGACCAGAGTGTTTCAACGCTATCAAAAAACCTCAATTCCGCAATCATGTCTGAAGAATTTCAATTTCAGGCAGAGATCAGCCAGCTCTTGTCCTTGATCATCAACACAGTAAGTTTCGAAGCCTCACTACCTTCAGGCTCGCAACCATTTTAGCAACACATTACTAATTTCACTGAATAGGTATATTCAAACAAGGATATATTCTTGCGCGAGTTGATCTCCAATGCCAGCGATGCCCTCGACAAGATCCGCTATCAGAGCCTTAGTGATCCGAGCCAGCTTGATTCCGAAAAGCAGCTCAGGATTGATGTTATTCCAGACAAAGCAAACAAGACGCTCACTATCCGTGATACTGGCCTGGGCATGACCAAAGCTGATCTCATCAACAACCTTGGCACCATCGCTCGTTCAGGCACAAAGCAATTTATGGAAGCCCTTACTGCTGGTGCTGATATCTCGATGATTGGCCAATTTGGAGTGGGTTTCTATTCTGCCTATCTTGTTGCAGACAAAGTCACCGTCATCTCCAAACATAACGATGACGAGCAGTACATATGGGAATCAAGTGCTGGTGGTACATTTACTCTCACTCAAGATGAAGAGGGGGAGCAGCTTACTCGCGGTACCAAGCTGATCCTACATCTCAAAGAGGATCAAACCGATTATCTTAACGAATCGAAGGTTTGTTCTCACCCTCTCCCATGGTATTCATCGAGCACTGCGCTAAGTTGAGTTCTCCTTAGATCAAGGAAGTTGTTAAGAAGCACTCCGAATTCATCTCATACCCCATCTACCTCCATGTTACAAAAGAAACCGAGAAGGACGTTCCTGATGAGGATGCCGAGGAAACCAAGGAAGAAGAGGAAGATGAAGAGAAGAAGGCCAAGATTGAAGAAGTAGAAGACGAAGAGGAGGACAAAGAGAAGAAAAAGAAGACCAAGAAGGTCAAGGAGACCAAGATTGAGGAAGAGGAGTTAAACAAGACCAAGCCAATTTGGACTCGGAACCCACAAGACATCACAGCAGAGGAGTACGGCTCCTTCTACAAAACGCTGTCAAAGTAAGTGGATTGTCCCCGTGGACTTGTATTTGTATTGTACTAATTTATTCAGTGACTGGGAAGACCACTTGGCTGTCAAGCATTTCTCCGTTGAGGGTCAACTAGAGTTCCGTGCCATCCTCTTCGTACCAAAGCGCGCCCCCTTCGACCTTTTCGAGACCAAGAAGACCAAGAACAACATCAAGTTGTACGTACGACGTGTATTCATTACCGACGATGCCACCGACCTTATCCCAGAATGGCTCAGCTTCATTAAGGGTGTTGTTGACTCCGAGGACCTGCCTTTGAACTTGTCCCGTGAGACTCTTCAACAGAACAAGATCATGAAAGTAATCAAGAAGAACATTGTCAAGAAGACTCTAGAATTGTTTGGCGAGATCGCTGAGGATCGTGAGCAATTCGACAAATTCTACTCTGCATTCAGCAAGAACATCAAGCTCGGCATTCACGAAGATGCGCAGAACCGTCAAGCCCTTGCCAAGCTCCTCCGGTTCAACTCCACCAGATCCGGGGAGGAAACCACCTCTTTAGCTGACTACATCACCCGCATGCCGGAGCATCAGAAAAACATGTATTACATCACTGGCGAGTCACTTAAGGCGGTTCAGAAGTCACCATTCTTGGACTCCCTAAAGGCGAAGGGCTTCGAGGTTCTATTCTTGGTCGACCCCATTGACGAGTACGCAATGACTCAACTCAAAGAATTTGATGGCAAGAAGCTTGTCGACATTACCAAAGACTTTGAGCTCGAAGAGACAGAGGAAGAGAAGAAGGAACGTGAAGCCGAAGAGAAGGAGTATGAACCCCTCGCCAAGGCCTTGAAGAACGTTCTCGGCGACAAGGTTGAGAAGGTCGTTGTAAGCCATAAGCTCGTTGGGTCACCTTGCGCAATTCGGACAGGTCAATTTGGTTGGTCTGCCAACATGGAGCGTATCATGAAGGCTCAAGCTCTCCGTGACACCTCTATGAGCTCATACATGTCTTCAAAGAAGACGTTCGAAATCTCGCCCAAGTCGCCGATCATCAAAGAGCTTAAGAAGAAGGTCGAAGCTGATGGCGAGAACGACCGCACTGTCAAGTCGATCACCCAGCTCCTGTTCGAGACCTCGCTTCTGGTCTCAGGCTTCACCATCGATGAGCCTGCAGGCTTTGCAGAGCGTATCCACAAGCTCGTGTCATTGGGCTTGAACGTGGATGAAGAGGCTGAGACGAGTGAAGAGAAGGCTGCAGAGGAAGAGATTGCACCCGCTGAAGGTGCAGGTGAAAGTGCAATGGAGGAGGTCGACTAGATGTTTTAAAGGCAGGTGTTTGTTATTCCATGCAATCATCCGGTGTTGTCATCTTGCTGGTCTCTTCGTTTCACTTTAATCGATGCATCAAACAAGCTCAGAGGCGCTGGGTCGTTCCATCAGGACAGATTTAGTTGCAAGGGTTTGGGGATGTTTTCAGCATGTACCCTTTTAGATTCCATGGCAAGCAAGAGCGTTCATAGGTCTGATAGTCAGCATCAAAAAAGCGATATCCCAACACAACATTTCTCTTGCATACAAGCCTCTTTCAAAATTCGTACTTGCCTCTCGCAGCGCTAGTCAAGATCTGGCCGGCTTCTAGAAGTTCCTTCTGTTGCAGATTTGAAGAGCTCTGAGGACAACCCCTTAATTCATTGCTCATCATTTCGCTAGCTTTCTTACCTCTTTCAGCTTCCTGCCCTCCGTCTGCTGTTCTCCGTACCTTCGAACCTGTACCGTACACATCTCTATAACAGACACTCGTTATAGATATGTTCAGCTCCAACATACTCCTGGGACCGCTTCCCATCCTCCCACTTTTTCTACAGTATCCCTTTACCGCACCAGCAGCAGCTCCGACGACACAATGCACAACACACTTGTCGTTTTTCGATGGTGGCCAGGCTCCACCAACTTCGATAGTCTGGCGTCCAACTACTATAGCTATCATGCCAATTCATTGTAGAGGTTGGGGTCTAGTGGTTCAGACTAGTCGCCTATATTATGCGGTATGTCCTTTTCCCTGAAGACTAGGAGGAGCTCACACTCCTTAGCATCCTGTCTTCAATGTTACCACAACAAGTCAAATTGCTACCCCGACCTCGTACGCTTGTGCTCCCTCGACTGATAGGATTACAGTCTCGACTGCGTCGATATCTGAGAGCCTTTCAGCTTTGTCAAGATGTGCGTATTTTCTGATAAAGAAACCGGTTATTAAGAATGGAGCACCTAGCATAAGACGAATACCGACAAGGATAAGTCAAGCAGCTCCGAAGGCAAAATAAGAAGTTCTCAGATCACGACGAGTGGTGCCAAGGACGAGACAACCAGTAAGCAGAATGAATTGAGTAGCACCGATGATAAGATGAGCAGTACACAAAACAATGTGGGTGGCACCAAGGACAAGCCGGGCAGTACTCAATTCAAACCGAGTAGCAGCACAGACAAGATTAGCGGCAACAATGACGGTCCAACTCAGTCTACACTACGGAGCAAAAGCGGCAGTGCTCATTCAACCACTTCGAGTGCACGAATCGGGTTTTCGTCAAGCCGTGTCACAAAGTCATCAGGCTCGGTCTTTGTTCATAGCTCGTCCTCAAGCTTAAGCCAGCCAACGCTTCATTCAGATATCGCTCGTTTTTCAAGGACCTCACAACAAATA
The DNA here is from genome assembly GCA_023065455.1 of Cladonia rangiferina. Taxonomy (NCBI): domain Eukaryota; kingdom Fungi; phylum Ascomycota; class Lecanoromycetes; order Lecanorales; family Cladoniaceae; genus Cladonia; species Cladonia rangiferina. The sequence continues at coordinate 195,831 of JAJREH010000048.1, read as the reverse complement.
CAAGCAAAGTGTATGATCCATTTGGAAACTGCACGGTGAAGTATTCCTATATTCAGTGGGACGGTTTTCGCACTTCACCATTCCTTGGCCATCACAATCTGCCGCCGTGGGAGGAGAAGAGTCCCAGTGCAGCATGGCTGAGACCTGGTGGTGATCAGAATGACATCCCTTTTATGCCGCTACGATGCTTCAGGTAGAATGGTCTACGGATATACCAGCTCTATAGGAAGACGTGACTGTTGGAGACCAGACGATACCTTCAAAAGGTCCTGACCGGACACTCCTCCGTTGTCACCAGGGGTACATGCTCTGCAAACCCTGCGTGAACCCATTCGTACGACCAGCGTTGGACGGCAGGCAGTGCATAATTGCTTAACTACAAAAGGCCAACTAGTGCCCCTGAGATAATCGTTGGAAGTTTCGAAATATCTTTGGTCGTTTGACGTTTCGATGCACGGTGGTGAGTCTTGCAATTGCTGTGCCACGATATGGCTATCAGATACAAGTTGGAACTAGGTTGGCTTCCGGGAAGGGTCCAGCAGATCTGCGCGTGTAGCAGGTGTAATGACATTGTTCATTTTTCATAGTTCTTCTATGTGGGGAGAGGATTGACGGTCTATAGTATGTATGTAATAGCATGATGAGTGATACAATTAAGTTTTAGCTCTTTACGTATATTCCTTCTGAGGTGAATGGTCTATTCAGCATAAGTTTCGATTGATGTCTACCTCATACTCGAGACATTCTAGCATTTGTTATAGCCGGAAAGGAAGCGGTTAGTTGAGTGATGAAGGAGCATGAAGCTTACAGGGTTAAGCCCGCCTTCTACTAGACCGTTGATGGGGATCATTTCGCAATACCGCGGACAGTGCGAGAGCGCCCGTACAAGTGCAGGTAATAATAATATGAAGTAATTGGCATTATTGATAATCGACTAGAGTAAAGATGCTAATTATGCCCCCACTCTAAGGACTTGTATCATCTGTCCAACACTATAAGCCCCAAAGGTGCCCCCCACTCGGTTAGGTTGCATAACTTCATGGGGAGGCTTTCTCAACTTCATTGCAGAAGACCTGCATGATGACCAGTGGATCGAAATAGAAGGTTGGATGACCTACGCAGACTGACCAACAGGCTGTCCAGGTGATTTATTTAGGAGCACGGGAAGGAATGGTTCTTACGCCAGTTTTAAGCATGGAATTAAGAGAGAAGCGAAGATGATTCGGCGCCACTCAGGTATGGAAGCCGCATGATTGACATGAAAATCTGCAGGTGGTGTGTAGACCCTACGTTAGACGTACCCTAAGGCTAAATCAACTGAATGGTCAGAGGGACGGAGCCCGTATGAGTCCCTAGAGGTTTTAGGGTGCTTTAGGGCAGGTGCAGGGCCGGAGTCTAGTAATTCTTAGTATTCATGGGGACGGTGGCCGCCTATTTCGGAGAGGGAAGGTGCAGTAGACGGGCGACCGCGGAGAACTCGTTCCCTCATTGGCCCGGTTTGCTGCCTCCCAGTGCAACTTGCGTCCCCATTTCAGGTACCGACCCCCTCTCCACCCTCAAGTCAACCTCATCTCCTGAGGAGGCGAAACGATCCAACCATACGCAATACCACCACATGCTTCTTATTACTGCATCTGCCAGATAGCGCATCTTCAAAGCCGCACTGCGACCACTCTCCGCGTGGGTTCGACTGCCACACGCGGCACGATCTAATACCTCGGATCCCAACCATAGACCGACCCAACAGCGATTCTCACCTGCCTAAATTACATCCCAGGAAAAACTTCAATTCGCAAAATCACGACCGCTTTCGCGGTAGTAGTCCCCGGTGTTGACGAATGGCTATTCACACAAGCAACACGATATGAACCATACTACCCCGCGTTGGTCTCCAATGGTCTCAGGTCCAGAGGATGAATTCGCCAGCTTTCTCGACTTTGGAGAACTCAACTTTTCTTCCTTCGACCCCCTCCCTCAAACGGAAGCAGAGTTGCAGAATGTTGCTGGGGCAATGGACACCTCGATGGAGGGTGCGGGTATGCTTGGACTCGAGCAGGGGCAGATGCAACACCAGATGGGACAACCGAATCATCAAACCCCGATGAATGGCTTTCATGGCTCGTCGGAGTCTTTTCCGGATTTGATGCAGTCAGAAATTTTCGAACAGCAGCAGCTACACATGCAGCACCAACGGTACCACGGTCAGAACGTCGTCCCACCCACTCCGAACAGTATGGAGCTGCATGGAGCACCTAGTCAATATTATCGCGCATCAGCCGATCACCAGCAGTTACACATGTATGACCAATACAGACGTCCAAAAGATCAGGTATGCGCTCTTCACTGATGGGGCGGGGTGGGTCAGGTACTGATTGACTTAACAGATGATCTTTACGCCACTTGTCTCTCCTGCAGTCACTCCACTCGATACACAATTTCAGTACCCTGATTATGCTGCAACTACAGAAACCCTTAGCCCTCTAACCTCGCCTGCTCTCCGAGCGCAGACCCAAAATGCCGCTCAATACTCCGTCTATGGAGCTGTGCGAGGGTCAGACACTTCGGACACCACTTCACCTATCGATCCCAATCTTGACTACTCAGCACACGCCTCAGCTTCGACACCAGCAACTCTGCGCAAATCAAAGAGGAAGACTTCCTCGGCTTCAACCAAAAACCCCGCCCGTGCTGTCAGGCAGTCTCCAGCGATGAAGCCCCAGCGGAAACCAAAACCTTCAAGTACTGTAATTCCTCCAAAGGAAATAACGGGTATCATTGAGGAAGCGCGAAAGTCGAAATCGTCCAGCAAAACAGCTCAGAATCCTGATGGGAAGCTACCTATTCCGTATAGTCAAGACAGTTCAGGCGCGGACTCAGTCTCGCCTGAACCACTCTCCGAAATCCTCATGCCGCCACCCGCTACACCCAAATCAAGCTCTTCTAGCAGGTCGCCTTACCTTAATCCTAAGCAGAAAGAGCCTCAAGAGGCTCCAATGCAGGACATGATTGGTGAGCCTGCAACTCCGGCATCATTGATGAAGATACGCAAACAGGCTGGAAAAGCCAATGGAGTCCACCGTCAAACTTCAAGTCTAAAGGAGCAGACCGCGCTTGCAGAAGCCAACATGGAGCAGATCATGGAGGACATTGTTCTGCCAGAACCAGCCAACACAAACAAGAAGCCAGTATTGAGACCCATTAACACGACAGATACGCACACTGAACAATCAACGCCTACCATGTCAGCGAGAAAGGTACCAAAATATGGTCCTGCTAGTGCACCCATCACTGCAGCTACCTCCGCATTCCCGAGTCCTCAACTCGATGCCATGGGCTCACCTACAGGCTCTAGCGGTGGCAAACGTGGAGACACTAAGCTTAGAGGACGCGACTTTAAGAAGCGCAACAGTCAAGGCTCCATGCACGTCAGCCCTGCTTTGCGCCCAAAGATATCTCCAAGCATCAAGCCTTTATTACCAGAAGGAGGTAACTTGTTGACCAATGGTCAATTGAAAAATTTATAGCTGACGATATTATAGCAGTGGTGTCCGCCGAAACCTCAGCTCTTCTCCTAGCATCGAAATCCAATTACCAAAATATACTTGAAGGGACCCATCTTCCCGGTGTTTCATATCCTGAAACGCTCTCAACAAACCTCACCTCTAAGCGCACCTCTCACAAAATTGCCGAACAGGGTCGGAGAAATCGCATCAACACAGCTCTACAAGAAATCGCTAGCTTATTACCTCCTTCAGCACCTCAAGTCAACGGGCAAGGAGGCGCGAACGGCGCAACAAATGCAAACATGATGATGAATGGCACCGCAGCCCAGCAAAGCAACAGCAAGGCTAGCACTGTGGAGATGGCCATTGAATATATTAAAAGTTTGCAAAAAGATCTAGGTGAGGCACAAGGGAAGATTGAGGCCTTGGAAAAGGAGAAGGCCACCCTTATTGGAGGTGAAAAACCAGAAGCAACGGCTTCCGCTCCCAATGAGGTCCCCTCTTAGCGCTTTGTGATTAATACCTGAGCTGGGCTGGTCGATGATTTAGATGGTGTAAGGCGTTTGAATCATGATGCAATGCTGGAACGCTGCCATGTGAGTACATGTTTGCACAATCTGGCGTTTGTGGCTCAATTGTGGCCTTGGTTTTGTGATCTTGCCTCTTTCCCCTCTTCTAATAGGGTTCGAGGGGATACGAGATGTGTTCTGCGGATTGGGTGGCATATCTATTGCTTGAACTTTTCTATATATCTGCAGCTTTCTGCAGAGTGCGAGAATGCCGTGGAATGGACAAAACATGGTGCGATTGGTCATATATCATAAATAGTCCATAGTGGGGACCGAAAACAATCATATGCATAGCAAAATCCTACGTGCCTGCAGCTTATTGTTTTTCCCGCAGGGAGCCTACGCTGTAAGCATGCCAGACGGACGCACTATGTTATGAAATACTTAGAGCGCACCGAGAAAGAAAGGGGCCCTAGACATCCCCAGTATACGCGTTTTTTTTGGCCAAGAGGTTTGAACTGGAGAAGCATAACGTGTAGTCCTTATATCCCAAAAAATGGATTTTTCTTTCTTCCTGTGCAATTTTACTTCAATTCTAAACTATTTTCTTCACTAATCTAAAGAAAAAAAAGCAATCTTCCATCTTTCCATCTAAACCTATTTCACTCCAAACTAAGATTCTCTTTCTTTTTTCGTCTGAAAGCTATTTTTCATCTGAAACATTCTTTTCGTTTCGTCCGAAGTAAGGTATCATTTCCTCTCTGCTTCTTACTCTTTTCTTTTCTTTTTTCTTTTTGGCTAACCTGTCTGGATGGATCCCTGATTTTTACATGTTGTGCTGTGCTGGTGATGTGGGGTTTTGGTTTGATAATTTTTGTGGAGGTGGTTTTTTTTTTTGGGAAATGGGTGTGGTGGTATGAGGATGAAGTAGGAGAGGAAGAGCAGGATGGGTTTGATGGGAGTATGTCACTGTTACTGTGTTTGTGCGTGTCTTGAGGGGTGGGATTAAGAGGGGTTTTAAGGAGATGTATGTGGGGTGGTTTGGGATGAGGCGATAGTTGGCGTGCTGTTGAATAGTACCATGTTTTGTATGCTAGGAAAGAGGGTTAGCACGGTTGCGGACTGGAGATGTGGAGGATTTCGGGTGATGGGATGAGGTAGTCTTGTTTTATTACGAGATTATGGCGTGAGAGCGGGGGTGATGGGAGAGGATAGACCGTGTTTTGTGGTATGTAGTGGTTATGTTTGCTTTTGGAAGTGGTTCTAGGATGTACATATGAAGAGCAGGGGTATTTGAACGGCATTTGACTTCTATTTCCAGAACGGTCCAATCATATTGCCCTACATGTTAATATTGTAAGACTTCTTCCCTTGCTCCCTATAATGGCTCATTTATTCAATCCCGTCCTTCCTCCTTTTTTATAACACCCAGGCATGAAGATTGATAGGGGAATGATAGATGAATGACTGTCCAATTTTAATATCCCTCCAAACCTCCGACGCCAACGCTAAAGGCTCGACGCCTGCTGTACAAGTATTAATTTCAAATATCGGATCCGAGAATTGAATTGTCGTTGATGGTAGTCGAACATGGTATCCTGAAGCAAAAAGCCCTCCCGACGAAGATCGCAATATTGAAAAGTCCCCTTAGATACAAATGTACAAATGAAGCTCCCTGGAAAGTACTTTCAAGGGGCCTTCAAACGAATATCCTTGAAAAAGGTCCCTCATGACCAAACCAAGGCCCACACCGCCAGTACCACAGTCCCTACAATTAAAAGTTCAGGCCCCGCACTCGCTGTGGTAGCTCCAGAAGTTGACCCCCCGGAAGCCGTAGGAATCGTAGCATTCACATAATTCGGTCCACAATCTTGATTAATCAACTCTGCCGCCACCACATAATCCAAACTCAATGGCTGACTCTTATTCTCTGCTTCCTGCGCAAACAACGCCATCGTATCCTTCAAACACCCATCACATGTCGGCAGACTTCCCGCAGGCAAGCTTATCCCCAGAGGCAAATAATACACATAACTGTCCGTCGGGTTCGTTTCGTTCGTGATGGCATTCGCGAAACAATAATTGCTGTTATCCTGGCCTGGTGCGTCAGGGGAGGTGTTGGGTGTGTTTTTGAGACAGGAAGCGTGGTAGAGGATGTCGTAAGAGAGGAGGCCGGCGTAAGCTTGGCGGATGAGGGGATTTTCACGGTCGTAGTCTTGGTCGCAGGCGGAGGAGGAACGGAGTTGGGTGGCGTAGGTGGACATGAGGGAGGAGCAGAGGGGAAAGATGACGGAGCAGGAGGCGTTGAGGACGGTGCTAATGGATTGGAGGGTTTTGGTTGCTGAGAAGAAAGAGACCGAATTCTGTGAAAAGAGGTATTAATGGGTGTAGGTTTGGTGGTGAATACGGAAGAGGATGGGAAATTACCTGGAGTAGAAGACTGAATGGTAGGCAGGATGTGAATGTTTCGTTATTTATCATTGCGTTAAGGAAAGTGGGGCAACTGGGTTGAGTGAAGTTGGTGCCTATGCCGCCGTCGAAGGGCTTTGGAAGAGGAGAGTTGGTGTCAGATGGAGCGGCACTGAGGATTGAGGTTGCTGGGGCGCTTGAGGTGGGTGTGACATTGGTATTAGAGGCACCATTATTGGACGTCGGTGCTGCTATTGTGCTGGCTTCAGGTACTGTGCTGGCTGGTTGGCGACGGCGTAATCTCAGTTCGGGTACCGCCTCGAGGTCGAATGATAGATCTTCTATCCTCTCTATTACCTTTCCTCTGACTTTCCAGGTCCCGGGTCTTTGCCGGCGCGCTGCCTCTGTAGGGACACAGAGCAACGAGAAAATGAGCAAAGTGAAGAGAAAAGTAAAGGCTGGACTGAATGGTAGTTGGTAGTCCGAGTGCCGTCGTCGACCAGGCTGAGGCTTTATGTGTGAGGCGGTCTTGTATTTTTGCCTGTCTTGTTTGTTGCACCCGAGGAGGTTTCCTCGCCCCAAGACTTGTGTGGTGAATGTCTCTGTTTTCCATGAGTCAATTGGACCCTGTGTGCTCTTCATTGTGGGTTCTGTATGTGCCGGGGCTCAATCATTGCCACTCCGTTGCTGCCAGGAAGCAGTTTCAGATGAATAGCGGGGGAGAGCTGAAAAGACTGGCTGCTGGATGACGGTTGTATAATATAGCCTGTTGCTTGACCCAATAAAATACCATAAAATGTTGGTGTATCCCGTTCCACACTTCCTCTTCGGATGCCGATGTGTATTTGCAGGTCGGCTGTGGCTAATTGCAATCAAATGGATAGTGAGTGACTTTAGTTAGATTGCCAACAATATGAACTGCGAAGAGAAAGAATTGGCCACTCTCCTGCCTCGTGCACACAGTTGGGGATGGGGAAGTGATTGAACACATGGGGCAGGAGTAGGCAGTTTTATTATTACCTTACAACGATAGGTCCCCCGGGGTCCCATGTTGGCTCTTCAGCATGCCTTTGCATGCGTTAGTATCTAGGTTGAAAGTGGTATGGGCAATGGCTGAGCTGAGCGCGCTTGCACGGCTAATGCGTACTAGGAAGCATGATGGCTTGCGTTCGAGGGATCGGATGTTCGACTTAGCTTGCTTAGTAGGAGCCACAAGTTGGGCCCTAAAGGAGTCTTAACGTACTCCCTACAATGATTCCAATCAAATTTGGCGTATTTACTTTTTAGTGGAAGACGTCTCTAGGGGGTTTGGATAATTTTGCCCTGCCTTTGCCCCACGAAAAGTAGCCGACGACTTGCTAGCCTGCATTGCGTGGCTTGCCTTAGTACACCTTTGGGCCAAATCTGGCGCCCAAGAAGTGGCAGAGGAAAGGAGATCGGACGTTCAGACCCCGGACCCCAACCGGCTGGCTGCACTGGGCACTCGTAAGCTCCATGTCTGACCCCTGCTTTCCAAAAACAAGAGACTACAACACAACCAACAAAGGAAAACACCGATTCGTCTTCTCCATTTGTAATCTTCACGCGGCACGGGTGTGGTGGAGGGATATGGTGTACATGACGAGAGGGAGGAGCCGTCGTCTAGGGGGTGAAGGTTGGGCGGCGTAATTCTAGCTAGCTACAACAACCGGATATTCTAGACTGCAGCCCCACCATGGCTGGGCCGTTGCATTATCTGCATTTTTGGCCCTGTTGATCTCCCATCGCTGATCGGTTCTAGTTCAACGGCAGAGCCCCTTACTGCCCTGAGTACACCTACTACACTCTGTATCAGTAAGCATCCGAGGAGCTTACCGAACCCTGAACTGTCTCGGGGGAAACATGCTTGGCCCCCCCAATATCGCATAATCGTGACACTTTGTCGGCTGCAATCACTCTACGTAGACAGCCTATGTATGTATGTACGTATGTATGGATATACTGCAATGCGCGCATTGAGTATTCGAGTGTCACATTCACATATCCGTTGTTGTTCCCTAACTCCTTACATGGATGTGCCTAATCGGAGAAGTTGGAACTTGGACCTGGTGTGCACGAGAAAGCCTCACAACATGCCGCACGGCCCCAGCTCCAATCTTTCTTTGTCCCATGAAAGATGTTTGGTGATCTGCTTGCCGTTTTTGAGACAAGACAAATCCGATCAGGCCACTCGGAAGGATAAAAGTTTGCAGCCACGTATGCGGCTTATGGTCTTACTCATGTCTACTGCGATCAGAAAGCCACTTGCGGCAAACATTGGTGGTCTTGTAACCCATGGAATCCTATGGGTACCTTGCATTCATGCGTCACGTATCGTGTACCCGCACAAGTCAATGGTCCATCATACTCTCCCCTCCCTGTCAAGCATGTGCGATATCTTTGATTTGTTTCAACGGCTATCGTTCTGCGCTCGTGGTGCGCGGAAGACTTGTAGAGGCGACGTTTCACCTGCCGATGCATGTGATAAAATAAGAAAACTGGAGAGCCTAACAGCCTGTTTTCTCCACATGTGGATATTGGAGGACTGGCAAGACGGTAAGAAAGAGCCTCACATGGCCTTCCCCGACAAAGCAAGAAAGATGTTGAGTTGCGGAGAAGGCATAATCGGATCCACAATCCTTTCTGGGTGCGGAGGTTGTGCGTTGGCGGACGCATGTTTTGGTCATTGCTATTACCGAAGGGAAGTCACCGCAATTCGGTTTATCCAGGTGACCGCGTGCGCTGCTCGAGTGATAGTTGCTCGGAGAGATGAATGCAGCAGAGGCAAAGTTGTCTCAATAGCGATATGTACGATTAGGAAAGGCCCGATGGCTGATGCACAACTTGTTGCAAAATCGATACATTGATTACATAAACTATCTATCCTGAGCTATTGCTCTCTGTAATGCTTGGTTGTGACACCGTCATGTATGAATGCAGCATGTGATTACGCCAGGGTCCCTTCTCCATGCATCTAAGTCCTTGGGCCTCCTAATAATACCCGAATGTCACCGTGAGCGCCAGAAACGCCGAGAACGAAATGCAGCCCGTATTTACACTCTTTCCTCCGCAAAATCCACAACCTCGCAGTCATCCTCAAAAATCTCGTCGTCTTCGCCAGTGGCGGCTCCTTTACCTTTCTTGTTTCGCTTGCGACGCGTAGATATTACGATTCTCTGACCGTTCTCCTCGTCACCCTCCTCTATGTTAATCACATTTTCTATCTGTGCTGGAGTAGCTTGGTCTGCTTCTGAAACATCCCCGTCGTCTCCGGCAGAGCCAATCTTGACTTTAGTAGCAGGGACTGGTTCACCAAACACCCATGGCCTTGTGTCGTGTTGATTGTAAGGGTCGCTGGACTGTGTATTTTCATCATAGACATATAGATTAACCCGTCGATCGGTGTGAAACGGCCAGTAGGCAGCGCTGGTGTCGATTTCGGCGTAGGACAATGGGTAGGTATCTGAGCTGACTTTTCGCGTTGGTAGGCTTGGTGGACTAAGAAGCCAGAACGAGCCGGGAGACGTTGTAGATTCATCTGGCTGTTGAGCACCATGGTTTGGGTTGTCAGTAACCTGTTGCGTAGGCATAGGCATGGACGCCTTAGGGATGCTGAATTCTATTGGTTTGCTCCCAATAATAGAGGGACGTCCTTGACCAGCGTGGGGACTGCTGGCTTCGCGAATACTGTAAATCCTTATGATCCCTTTTCCTAAGACAGCGATACGGCTTTGGGATTTTCCGCTCAGCCATCGGGTGCAGCCTGGAGCAACAGTCCCTGATGCAGTCGGTAACGATATACGATTTTCCCCAAAATGGCGGAGAGTGTTCATGGTGCCTGTAGCTGCTGCGCTAACGGATCTGTTAATACCAGCGGCCACTGCCTTGCCACCCTTGGCCCCTACGCCAGCCGTCATAGCTAGAGTACCAAATCCAGAAAACCCACCGCTGGAACTGGGACTTCGTCCACGGAATGAACTGATGAAAGGCTGCGTCTTCCCAGTGAACATACCAAGCGCAGAGTTGAACGCGCTATCAGTGGACCTGGGCCGTACGGCTTCATCGTCCTTGTTCTCATTTCGACCTCTATCGCCGGAGGAATTGATTTTACGTTGCGTACGGCGAAGCGGTGGCCATTGGAAGGCCGAAGAAGGAATATCGTTTACGTGGACAGTGCCTCTCTCCGTGACGATGGCAAGTCGCTCACCTCTAGGCTCTGTCCATACAACATCGATGATCCTAGCCTCCGTCATCCGGCTGAAGTGTGCGACCTGACGGACACTTGGTCCTCTCGGCGAAGCATCAGGATCTCCTGGCTGTCCAGCTTCACCATGTAACATCCGCATTAGATTCCAAACATGCTGATCATCACCCTTAGCACTTGCAGTTAATAGATGCAGACCATCCGGAGAGAATGAAACGAGGCTACAACCAAGTGGCAGGGAGAAAGTAGCTAGCGGTTGTAGTGCCAAGGCTGATTTCGAATGCTGATTTTGAGACAGTCTTTCTAAATCTAGAATAGAGATCAGAGTTGGTTGATTCTTCGCCCGGTCAACGAGGTTATCTTGGGCATGGGTGGGAGGGAAGTATTGCTGTGTTAATGGAGGGCCCAAGCCAGCATGATTGGGAGGCGAAACAGCCACAGGCTGCCGGTGTGATTCGGACGGTTTGGACCAATAATTCGTCCAAGCCTGCATGCCTTCCGCCGCAACCCACTGTGCACCTTTCAAGGCACCCTGTGCAACATCTCTAGCTACTTTGTTGAATACACTTCCCTTTTCGGGTGTCTCAAGATCGCAGGTTACTTGAGGTTCGCTCGGAGACGTATGTGATGTAAGTCCAGGTATCTTTTGAGCCGAGTAGTCATGTCCTACCTGCCCATGTAGAGTAGTCTGCGACGAAGCTGGAGGTGGTATGATAGCAAGCCATCGTTGACTTAAGGAGAAGAGCGCTGTCTTTGGCTGGCGGGAAGCTGCATTTGACACGTCGGGCGACCCTCCCAATCCAGACTCATTTGAAGAGACAGACATGCTGCGGACACGTCTTGACGATATGCGTGTCCATACCTTGCCTAAACCTCTGAAGCTAGGGGCTAATTCACTTCCATTGTAAATGCTCTCATACATGAAAATTTCTCCACTGCTGCCTGAGCTTATAACAACGAACCTTCCATTGATTTGAAGCGTGAGGTCCCCTACGGGAGGAGGCGTCGAATAGTATCCATCATATCCTGCGCCACCAGCCTCTACCTTTGGACTATTGAAAAGGTTTGCAATATGCGTCCCATTTGGCAGTGAATAGACATCTACAGTAGTCTGGTAGTGGGTCGCGGCGGCCGCGTGCATGGCCTGTAGCTCCGATTGCGTTGCATCGAAATTGCCATCCTCTGTTTGGCCGGTCTCGTGCTGTGAAGGATTGCTTTCTGGGACTACTGGACCATGAACAATTGCTGCAATGAGTAGCTGGCTGGTCTGTCGGTCAAGCTTTGGTTGGAATGAGAGCACCTTTGCACCGACAACAGATCCACGAAGTCCCTCCAACCGTCCGACAAGGTCAAGTCCCTTTTCTTTGATATGGTAGATGTTCAATCCATGTTCAAAGCCAACTAGCATGATGTTCTCGGTATTCTTCCAATCGTCTTGTTCCGGAAAAGGAAGACTATCAAAAATACAGCAAACCCCCTCACCTGGCACCGTATCTTTCGCATTTGAGTGATGGGAACCAAAATCAATCTCTGGCGCTCCATAGTAGTGAGGTTGGTGGTGGTGCGGAGGCCGGGGTAAGTATGGCAGTTGAGACGGCATCGAGCCAGGCCTTCTGCTTCCAGGGGATGAGCCTAAGTAGTCGCCAAAGCTTTGATATTCGCCGTTGCGATGGACAGGCTGACGGTACGCAGCCCGCGGGGATGTGGGAGGAGAGGTAGGTGCGAATCCACCGCGAAGCTCGTCTAGAGGTGGTCGATACTGTTGAGGTGAACCGGCTATGCTGGCTCCATCACTGTGACCCCTAGGTGGGCTTTGGCCAAACGGGACGTTCAACGCCCATTCTGTAGTAGAATGTGTTGGAAATTCAGGGTGTTGTGCAGGTGGTGCAGGATGCCAGGCTTCTGGAACTGGGCGCGAGATGCCGTTCGAAGATGCCGGAAGTTGAGAGGGTTGAGCTTGGAGTTGCGACAGGATAGCAGATGGGGAAGTCCTTAGTTATGCGTCAATCAGCATGACAGTGTCTCTAGAGCGCATGGTTGCTCCCAACGACTGCTTTCATTCATGTCGACTTACATCTCCCGGGGCAAAACCCTCGATGACCTCTCCTTCTCCACATTCTCTCCTCCGGCGTCATATCGCTTCTTATTCTTTCCCTGGCCCTTCCGAACAGGCGAGCGCCTTCTGGTGGCTTCTTCTTGGTAGAATGGGCCAATGTCGATAGGTGGGTGCTGGTCGTTGGACGGCTGCTCTGAGGAAAGGGGCATTCAACTTGGAGGAGGTTATTTCTGGATACGTAATATCGAACAGTTTCGCTCATGGACTATAGTGGACTGCGCGCGGTGGCTCAACGTCCTCTGAGGAATTTGGGTGGAATCTGCAGGTACAACAGCTGACCGAAACTGGGGCCTGAAACGTGCGAGTGACCGCGACCAGCGTGATGTACCCTTGCGGTCCAAGAGCTGACAAGCAGATCCTGTGCAATCTAATACCTTTTTTGCTTTGACAGTTGTAAGGGGAGATTCCGTGACTTGTCTCGCTTGGGGGATTGGGGGAGAAGCTCCAGCTCTCTGCAGATGCGGCGCAGTGCAGCAAGGGCTCAACTTTCGGCCAGAAGCTGTAATAACGCACGAACTTGTGACTCACACTGCTTGTTGCGTGAAAACAGCTGTATATGTACGTAGGATGGTCAGGGAATGCTGGGTTTTGGCCTCTTGAGGGGTTGAGCCTTGCATTCGCCCCTCCCTCCGGTCTGGGCAAAGTGTGGGGTGAAGTACGCAATTGCGCATGGAAGAAAGGGGCTATTGACGATCGATTTCGACAATGCCCTCCAGGGAAATCAGCAAACTTTACGAAATGTGACTGGCAATTGGATCTCTTTTAATTCTGTGAGTATCTGCATACTTAGAGAGTACAAAGCAAGCACATTTAGAGATCCATCCCCATTGTCGCTTCTTAACATTTCACTCTTGCAAGCTACCCTGACCGCTAGTATATGCACTACTAAGGTATGAATCTATGGCATTCCCTACCTACTCTCTCTCTTTGAGTTTTAAGCTAACTCCTTCGACGACCACCTCCTCTAGGTGGAGTAATGCTGCGAGAAGAATAGGACGGGCTTCTTCTCCGTCGAATTCTTCGTGGGGAGGGTGAGCGAGAAGCCTCCGAAGGTGTGTAGGACCTCGCTCGACGATCAGTACGCCTTGGAGGCGTGTCGCGCTCTCGGCCCCTGCCAGCATCCCGGCGAGGAGGTGTTCGAGATCTGCTTGGAGAATATCGGCGACGTGGCGCTGCGCGCGTCCTTGAAGGTGAACGCGATCTTGAGTAAGACCTTGATGAACCTGTATATGACGAGTATGAGGAGTAACTAGACATCGACTCTGAATCCGATGCTGGCTCTGGCGGTGGCATTACGGCCGCAGGTTTCGGAGCGTTCTTCAAATGTTCCCTCATTTCTTCGGTTAATCCTCCCATTCCGATGCTGGTGAAGTAGTTGATAGAGAAGCGCGTGTTTCGTGGATTATCTGTTGGGAATATACCATCGAGATAAGGGCGCAGGTTAGGATCCTTCAAGCGGGCTTGTAGTGTGGCCATTCCAAGAGCCTCGCCCAGTTCTTGTATCAATATCTTGACAAATATTCTACTGCTAGAAGTTGTTTCCTCTTCATTCAAATGGATAATCGACAACGTATTCCACGAAAGCGCATCGCACGCCAGAAGGTGGCCAAAAAACTTGGCAACATTACGTAGTTGGTTCGTTTCTCGTCGGTGTATGGTTTCGTACGAGGAAACAAAACTTTCTTCCAAAAGCGTCGCCCATAGGCGGTTGATCTTTGCAAAGCGTTCTCCAATAAGCCCATAGAACTTCGAGAAAGTCTTCTCTTGAGAACAGCATTCAACTATCATGGATATCAATTCTCCCTCCTGGCCAGCGGGCAAGTTGAGCTTCATGAGCTTGTGACAGGCCTCTTCGGCCTGACTGGAGGACATGATCGTTAGATAGATAGTTCTTCGCAAGTTTACAAGATCAGTATTCGTGGCATCTTTAATTTCCAATGCCTTCTCTTCCTTTGCCTCCTCGTCATCAGATTCCGAACCACTCTCGTACTCCTCGTCACTGCCTTCCGCTTCTCCTAGGATTTCCGCCTTTAGTTGTTTGTATTTTGCTTCATTCTCTTCGTATTGTGGATCAAACTTGAAAACATTCAATCCGTTTTGGGTATCAATCTCATCATCCAGCCCCGTACGATGTGTTATCATGTCCTCTTCTTCCACCAAATCCAGCTCCTCCTTGATAGCTGGGTTGTCCTTGAATTTGTCCTTCCGAACCTGAAAGAGGACTTCAATCATGTATTGCGTGCGGGTCTCGATATCTGAGTCATTTAATATATGCCTAAACTGATCAAATATGGCGTTGGCGATGGCAGGGTTCATTTCTTCCAGGTGTTGGCCGCACTCCCTGGTCAGGTTGACTGCAATCTCTACTGAGTCATCTGTTGGCCGATGGAGCAAAAGTAGGAGGATCTGTGCCACCACAATCTCATGAACAATCTGGAAGTTTGCCGCATGCGCAAGGAAAGTGGTAGAGGATAAGCAGACAGCTTTGTCGTTCCGTTTGAATGCTTTCTTGAATTGCACAACAAGTCGATGTACGAGTAATTCCCCGACCTGAGGTAGTTTCGTATTGACAATAGCTGCCATTGCAGCGTACACTGGAGTGAAAGGTATAGCCTGTGCCTGCGAACGCATAATAGACCGGCAGAATAGCCCCCGTCCACGGATGAGGTTTTCTGAGAATAATTCAGGGACAATGTTCTTGATGTTTGCAACGTTGACCTTATTGACCAGACCATTTATGGACTTTTTTAGTGCCTCCCAAGCCATGCGCTGATATTGTTCCGAGGTTTTGTCGGTGATGGATGCTTGAAGCGCTCGTAGCCGAGCGGGTGGTACGTAAACACCCCCAGAGCGAGCATTGAGAAGGCTATCATATTCTTTCTTGGCGGCAGCAGCTCTCTCCTCTTCTGTTAAAGGCTTTTTAGCCGTTGTATCTGTGTCACGTCGTCGGAAACGCTCAGTGAGTTGGCGCTCGCGCTCATCAACATTCCGGACTTCCTTGAGCACCGAGTCCCCATTCAGGCGAGACTGGGGTGGTGAGCGACGACGAACAGGAGAAGGAGAGCGTGAAGGCGGAGAACGCTTGCGAGAGTTGTACACTGCGACTGGGTAGGCATCTGGCGGAGGCGGAGTTGGCAGACGAACGGCGGAGAGCATGTTGTTGTTGATTTTGGTGATAGTGGAAGGAGCTGGCAACGATGTTGCAGTTGGTTCCAGGGATCTTGGCGTAATGCCTGTGCTGTTTGATCCGAGAGGCTCACTCAGAACGAAGGATATGTGATAAATGAGCCAAGACCTGACCCTAGGCGGAACAATTCCGTCGAGTGAGCGTCCAATGAATACCCACGTATGTACTCCGTAATAGAACGGCTTCGTTCATTTAGACATACTCTTTTCAAGCGACACCGATCAGGATCTACTGGACATAAGATAGTACAAGCATAATCCGCGGACATCTATGAGACCCATTTCTTCAATAACTTCAGGCGAAGCTACAAATTCTACCTTTAGCAAGAGCAATCTTATTGTACCTTGCCATCTGATCTTCTTCTACTTGCTGTATGCACAACCTCTATAGATGGTCTTCTCGCGGTCATCCCCTACTATTTTATCTTGTATAAGAGGTGGGATCTTGAGCTAATAAGGTGATTATCATTTCCGTAATAGAAGGATAGCATTAGTGATGTGACAAATGATCTGAATGCAATGATTGATCATGTAAGATCGTCCAAACTGCTCTCTCCATTTGTCGTGTTGAAGCACGCATCTCCCGAGTAGCACTTCAATCAGTATGCTCCCACAAACTTTACACCAAATCACACTGGTGATGCTAAAAAGGTGGACAACATCGGCCTGGTCCAGTTGTTAAATTTGGCTGAGTTTCCTCAGGAGATTGATCTGGTTAGACGTGTATACCAAAGTCATTCTATGATGCCTGATAGTGTATGTGTCTTCCCAATGCTCCGCGTAATCCCGCGGTTGATTACAGGGCCAGACATTGAAGGTACGCTATGATTCGATGAGATAGTTGGGTTTTCTACGAGAGCGATGGAAGAAAATCGCCTTCAGGAAGATTCATCAAGGTCGTAGCCGCGGAGTGCTAAGAGTACCTTAACAATGACTTGCTGGTCAATTGGCTGAGGGTTTCCAGCGGTGGTGAGTGGAAGACTGGTATGGAAGCCATACTCCTAGAAGTAGAGCCATGCCACCAATGCCACGCGAGCCACGCTTCCCGTATCTTATCGAACCCGAATAGGCTAGCTGTTCGGCAAGTTTACCACCCCGAGCCACCCCTGTTGAACGCACCCCTGTTCCAGATCCCGTCCGGAGGGAGACGAATTGTGGAGGGCAGCATGTGGCACATAATTTTCACAACGCTCCTGCTCTCCTCTCCTTAATCCATGCGTAACGAGTCCTACGAAACGATGATAACGGTCGTAATTCGAGTCGGTAGGTGATGCATTACTTCTGCTCCTTCCCGTTGCACAATCAAGCCGCTATTGCTGACCGGCGCCTAGCTAATGAGTACATGCAATGCCTTTCTAAACCCTTCATTGCCAATATACAACCTTTTAAACGCCTTTTACATATTTCATTCGAGCCAGTATGACCTCAGTTCTTTCATATCGGCCTTCGACCAGTGGTACAGGCAACACAACCGCCCCCTTGAACCGGCAAACTTCGCTGTCATCTTTCCCGTCAACTCGTACAGCCTCAAGCCCATCTATGCGAAGCAACGGAACCCCGAACAGCAATGTTCCTCCACTTCCACGGCGAGGATCTGTCAGCAGTAGCTCGCGTGCTCCGTCAACTCCATCTTCCTCTTCGACGAGGCAAATCCGTCAGCAAATCGGGATCTCTAAACCCACGAGAAGGCTGAAGTCACAGTACCCCGCGAATTCGACGGAGAGACATGTTGAATACATTCTCGTTGCATCCTTCCATGTTGATAGGGGACCAATCATGGAACATCAATATCCGGGAGCAATCAGTGGTGATGAAAACATGCTTGCGGAGCTTATGTTGCCCGATCAGGTACACAACAGGAAGGAAGATTGGACGATATTCTTTTTGCATAAGGATACAAGTGAAGAGGTGGATATGACAGACGCGGATGGGACAGATTCTAAGATCGATGCCCAGGGAGATGGCGTTAATGGTGTAACAACCGGAAGTACAAGTGAAGAAGACGAAATAGATGGGCCAAAGTTGGAAAAAGAAGGGAATGATCACGAAGACGATGAAGGAGGGGAAGGTCCGCCTTTAATATATGTACTGAATCTAGTGAACACGAAGCATGACGCTTCAGTAAAAAGGTACCTATCTTCAACTCACCAATTTTGTGAAATCTCCCCTGACAACATGTATTTTACAGAGGTGCTGTGGTTAAAGCCATGGCGATCTGTACGAGACATCCATTTTTACACATATACAAGGTAACCCTTCCGCTCTCGGCTCCCAAAGTGTTTGGAAACAGCTAATCAGTGGGAAGCCACTTTTACTGCTAGCACTTGAAGAGTACTTCAAGTCGCCGTATCCTGAGACGTTGGAATCGTTATACGACGCCGTCAACTCTATGGACTTATCATTAATGCCGAAATTGACCATGCTTGAACGTCATGTCTTGCTCGCGAGCGACGCCAAGGATCTATTCGTGGAGAAGTTCGACCAAATGATCCAGCAGCGAATGGCGGAAGAAGCCAATAACAATGCAGTATCATCCCCTAATTCGCCCTCCAAGGGTTCTGCAGACAATGTAGGACACCGGCCACGGTATAGTGTCCCTCGAGATACACACGAATTCGAGTCAAAAGTTATTTACAATCAAATCCCCGTACCCATTAAGGTACCTACTGGCATTTGCCCAGAAACCATTGGGGACTTCTCATTCATCAAGTTAATACAAACATTTTCCGCACCCCATGCTACTTCACCTCAGCCTTTTGCATTACACCCTCATCTTACGACCAGCGGCGCTTATACCCATCCTGTGATCGTTCTTATTAATGCATTGCTCACTCAGAAACGGGTCATATTTCTTGGTCACAATAGACCTTCAGGCGAAGTGGCCGAAGCAGTCCTGGCTGCTTGCGCTTTGGCTTCTGGTAGCGTATTGCGAGGCTTTACGAGACACGCCTTTCCCTATACCGACCTCACCAAGATTGACGACCTACTGAATGTTCCTGGCTTCATCGCTGGCGTAACGAACCCGACCTTCGCTAATCATCAGGAATGGTGGGACCTCTTGTGCGATGTTCCCACCGGTCGAATGAAAATTAGCAGCCGCATTGAACAGCCCGTTATGACGGACGGTATGATCTACTTCCAACAGCAAAATCCTGGTTATGCGCCCAACGTCAACGGTATTGGTGGAAATTTCACTTCGCTAGCCGCAAATGGAGACGCCGCAGGAGATGCAGCTTTCATGGAATCTATCAACTTGAGCATTGCGTCTCGCCACGGAGAATCTGCTATACGTTCTAAATGGCGAGACTATATAATTAAATTCACTCGTGTTGCAGCCGCCTTCGAAGAGTCCGTATATGGGGCCTCAGCACTCTACATTGGCGCCGCGGAAGCTGATGCTGGCTCACATGGAGTTCATGGCCACGGCTATGTTTGGCCTGACGACGCGACCAAAGCTCGCGAGCTAGGTGCCAACGTGTGGCGCATCGAGGGATGGCGCAACACTCGTAGCTATTATGCATTCATTCAAGACCTCGCCGCTGCCTGGGAGCGAAAGCCCATTCGCTCGCTTGATCTCGCCCATCAGCATGACCGCCTTCGCCTCTTGAAGCTTAGCCATGAAGATAGTGGTGCGATCTATGTGGCGCTTTCGGCTAGTGTGAAGACGTATGATGAAATTTGCCAGTTGTTGTGCGTGACACCAGAGAGTAATGCTGGCCTATTCTACATCAGTCTTGGGCTCTTCCATCCTATTGCAAAAGTCCGAGCCTCGACGGTGAATTTGCTAGAGCGAATAATGGGCCACGACGCTGGAAGACATTTCTGGGCTCAACTAGGGCGTTTTGCGAAATTAGCTTTTCTCAGAGCTAAGAGGGAAAGCGCTAAGGTGAATGATGAAGGTGATAGTCCGACTGAGAATGGACTGGGTCTGAGTATGGATGCTAGAGTAAGAGCAGGGCTGGCCAGAAACAGCTAAGATCATTGCCTTCTTCTTGCTATGGGCGATCTGATCACTGAGTGCTGTGCCCTCCGCCAAGGAGCATACTATCTATGGAGCATTTCTGGTACAAATGATAATGCTTATGATCGATAGATATCCCAGTATTCCTTTCAGCTAGTGAACGCTTCACTCTTCACTACCTTGCTGCAAGAGTGACCTTTCAACGCTCTAAGCACAGCCCTAAACAAGGCTAAGCTGTTCTCGCGACCCGCTGTCAAATACCGGCATCCTTCCCGTCCCTACTTCAATGCACAATATGTTCAACCCCTCACATTATCGCCAACGTCCTTCAAATACTTCCTCACCATTAGAAACATCCATCCTCCCGCACAACGTTCAAACAATGAATCCCCCAAAGCCACCCAAACCGCCGCCTGGCTCCCCGCCCCCGGCCCCAACGCCCGCATCCAGATCCGCCATGACATTCCAGTCCCGTCCCCGGGGCTCAATGAAGTGCTCATCAAGCTCACCTGCACCGGCGTCTGCCATTCCGACGTACACAATCTCCTCGGCCAAACCCCCATGACGACACACATCGGCGGGCACGAAGGAATTGGGCATGTCGTCGCACTTGGTCCCGGCAGCTCTGAACACCTGCTTTCTAAACGGGTAGGCGTCAAATGGCTGCATACGTATTGCAACGCCTGTGAAATTTGCGCTCTAGATGAAACTGCGTGTCCGCATCAGCATAACTCCGGTAGGGATGTGCCGGGCACGTTTCAGCAGTATACGATTCATCCGGTGGAAGGTTTGACGCTTATTCCCGAGGGGTTGAAGAGTGAGAGTGCAGCGCCGTTATTGTGTGCGGGTTTGAGTATGTATGGGTCTATCTCGCGGGCAGGGCTGAAGGCGGGGGAATGGTTGGTTTTGCCAGGTGCAGGGGGCGGCTTAGGACATTTAGGCGTGCAGATTGCGAGGGAGATGGGGTATAAAGTCATTGCGGTGGATACAGGAGAGAGAAAACGGGAGTTGTGTTTGCAGTTGGGGGCGGCTGCTTTCATAGATTTTAAAATCGATGATGTTGAAATGAAGGTTAAGGAGCTGACGAATGGCTATGGTGCTCATGCGGTTGTGTGTCTTGGGGGAGCAGCCGCGTATAAGCAGGCGTGGGGTTATTTGAGGAATTGTGGGACTCTGGTCTGTGTGGGACTGGTGCCGGACAAGGGGGTTATGCCGAGTCCCTTTGAGCTGTTGCAGCATGGGTGGAGAGTCGTGGGAAGTAGTGTGGGGACGGGGAAGCATTTGGAAGCGTTGTTGCGGATGGCGGAGGATGCGAAGGTGAACGCCAGGGTAGAGGTTAGGGAGTTTGAGGACTTGGAGGATGTGTTGGAGAGGCTGGGTAGGTATGAGGTAGAGGGGAGGCTGGTGGTTAGGATTCCGGAGTAGGTTTGACTGGTTGGGGGAATGTTTGTGCTGCGTTAGTATGTTGGTCTCATTTGGAGCTTAGGTGGGAGTATATGCACGCAAGTTTTGTGCCGAGTTCTTCTTCATCTGGTTATGCCTGGTTTCTTTTCTTCTGTCCGTTCCTCTAACTTCTCATCGGCTTTCCCCTTGGTTTTGTCGACTAACGAAGAGCGCTCAGCTATCTTCCACACTTCTTCCCACAATGCCGTGCGTACTTTTCTCAGCCACGCAACATCCTTTGCCAAGACTTTGAGGTCTCTCCCAAATGGGCTCAGCTTAAATTCGACTGCTCTTTCTAATTGCTTAGAAAATTGCTTTGGGCTAGGATTATCGAAGAACTGGGCGTTATCCTCCTCAAACCCCCAATCAGGCCAGCGATCTCATCCTTCCACCAAGAAGCCGTGATGCAGTGTGAAATGTATAGTTGAGTTCCATTGAAGACTCCCATTGAAGACTCGATGTGCGGGCCCAGATGCAACATGAGAGATCCTATGTTATCGGTTTGGACTGATATAATGATTTTGTTTGCGCAGAAGATCAGCCAGGTTCATTCTCCCCTTGAGCGGGTAATCCTGTCTCTATCAGACCACATACAAGCCAGAAACATCGTTTCTATTGTCAACTAGTTATCCTCCATCAAAAGCTCATCATTGCTATTGCTCGGGTATTGCTCCTCTGCTGAATGGCGGGCCTCAGGAGCCTAGACAGTCGATTAGTCAAACGAGAGCTGTCTCCTGATCGTCAGAAACCAGAGAGCATATAATATGATCGCTCTGAGGGATGTTGAATCGTGCAGCGAGTATCAATTAATTTGTAGCTCCATCCTTAACTCCGCTCAAACGCCGCACACTCTATATGTGGTGCATGTTCCTCCATTCATTTATATAATCACGCCATTTGTGATCAAGTTCACCAATGGATGGATCAAATCCAAACCCAGCTTCCCTTCCACCACCTTTCACTCACACCGAACCTCCCCCCGTCCTTCTGACCCAAGGCGCCGAAGCTCTCCTCTACCACACTCATTTTCTATTACCCTCTCGTCCCTGCGCGCTCAAATACCGCCCATCGAAACCATACCGGCACCCTACTCTTGACAAGCGTCTGACGCGGCACCGTATACTCAGTGAAGCCCGAACACTCGTAAAATGCCGTCGTGAAGGTGTAAGCGTACCTGGTGTTCTTGCACTCGATGCAGAAGGCGATGGGAGTGGTGGGGGCGGGTGGATGATGATGGAGTGGATAGAGGGGAAGACGATTAGGGAGGTGCTGCAGGAGGGGGCTAAAAGAAGGAAAGAGGGTGCGGTGGAAGGATGGGAACAGAATGTGGAAGGGTTGATGGGAAAGATTGGCCGAGCGGTAGGGAGGATGCATGAAGTTGGTGTTGTGCATGGGGATTTGACCACCAGTAACATGATGCTACGGCCCGGGAAGACACTGCAGCAAAATGGAGTAGCTACGAACGGAGAGAATATGGAGACGGCTGAAGAGATTTTGAGAGGAGAAGTTGTGCTCATTGACTTTGGCCTCGCTGGTCAGAGCTTGCAGGATGAAGATAAAGCAGTTGATCTGTACGTGCTGGAAAGAGCTTTTGGAAGTACGCATCCAGAAGCCGAAAAGGGATTCCAAGAGGTCCTGAAAGTCTATGGGGAAAGCTATAAAGGAGCTAAAGTGGTACTCAAGAGACTAGAGGACGTGAGGATGAGAGGGAGGAAGAGGAGCATGCTTGGATAAGATTTGTACAACGTCAAGAGTGTGAATCAGAAGCCTGTTCTCGGTTGATTGCCAAAGTTTGGAAACATAGTATATGCTCCGAAACGCCGCGCTGATTGTGGGTATACAAGATTAGCATGCCTGTTGGAGACTCAATCGTGGATTTCGGCCATGGCAAAATAACCCTTATTCTCAATCACTCCACGATCCCTGACCACTGCAGTATACTTCACTACCCATTGTGGTTCAATTTCACCCTTCAAACCATCAGGACCTTCTGGACCCGCCAATACAGCTGCTCCGTTCTCCCCTGCTCCGAGCAGCTCTCTTACTGTGCCACTCGGCAGCACGTTCGTACAGTCATTGTGCGTTAATAGCTCAATTTTCTCTTGCTTGGCATACAATATCAGAGATTTGGGCACAACGCAGCAATCCCGCACATTGATCTGATCCACTGAAGGCCGCACCTTGGTTCGCTGCAAGAATTTCTGCAAACGTTCACTTCCAAATTCCGAAACCCCTATCTGCAGCGCCGTCCCCTCCTCGTGCAGCTGTTCCAGAGCTCTCCACGTATCGATCATTGCATTAAGATCCTCTTCTTCGGTATGCTGAGTCCAGCTTGACTCTTCATCCTCCTCTGCCTCGTCGTCGGCGTCGAATGAGACCCCAGGGAACGAGACAATAAGAAGGTCAATTGAAGGCATCTTCAATACTTTGAGTACTAGATCCATTGCTTCTCGTGTATGTGTGCAACGTTTCAAGGCCGAGGTGTGTGGCAGGAAGAAAAGCTTCACCGTAATGTCATATTGTGACCTCTCTTCTGCCAGTCCGGAATCTGAGAAGTCAATCGAGGGAATGAACAGAGAATCACCATCTCGAGCGGTCCATATGGAATACGGGATATCTTGTGGCTTTTGGCCCTGGGGTTCGTCCGGAGAGGAGGTGTCAGAAATTCCATTGGTGATTGGGGCAAATGCTTGTTTGGAAGCAAGGAAGTTGGTACGAAGAGCATTGATGAGCTCCACGTTTGATTTCTCTGAGGTAGGACGGCGTATTATTGAGGGTCCGCCGTTCATGATATTGCTATTTCACATCAGCAATCGCAGTCGACCGCTTTTGGGTGGTTTACCGACGAGGTTGAAAGGATGAGCTTCGTCATAGTGCATACGGCCTTGTGGGCCCTCGAGCCGACCAGACTTCCCTATGGTTTGCAACTTGCGAAAATTCCTCAGTTCACTCTAATTCTGCCACGCTTTTGTCGTAGAGCGAATGAAGAAGCCTGCACAATGACAGGAATAAGAGTCTTAGGTTTATCTTAAGTCCTTCACGATAATTTCAGTGACAGCGATCTACATACAAGGGTACAGCTTCTATCTCTTCCCGTATGCAACACGATAATTACCACATACCATTGATTAGCGGTGACGCAGGACCGGCTTTGCTTCGGCAAAACTTTTCCGTAGCCGTTTTGAGGCGACCAGTCCACCGTCTATACTTGTCGGCAGACGTTTGCTGTCAGGATGGCAATCAAGCAAGTCTTAGCCTCCGGTGTCAACTAAGAGAACGAGCATGCTGACCATCTCAAAGCTACCTCATCCTCCTGTCACGGCAGGGCAAAGTGGTGCGTCATTCGTCCCCCACCGGCTTGCCAACCGCACAGCAAAGCTAAACAAATTTCCCACAACAGCGCCTTGCAAAATGGTTCACTACGCTCTCACCAAAAGACAAGGCAAAGATCATTAAAGATGTCTCCCAGCTGGTTCTCTCACGGAGAACCCGCATGTGCAACTTTCTCGAATACAAAGGTTCAAATCCTTGAGAGCAGGCTTCAGCACTGATTCCAGCTGACCTCCACCTCTTGCAGACACAAAAGTAGTCTACCGCCGCTATGCCTCCCTCTTCTTCATCGCCGGCTGCTCGTCAACCGACAATGAGCTCATCACGCTGGAAATAGTTCACCGCTATGTCGAGCAGATGGATAAATACTATGGCAATGTCTGCGAGCTGGACATCATTTTCAACTTCCAAAAGGCATACTTTATACTGGATGAGCTGCTGTTAGCAGGGGAGATGCAGGAGAGTAGCAAGAAGCACGTACTTAGATGCATAAGTCAGCAGGATAGTCTGGAGGATATGGAGGTACGTGGCAGAAAGTCTTTAGGTCCTGTAAGGGAGGGACGCGACTCCGACACTTTGAGCTTGCACTGCCTACTCTTCTCCTCAGGCATTTTGTTTTCAGTGCTTTTATGAATCTCAATAACTGACAAGATATTTTCACGTATCAGGTCGAGGATGATGGCGTTACCAAAATCATGTGATAGCTGCGAATTTCTAGGTGTTCATATATGTTGTCGCTCTTGACGCTTTTGGAGGTGACATGTGTATAAATACGATGCCATATGATGCTAATATTTGGCTGAAATTCAGGAAGCAGAAACAGTGGTTGACGGGCTACGAAAGAACGGGATTCTTTGAAGTCTCGTTTGAGCATACAAGCTCTAAACAGCTCTTCTCCAACTACTCTAGAAGAGAACGATAATACGGAAATGAAAAGCCACCTGTCGGCGACACCATGTGCAACCGTCTGTTACAAATGTTGATTGATGCTGCTAATGGCGTGATCTACAGAATGTCAACTACTCTACCTTTTAAGGCCCCTGGCACACTTCCGTTTGCGTCGGAAGCAATTTGCTGGAAGCAGCAAGATGGCGAGAATGTTCGTGACAGTCACGACATTCCTGCCCCAGGCAAACTAAGTCCGTACCCTGACGACCGGCACTTCAGATACTCCCGCCTCAATCAGAAGCGTGTGGTCTGCGAGCTTCCCGCAGACTCGCTCTGAGCAACAGCATCGGGCGGATGTTTCAATAACTGCATCTCATTGGTTGTGCCAAGCTCATGGGCTGCTGACTAATTAGGTCACGATATCTCGGCCTTTGCCGGTCGCGACCACCTTCAGACCCGTTTGAGCCCTCGTCGTCATCCTCACCACTCCAACAACCATCACCATATCATGTCGCGACCCCGCAGATCTATGTTTGAAGGCTAGGCGTTTATCGCCTGGCTGACATGCATACATCAAGAGGTGCCCCGCCTTGCTTGCGTCTGGACTCTGTTCTCCGGGTCAGCCAGTTACACCAGATCTCAAATTCACTTCTACAACCTCCCAAGACTCGCGCGTTGATCGCTCCAAAAACATCAAGCGCAATCGGAAACTTAGCTCTCTAGAGAGAAGCGCCGAGACTCACTCTTACCTGACCCAAGTAATACTGTCCTTTGCTTGACAGTGTTCTGTAATTGTCCTGTTAATCATTCTCCAAGTGACATCGTTGCAGTACTTATCATGAAGGTGAGTTAAAATTGAGGTCATGGCCCTTGTATGGTTCATCCAGACAGAGCAGGCGAACCTCTACAAATATCAAACATTGGCTGGTTAACACTGGGTTCCTTAGTACCTCCCTCTTCGCGACTTCGACGACGTGACGAGCGCCCTTAACTTCGATACGGCCGATTGCCATGTCATCGGTGGATGCGACTGCTATACTACGAAAGCTGCAGGTGCGGATAAGAAGCTCTACAAGAACATCGAACACTCTCTAGAAACGCAGTATGCATCTTTATTGAGCTTCTCCGCCAGCCTTTCGCCGCATCAGGCAGCATCAGCTGGATCGGCTCTCAACCTCTCACGAGCAAGTCCATTCGGGCCACTTAGCCAGACTTCAAGCCGTCGGACCTTTGCTTATCTGATTGCAACGCTAAATGCCAGCCATCCAGATTATGACTTCTCCCACCTCCTCCGACCCTCTGACTTTCGCCGGGAGAGGAGCTTGAAGAAAGTGATGAATACCGTCGATAGTACGCTCTACAACTTAAGGCCAAGATTCACCAGTTCCTTGCTTGAACAGCCACCACATTGGTCGAATGCGGTTCCCTCCGTCGTGCCACAAACGCCTCATGGAAGCGAAAAGTGGAATCCCCGTATGTGGCGCCTTATCGATAACGAGATGAGCCTCAAGGAGTGTAGCATTTACTGCTACTCACCGGAAGAAGATCCCTTCGACGGCGAAGAAGGCGCTCTCTGGTCCATGAATTATTTCTTCTTCAACAAGACTAAGAAGCGAGTCTGCTACATTTATCTCCGTGGTCTTAGTATTATCGGCAACAGTCCACCTCAAAAGACACCAGTCAAGATCAAGAGACCTGCCAGTGGCACATGGAGTCTGGACGAAGAGACTAGCAAGAAGAGAGCAAGATACTGGCTCGGCGATCGCGCCGGAGAAGCAGAATGGGTTGGCGAGGAAGATGATGTGAGCGGTGAGTGGGATGAGGAAAATATTGAAGAGGATGAAATACTGGATGAAGGAGACGAGCCGAGGTTTGTGCCCCCTGTAGAGTCAGACACTGATTCTGGAAGTGATAGTCCTTGTAAGGGAAGAGGACGTCGTGGGAGTTCGGTGCGTGGCGTTAGCGAGGAGATTGCGGCTTCGATGGATGCTTGATTGCTTTTTGTTCTTTTCCTCGCAGAGTACAATTTAACGGCTGTACGAGAGACTGAAATACGGGGTTAAGATTTTCGCAAAGGTCTTGCGGTGGTGCTGGAGGCGTTACAGAAAGAACGCAGGCACTCGGAGTACAAGGAGGCTGGTTAGCATTGGCTACCATTAGGATACCAACGCAAGGCGTCCAGGTGTCTTAACATGGCCTTCTTGCAATGTACGTATTCATTACCGCTTTAACGTATTCCAGGGCTAGCTTCAACGTTACTGAAACATGAATAATGCGTAATCTTCGGCTATATTATTGAATAGCTTCCTTTGCAAAGGAGAGTCTCATCTCTTTCACTGCCATAACCAGGTGCTGAATTCCGAAATCACCAAAGCCCCCCGAAAGGTGAATCTCTCTAGATCTCGGGCTTCCTGAAATTCTTCAGGATAGGGGCCAAGGCTGCTGAACTCGGTGATCTTCGCCAGAATCATCCTGAGACTGGTCGGCTCTTGAGGAAACAACATCGGCGAATTGATAATGTTCTTGTCGAGAGTATGTGCAGACTCCCCCTTGCTGGATGCTCGTCCTGCTCGCCGCAACTATGCGATCGGAATCGACCGCGTTCACTACGTCGGAACGCAGAGAGACCTGTGTTCACCTCATGGCTATATTCCTGATTTCTGGGGGACGTGGAGCAACCAGAGGGCTGGGTCCCAATTCTGTCATCAAGGGTCTAAGTGTCTACGGTGTGCATTCTATCAAATGGACCCTCGCTTTCGCTATCGCTCTGTTTCTTTCTGCCTTTCTGATCGTCACTAGATTGTGTAGTGCGGCCACGTACATCGCTTATCACTTAGCTGGATCTAGGCAAAGCTTTCAGCGACCATGCGCTCTTCTTTACTAATAACCTAGTATCATTTACACATGCAATACCAAAATGTCTCGCCAATGCCATTCAAACGACGATGAAAGCGTTTGCTAGCTCGTATTCGACATTCAGCTCTCTTACATTGAGAGTAGTTATTACAAACTATTTGTGGTTAAAGATTATATAGGAGTAGGATATACCTCTTATATTATCAAGGGTCTGCTCCCTACACCAAAGGCTTACGTGTATCATGAATGTTTTCTTGTGTCCCGATCGTTCGCCCGATTCCCACGCCATCTGGCCTATGAGAGCCAACAGCTTTCACAGGACACAAGCGTGCGGTTATGTCGACACGGGGTATCAGCATCCTCCAACACACCAGTGCCTAGATAGGTCTTAGGATCAAGCTCCTCAAATGCATCCTCCATCTCCTCATCCGGATTCTCATCCACAACACCCCAATTCCATGTCCAACGTCCAACCATGACCCACTTCTCCTTCTCCTCCACCCCATCTTCTTCCTCCTCGCTCTCCTCCTCCTCCCCTTCTCCCTCCCCCTCCCCCTCCTTTTTCGCCCCCCTCCCTCTTTCCTCCTCCCCCTCCTTTTTCGCCCCCCTCCCCCTTTCCTCCCCCCCTCAAGCACATACGTCACAACCGGCTCCCTAAACCTCACTCTCCTCTCCCTCGCACCCCATCCCCCATTTCTAACCCCAACACTATAATCCCACGCCGCTTCCGCCGGCGTCCCTCTCCACTCGCTCGGATGCACAATATCATGGTCGAAGCCGCATTTACATTCACGGAGGATTCCAAAGCGGTTTTTGCGCCGGGTGCAGTAGAGGGATGTGCCGCGGGGAGGAGAGAGGGGGATGTTGCTGGAGGTGGTGGTTTTGGAGTCGGTAGTGACTTGTTTGCGGCGCTCGTTGCGGTAGTCTTCGAGATCGGCGAGCATGCGAAGGCGGTTTTGGGCGGAGAGGCTGTGGTAGGTTTTGCCGGGGAGGGCGGTGGTGGGCATGGCTTTGTTGTCGGAGTTTAGTTGTTCAAGGCGCTCGTCACGGTGTTTCTCGAGGTCGGCGAGCACGCCAACGCGGGCTTGGGCGGAGAGGCTGTGGTAGGTTTTGGCGAGGCGGGCATTTGGGGGGAGGGGGGGGTGATGGGAAGGGTTGGGTAGAGGTTTTCTCGTTGAGGGGAGGGGGCGGTGATGGGAAGGGTTGGGTAGAGGTTTTCTCGTTGGGGGGATGGGATTGACATCGGTGAGGCTGTGATTGGTGCTGAGTCGCTGTAGCGAATGATGCCAACCATAGAGCAGATTTGAAGAACGATATGGTGGTATAGGAGAATGTCAAGAAGGATATATATGTGTATTTGCTGCGAGCTCATGTGTCGAAGAAGGGACCATCAGAATGGCTTTGTTGTGGTAATGGCCTTGTGTATGGCGTATCATTGTCGACAACAAAGAGTACCTTTCAGGACTTTGTATAACGTACAAAGGAATACAGATCTTGAACAAAGGAGCAACATACACACTCCTGAGAAAAACCTACCGTAAAGCTAGGCCCATCTGTCCAGCTTACCTGTATAGCTTTGCAAAATCTACCCCTTTCTGACCAGCACAAGCGGATCCCCAGCATTGACCACGTCACCGGGTCTCACCAATAATTTCTCTACCTTACCCTTTACACCTTCCTCTGCCCTCACGGAAATTTCCAGCTTCATTGCTTCAAGGATAGCAACAACATCATTAGCATTCACATGCTGACTTTCCTCTGCCGTGACCTTCCATACGTTAGCATTCAGCGGACTGGTTATCTTCTCAATTCCAGGATCGTTGAGCAGCGCTTCCACTTTGTCCATCGGTATCTTCCCTGCCGCTTTCTCCTTCATCCACTTCTCCATTAGCTCATCCTCGAGTTTCTGCATCTCGTCTTGCGCTCGTTTTTGCTTCTTTCTGATCTCGGCGACCTCATCTTTCGTCTCTTCAAGCAATCTATTGTGCTCGGCCATGTCGAAAACCGTGTCTTCGATCTGATACTCATACCGACCGCTGTGGAAAACTGCGAGTTGACGCTCGTATTCTTCTTCGCTAACCTCATGGAATGTGAGTTGATCAAAGTCTTCGAAGAGCCAGGGCCGGGACAGAGAGTAATGCTTTTTGGAACCAAGGTACTAGAGGCTCGTTAATACCTCTCTTTGTCCCGCGTAAGGGAACAGATTACGCACATCCACACCGGGTATAGTCAAGCCGGTCAGTTGGTAACCACCCGGAGATTCCACGTTATACAACGCCATGCAGGAACCGCCCCAAGATACCTGTCCCTCCGGTGTGAAGACGCGGGATGGGTTCATCTATTCGAAGTATCAGCTAAAAGCCATTACAATGACTGGTACTAGAGTGATATGAGACCTTTGGACAATTCATCCGTTCGCGCGGATCCACTGGTAAGCAGAGTGGGAGTGCAGCAAAGAAGCCCACGGAGACCGTCATAAGTCTGCTGGTAGTAAGGATCCTGATGAGGTCCTTGCGCTCGAAGCCATTGTTCTTGGCCACAAATTCTACATTATCTGGTAAGTAGGACGCGTAGGGTCGCTGAGTCTCCATGTAGCGCTTGATTGCATTTTTCTCTTTTGCACTGTCGAAAGCAATCGGCAACTTGAATATACGACTAGGCACTTTGGACCGACTGAGGTCACCAAGCTCTGCTTCCAACTTGACCAGATGAGATATTAGCTTGACCTGCGGTATCTTGGTCCCATCATAGTAGATAAGGAGGGCTGGCGCATGGTCTGTTAGCCTTTGTTGTGTATTAGTCCAGCGGAAAACCTACAGGTGCAACAGCTGACCATGTTGATAACTCCCTTTGAAAAAGAAATGTCGCTCTGAGACTCCCTCAATGCCTTCATCAAAGCAGTGACACGGCATCGATGGTTCAAGTCGAAGGTGCCGTCACCATACTCTACAAGAATATAGTCATCACCGCCCTGTCTTAAGCGTAAGCGGACTGAAGAGCCAGGTTGCATAAGAATCGAATACGGACCTGTCTGTAGAAGGTTTGAGGTTGCTTTCCTTTGGCTTCAACATAATGAACGACGGCTTTACCATGATAACCCGATGCAGCAGATGGCGGCAGTGTCCCATAGTTGAGGGGCTCTATGTCGTCAAGGTCGCCTGACCCTTGGCATGCTTTCTGCACGCTGTCGATGAATCTGTTCACGCGCATTCTTAGAGCCAGCGCATCCTCAAGTGATACCTTTTTGTACTGCATCGTGTTTCCAGCCTTCATCTGGCCCAGTCTCCAATAATCTGCTTTTATTATTGTAGTACTAGATACAAAGCCACCAAAGTCTGGACAGTCTACTGGGAAGATGCATGGATCATCCCCCGTCCAGTTGAGGGCGCCCACAGGATACCCGTATTCAACCACGTTAGATGGATGCGCTCCTCCTTCGCCACCATCAGCACGAGCCCACTTCGGTTGCGGTCCGATGAGGCGAATACCACCTCTTGCAGCATTGTGAGAGATTTGCCACTTGGTGTTGTAGATCATCTCCACATCTTCTGGGCATAAGTATCCTTCCTCATATGGGCCTACCATGGCAAATATGTCCCAGTGACTTGGATATTGAGGAATGATTTTCTTTGGCAAAGCTAATGGCTCGTGACCGAAATCTGGTATATCCCTTTTGATAGCTAGCAGATCACCTGCAGCTAGCTGCCTCCCTTGGTAACCACCGACAGCAACGCCAGGGGACGTTGCTTTGGATCCGAACCATTCAGCAACGCTAGGAAGACCCCCGTGGATGGCCAGGTAAGAGCGGCAGCCTCCACCTGTTGTCTTTCCGATTTTCAATTTCTGTCCAGCGCGGACGTGGATCCTTGCCCACAACGAGATCAGCGATTCATCAAGCTTTACGTCCATTGGGGCTCCACAGATTGCAATGACCGCAGGAGCTAGAAAATGGAGTTCCGGTCCATCTAATGTACATTCAAGGCCCGCTGTACCCCGCGAATTGCCGACCAGAAGATTGGCGATCTGGAATGCTAGTGGGTCCATGGGACCGGCATGAGGGAAGCCTACGTTTATCAGTATCAAGGAATGTGACAGATGTAATACAGAGCCTCACCTCGGCCCATAGTCGGTCGCCCAGGGTAATCCTGGACTTGAGTGTAAGCTCCACCTGAAATGACATCTATGGCAGCTGGTGAGTATTTGAACTCGGTCAAAAACTTGGTCATGGTTATCCCGCTGGCAAATTGAGAATCATCCACAATCGCGGCAAGGAAATCCAGGTTAGTCGGCGGTCCACAAATCCGAGAATGTGTCAGAGTCTCGTGCATCGCTTTGATAGCATCATCCCTCGTCGGTCTATGTACCATGACTTTTGCGAGTAGAGGGTCGTAATGGGAAGACACGATGGTGCCGGTATGGACCCAGGTGTCGATTCTAACACCTAGTCCTTCGGCCCACTCCACAATCTGTAGGGTTCCCGGAGCTGGAGCATAGTCCCTTGCAGGATTTTCGGCATATACTCTGGCTTCTATTGCGGCCCCGTGGGGCTCGTTTCGCTGCAAAGGCTCCAACTCTTTAGCGGCCAAACCACCTTTACCGGCGAGTCCAGCGTTTGCCTGTCTCAGCATCAACTGAACTAGGTCCACGTCATAGCAGAGCTCTGTAATGCCATGCTCGACTTGAAGTCGGGTATTCATCTCGAGGAAAAAGAAGTCACCAGACTTGTCATCAACTAGATATTCGATGGTGCCTGCTGACCCGTATTGGATTGATTCAGCAAGGCGTATAGCTGCTGAGCAGATTCTTTCTCTAAGGTCTGTGGGGGAGATTAGTGGTAGTCTTGGAACGTTGAATGGGATGCTCACCAGGGTGTTTCACAACAAAGGGGCTTGGGCACTCCTCAATGACTTTCTGGTGTCTGCGTTGGATCGAGCATTCTCTTTCACCGAAGTGAATGGCATTACCAAGCCCATTACCAAATATTTGTACCTCAATATGATGGCTATCAGGGTAGTATCGCTCGATAAACATGCCCGAATTCTTGAAAAGGTTCTCTCCACGAGACTTGACCATAGCAGAAGACTTCTTAACATCGTCGGTGTTGTGGGCGATTGCGAGCCCCATTCCACCTCCGCCAGCCGTGGCTTTTAGCATCACTGGAAATCCCAATATCTCACTCTCCTTAACAGCCTCTTCCTCATTAGCTATGAGCCCTTGTGTGCCTGGTACAATGGGTACTCCAGCCTTTTTGGCAAGGTCTCTAGCCGTATGCTTGATTCCAAAAGCTTCGATACTTTCTGGACTTGGCCCAACCCAGGCCATGCCAGCAGCAGCAACAGCCCGTGCGAAGCCCGCATTTTCTGATAGGAATCCATAGCCTGGTATGATAGCATCGGCTTTATGCTCCTTTGCTACCTTGATAATCTCGTCTCTAGTAACGTGAAGAAATCAGAAACAACATCTTGAAACTTCACGCTGCGTTAGGGCTCCAAAACCAACGGAAGACAAAAGGTCTGAGACCTTAGCGAGACACAGAGAAAATAGGTTATGAGATAGTGAGAATTGAATATCACTGGAAAGTCCAGAAAGCAAAATGCCCAGCATGATGGATTTCGCGCAAAAGGAAAAAATGGTAATGTAACTTCACAGGATATCGTACCCATCAATATATGCTTTAGCGGGGCTTCCAGGAAGTAGGACAGCTACATCTGCCTCAGATACATGCGTAGAGGCTGCATCGGGCTCTGTGTATATCGCAATGGTCCGAATGCCTAAATTTCTGGGATATCAAAGTCAGCAAAGGCTTGGGAAAGGAGAAATGGAAGGCTAGGGCAGTTACTTTGCCGTTCTAAGGATCCTTGTGGCGATCTCAGCCCTATTGGCTATGAGTAGGGTCTTAAGGTGCTCCATGATTATCTCTGTAACAATATTTGCCGTCAATGGAGTATATTCCTCTGAGACGGGGGATCAATAGCACATCATACAGCTATCTGGGGTAAATACTTAGAGCTGCCATGGCTCTCATCCCGCCTACTTGTCTTCCTAGCGGGGCACTCCACTACCAGATGCGGGGATGCATCTGGGTCGCCCATTCCGATAAGAAAGCGTGCAACTACGTAAGCGGGGAAGATCGATACTTTCTACGGTCTTAAGCTTGAATAAGCTACACCCTATCCATAACCAGCTCGACAATTTCACCCGTTGACTGTCGTAGTCTGAAGACAACCATCAAACCCTCACAATGCCTCCACTAAAATGCAAAGCCCTCCTCAACGTCGACCTAGGCGAAGGCTACGGCAATCTGAAATGCGGTCCAGACGATGAACTCCTTCCTCTCATTGACATCGCCAACGTAGCCTGCGGTTTCCACAGCGGTGACCCCCTCATAATGCAAGAAACAGTGCGCCAATGCAAAGCCCACAACGTCCTCGTCGGCGCGCATCCTGGCCTTCCAGATCTGCAAGGCTTCGGCCGGAGGGAGATGAAATTGTCACCTGAGGAATTGACGGCAATCACTGTATACCAGGTTGGGGCATTGAAGGGATTCTTAGATAAAGAGAGGGTGGAGTTGCATCATGTGAAGCCGCATGGGGTACTTTATGGGATGATGTGTAGAGACTTTGAGGTGGCGGAGGCGGTTATGAAGGGAGTGCCGAAAGGGGTGAAGGTGTTTGGATTGGCAGGAACGGAAATGGAAAAGGCCGCTAAGAGTGTGGGAGTGGAGTTTTGGGCGGAGATGTATGGGGATGTCAAGTACAACAGAGACGGGATGTTGGTTATTGATCGGATTAAGAAGTACGTGACTACTTTGAGGGTCTATGAGTTCAAGTAAGCAGAGTTACTGACCCATAGGCAGACCCTGGAAGTTAGAAGATGTGGAAAAGCATGTGGAGCAACAGCTTACCACGGAGTCGGTTACGGCTGTGGATGGGAGTACCGTCCATCTTCCTGTGAAGGACTATCCAGTATCGATATGTTGTCACTCAGACTCACCAGGTTGCGTAGGTATTATTAGCACAACAAGGGCTCTGTGTGATAAGTTCAACAATGAGCATGGATATTCGTAGGCTAAAACGGTTTCCACTAATCTAAGTCATTTTCTAAAGAGCTGCTCACTTCTTCCTGGTGCCGATCCAGACGACCACTTCTCATCCATGTTGCACATTTATCACCAATCAAGCTTATGCTGTGCAGATTTGCTTGGCTCGCTCCATTCGTACACACCTCCTCGTTCAGTAAAACCTTCCTCATCCCAATACACATCCTTCAGAGCTTCCTCAACCCCGATCTCCAAGATACTCTTTGTCTTCTCCTTGACCCCCTTATTTAGAAAGCATAGGTACTCGTCCAGCAGGAGGTACGAGCTCGCCATGACATCGTTCCCTTCCGGCACAAAGCACTTATGGTGTCTATGCTTGTCACAGAACAGCTTGAACTGCTCATCCGTAATCTGAAATTTCCTGGCATCCCTCAAGGTCTTGTCCGATCCATTTTCTTCGGGAACAATGAGTACTTGAAAACACTTCCAGCGCTTTGGATTTATCTCCTTGATAGCAGTGTTCATGTCTTCTTCATAGTTGTATATGTTGACAACGGTGTTGACTTTGAACATGACCTTATGAGTCTCGCACATTTGAGCGAGCTGTTTGAACTTCTCCAGGTGCTTCCCTGTGCCACGCCCAATCTTGACATTAGTCCCTTCGTCGAAGGAGTCACAGGATACGGCCATGATATCGATATATTTGCCGTATTCGGAGAGCCACCCGTCGGTGACCTTGCTGCCATTGGTGACGATCGATACGGACTCAAGGTGAAGCGTTTCCTTGCAGTATTTGGCCAGCTGGCCCAAAAATTTGGCTTTCAGGAAGGGTTCACCACCAGCGAAGTTGATCTTTTTCATCCCTGCGTCTTTGAGAAGTGACATAGCTTTCTGGGCGTTCTCGATTGGCTCTATGTGAGAGTCTGTGGCGGTGTGGAAGCAGAAGCCACATTTGTAGTTGCATTCACGAGTCAGATGGTAGTTCACTGACAAGGGTATTTTCTTGCATGACTGCACCAGAATGGGTTGGCCATTAGATGATTGATACGAAGTGTTTTGATCGTCGCGAGGATGTACGACGTTAGGTCGAGTGACTGGGCGATGGGAATGGTCTCTCAGATGGTGGACGCAGAAGAGGATGGCCAGAACGCCGAGAAAGACCACCGAGTAGTACATTATGATGGGGTGTAAGGTTCAGAAGCATGACTGCGACCAATGCCATTTAAGTACGCTGTGACACTTGATTTGGTGAAGTTTGGCTAGATGAAAGGACAGGGTCCAAGATGATTGCCAAACACTAGGCAGAGGCGCAATTCTCCCCAAAGATGTCTCAACCGTTTGCTATTTTTGCAAGATTGATGGTCCAATCAAACGAAACCTTTCAAGCAGAGTACAAAGGAATAGCAATAAGGAGGACAGGAATTTGGCGAGCGTTCCCAGAGGATAGCAAATTTACCATTGATTGCTGGACAGGCAGCTGGAAATATCGAGAAATATCTTTCTCCTGCAGCAATCACGGTCCAAAGGGGTATAAATATTAGCCATGTACACCCCATTTGGCAGATCTAGACACTCTTCCGGTAGACGCCAACCAGCAATTCTTCTCTCCCATAACGAGAACTTCAATATGACCACTGACCTTCAGCCAGGTGATCAAATGTTGAGAGATACGCTGATGCCTAACGACCTTGCTAATGTGCAAATCATCTGCATCATCGGTAAGTCTCGTCTTCCAACTTGCTACTAGTTGCAAATGATGGCAACCAGCATGCTTGCTCACCGTAACGATATAGGAGGCCCAGGTGTTGGCAAAGGCACGCAGTGCACCTGGTTAGCCAAGGACCTTGACCTCGTCCATGTATCCGTTGGAGAACTTCTGAGAGCTAAGCCGAAGAAAGCCTTATTGGAAGATGGAATCGACATTGAGGGCCGTATGCGAGATGGTCTCCTCGCTCCCGTGGAGATCGTTCATGAAACTTTGCAGTCATTCCTCGTCAAAGAGATGGGGAAGGGAAAGAGCGTCTTTTTGGTAGACGGCTTCCCCAGAAGTCTGGAGCAAGCTCGCTTTTTCGAAACACACGTAGGTCATGTCTTATGCGTTGCCCTTGTATCAGGCTAATCGCGATTTAGGGTTTCGAAATCAAAGCGGCTTTGTACTTCTACGCCCCGGAAGCTGTGATGTACGAGCGCGTTTTGAATAGATCCAAAACCTCCGGCAGGGTAGATGACACGCCTGAGACATTCAGAAAGAGATACAAGGCATTTGAAGAGGAGACTGCTGATGTTCTCAACTATTTTCAGCTGCGTGAAAAGCTCCACAAGGTAAGACAGTCATCTGGAACGGGACATGTTAATCCCTAACATCTGGAAGGTTGACTGCAACCGCACATTGACCGATGTATATAATGATGACGTATATCCTCTGGTTTCGGTAATGTTAGCCTGTCCAATGTCTTCGACAGAAACTGATCGACGATAGGCGATGATCTCGAGCAAGTCATCTCCCGCTGGAGAGATAACACCTGTCATGGGTACTTCCTAAAGGACACTATCCTCGAAAGCCGATTACTAGTCACGGAAGCCCAAAAGTCGAAGGTAACACTGTTCAGCTGGAATAGCAACCCTTCTTGTCAAGCCATTGCTCATTATTTGGATTCACTTAGGCTGATGATCCTGAAGCTGCGTTGAAATGAAGTGAATCAGCTCTCCTTTCATGCGATTATCTGGAACTATTGGCGCTTCTGTACAGTCAAATGTTAATTGACTTCATAGCGGTGAAAACTCCCAAAAAAATTGAGCTGAGGCTGAAAATAACATATCTTGAGTGTCACAAATCGATGACGAAATGGTCAATGTGTGCATTGTTTTCAATCTGATGTAGACGAATAGGATTCTCTCTTTAGACGTATATCTGCCACTTTGAACCGGATAGTACACATAACATATTGCCACAGCCCTTTCCGGGTTGCAGGGCGCCTGACTTGGGCTCTCCTTTGTGACTCCTTGTTATCAGCTTGCCGGCATGAAACGAGAAGAGTCACATGATTTTAATGGCGAGCATCCAAAATGCAACGATGACAATCCAGGTATTGAAGCCGTCTCTGAATGGTTGGGCGTAAGCAATGGTATGCTCGTTTTCACATTTGGCAGCTGTATTCCGCATCAAGGCCCAAGGCTACCCAGCTACACAATCTGGGCTGACAGCACAGTAAGCCCCTGCCGGCAGCTTCCCTTGGATGGGAAGCTCGGTTGAGGCTCGATGTAGTTGCCAATTGATGTTCGAAGCCCAACGAAGGTCAGGACTTCTCATTCGTCAATGACTTGCAGGGCGAGCTCTGTCGCACACACAGGAATCTCCGTAACGGAAGTTCTACACGAAACCTTCTAGGCTGTGGTGATGCAATCGAGGTGATGCACCCGAAAGCGCTCTATGTGAATCTCCATGGAGTCTTCTGGGCTGCGGTGATGCAATTCAGGTGGTGCACATGAAAGCGCTCTATGTGAATCTCCCTGGAGCCTTCTGGGCTGTGGTGACGCAATTGAGGTGGTGCATCTAAAAGCGCTCTGTGTGAATCGCATTGGTTAAGACGGAAAGATATCGGAGTGACCGTAGCCCAAGGCGCAGATGACTGTATAAAGTGTAAGTATATGCTTCAACCTTCCACGTCCAGCTGTCAATGTCACTTACTAAGAGTATCAAGAGTCGGTGAGTCAAAGCTCCGCAAATTGTAGCAAATCTCATTGGCTGAAACTTACCCAATGAAAGAGCTGACCAAGAGCTCCAGCCACAGCACCAAGCACTAGCGAGTCCACCTCGCTCCCCTCAGCTTGACATGCAACGCGTACGGAGTACGGGCACCTATTACAATGCAAAACCACTCGGTAAGGCTTACTGGGGTCCTTACAAGCGGTGGCTGGTGCAAACACCTTCCCTCTATTCTATTGGTCAATAGTGAGGCTTGCGCACGGGTACCGGGTTAGCGTTCCAGGCTAGGGGCTGTGCAAATATGTGACAATGGAGGGGCCGAAAAGACCAGATAAAGAAACCCTCATCCCTTGTTCAGGCCTCCCACCTAGACCAACACTCTGTGAGTCGCAGCACCGAATAAGCACATCGATGTAACATCGCATCAAGTATAGTCTGGTGATCTAATCATGCATGGTTTGTGGCTTCCACTAGTTGTGGCTCCCTCTGGGACTGTTCACCGCATAGCTATTATGCGAATAACAGCACTGTTAACGTACATATTAGTTGCAAGTAGCTACGGCAAAGAGATGCAATTATGGCTCTGTATAAGAGGACCGTGCTGCCATTGTTGGCTCATTCCTTGTTGTGCTTCATGCAGTACCTAACCTTTCCTTTAATCCTCTGTTGATGGATCGTCTCCAATGCCAAGTCACAATGGCCCCTTCCTCTCTCTATTCCGCCATAAAGCTTGCATGTCTAGTTCAGAGAGCCAAAGATCGCTTGAAGTCCTGCATTGAAAGATATCCTCCACCAACTAAACCAGACAAGTCTCCTTACTCTCCTAAGCTTCAGACGCACGCATGTAAGACCATAAGCAGGTGAGTTTTTGTCGTTGATTCTTGGTGCACGCTTGTTAATCATGACGATCAGCGCTATTAAGGCCCGCTCCAGGTCAACCTCGTTCATTGGACGTATCCGATGCGTAATAGCCCAAAAGCGGAGATCAGATATCCCAAGGTACGCTTCATAGAGTACTGGCCCCCATAAGATTAACTCACCAAGTGAATCTTTAGTCTGTTTGATGAACTTGATCTTCATGTTCAACCCGGCGCACTTCCTCTCAGGGTCATTTCCGCAAATGATAATCTCTTTATCAAACATGACTTTCGTCTCGCCTCACTTACTAGCAGCATTGATAGACTATACGATATCTATGCTTTGACTACTGCACTGCTAGGTAGGCTGCATAAACATTCAGGCAGCAACATACAGCAGATATACGATGACGCAAACGATGGTTTGCCGTATGACGACCCTGAGGGCGGGAAATTCATGGCGAATCTGGAACATTTACTTCGCTGCCTAAAACAAATCGCGCTGGACGCGATTCTGCGCAGCTATCTGACCATTGTCGAGGCACACATTCTGCACTGGCACCATTACTGGCAGTATCAGAAGCGCATCGATGAAGGCTGGTTTGCCGAATGGCCTAACGGGCAACGTCCCTTAAGTACTACGTGGCCATGGAATGTCAAACCATCGCTGTTGGTCCTGTGGGGTGTCTGCTGGATGTTCTATGGATCCTCGGGATACAACACGCGGACAACGCGCAATCGGAGAGGAACAGCCCCAGTAAGCGAGGCCATTCGGACAGGACAAGTTGCCGAGCATCACCAGCCACAACTCAGTCAGCAACAACACTTGAGTGCTGCCTACGAGTTTCCAACGCACACAGATCAAGTTGCGACCCCCAGTGATTCTCAGGCATGGGCTACCTCTGGTCCGAATTTTTACCCCAACTTCTCTTGGTTGCATCCACAACAAGCTCCCAGTCATGCAAGACGCGCTAATAATCCTAATCGTGAGTCATAACCAGGGTGATAACGCGCAGTCACGAGACCTATGACTAATCTATATTTCAGGCTATGGGCCTGGGAGTCCATATATAACCAGTACCTCAAATGTATCCTCAGACCTCTTTCCGGCCGCATCGACAGACTATTGGCCCTACTGCCAAGGCATTAACCAAGATCCTTCTCCAGCCTATGCTCCTAGTTACCCACCTTGGCAGTCAGCTTACAACACAGGAGAGAATCTTGTCACGACATCGCAGAGAAGTCGCTCAGATCCCAACATCCAATCCTATGGTCCGCCACCGGAGGTGGCAAACCCCCAGGCAGCAGCCGGGAGTCTCAGTAGCCTCGGGTTTGGCCTGGGACTGTCAATGCAGAATTATCCCAGCCCTCACAGCGACGTTTCCCGTCAAACAACATCCTCATGTCTGTCAGTACTCCCGGGCGCTATGATGAGCCCAAGTATGCCTTTAGTGGCGTCTCCAAGCGTAGCAGGAAGCTCAAACTCTCGTCAGAGCAGCAGAAGGTCCCAGGAACCGCCTCGGAACGCAGAGGGTTTGATGTACTGCGATAACATAGAATGTGCTGAGCAGCCTCCTGTGTTTGCGAGGAAGTGCGAGTGGACGTATGTAACAGCCTTCCTATGTCCTTTCCGTGATGCAGGCGCTGACATTACTCAATAGCAAGCATATGGACAAGCACAACAGACCTTACGTTTGCGAGGAGAGAGGCTGTGAGAATATCAAAGGCTTCACTTACTCCGGCGGTCTCTCTCGTCACCAACGAGAAGTCCATCGCCAACATGGCGGACCCAAGGCTTCGTGCCACTGTCCACACAGGGATTGCAAAAGAAGCACGGGCGTAGGATTCTCAAGAAAAGAGAATCTATACGAGCACCTCCGGCGTGTCCACAGAGATGTTGGTGCTGATCAGATGGAAGAGCCAAACACGCCATCGAATGAAGTCTCCTTTGTAAGTGGTACCCGCAAACGAAGAAGAGCCGCTCCTGCAGCGGACCAAGATGATGAGGACGATCTTGAGCAAGAGGTGAAGAAATTGAGGAAGGAGTTACAAGAGAAAGACAAAAGACTTGAACGCTTGGAGCAAGTGGTTGCACGACTACAAAGTAGCCAACAGGAATAGACTGACTGTACGATCACGAAGTTTCTCTGATTTTATAATACTGGATTAGCGCGGCGTTGGTCGTGACGGTGGGGCAGTGGAGTTTCACTCATCTCAGTCATTTCTGGCTTTGCTATAGAAGACTCTGGCGTTTGGGCGGTATCTTCCTTTGAACGGTCTCATTTTCAAGCAAGGTTGTTGCCATAATACGTACACAGCAAGCTCTGCTTGCCTCTTTTCGGGATGGGCTGGACAGGTTGCTTCTTCTCTTTTAAGTGCACTCATTGCACACATAATCTGTATTCTTATTATTTAGATTCTAATCAAATTGACTACAAATTGTAACACTTTACTTGCTTGTACTGTTGTGAGATGTCAACAGTATTCAGGACGCCTTTATCCCGGAGATCTGCAGATGATACATAATTCTCGCTATCGTGAGGTACTTTGTGAAACCATCAAAGCTCGCCTTCTAAATCTCGTGCTTGTGGTAGGGCTGAACAGGCTTACATAAGCACGTAATTCTACTCCTATCTTTGACACGCATCGCGCAGACGCGGTGTAAGTATAGCAGCTCAAATCACTAAGCTCTTCAAAAATGGCAATAGCTAGGAGATCAATTTCGCAACTCCGTTTGCTGGTTGTCATAATAATAGCCATTTTCTGTGCTGCTTCTGCGGAGCCCCTGCGATCGAAGAATGTCGGGCAATTGAGTGTGCCAGAAATTGAGGACGCCCTTCAGGTCAGCCAAATTCATCGCCTACCCCTCAGAAACTGCCCTTCTCCACGCCTAGAGGACTATAAATTACTGACTGGAATAAGCAATGCCCGATAGTACAAGAGCTGAACCTCCACAAACGCACAACGAAGCCCGAAGTCGCTAGCTACACGTCACAAGTCTTTGAGAAGTTGTTTCCTGGCACATCTTTTGCTGGATTGTCCGGTCCAGCCGTGAATGCACTTCTCGCGACCCTGTATATTTCTGGTCCACCAAGTTAGTGCTTGCGCACCGCACGCTCTGATCCTACAAGCTAAAACCTTCTTAGATTTCCTTCTTGCGCTATGCCCCCGAATATCGACCCTTCGTCTCTTTCGGTGATGGTGGCCTTCGCCGTGGGCGGTCTACTGGGAGATGTTCTTTTCCATCTACTACCGGAGATCTTCCTAGGAGAAGCTGAACCCGACCATGCACGTTTTGTCCTCGTGGAACCTAACAAGAACCTTCTCTTGGGTGTTGCGATAATGGTAGGCTTCGTTACCTTCGTTGCCATGGACAAAGGTCTGCGAATAGCGACTGGTGGTGAAGGTGGACATGACCATGGCCATAGTCGTACGACTGATAGCAAAGAAGTAAAACACACAGAAGAGACTAGCGCAGTAGCCAGCGGCGCAGATCCTGTTATTGCAAATGGGAGCCTGAAGTCTCGCAAGCAGAAGGGTGACACTTCCCTCATTTTCAGCGACCTTAATGGTCTACCGTCCTCCATTCTTCAAAAGCTCTGGGCACTCAAGGAGCCTATTCGTGCTCATCGTTGGCTTAAGGAAACCCTTGAAGAAGATCCTAATTGTGGAGTGATGCAAGTTACTCTCTGGAAAGCGTATGAAGATGCATTCCATGCTTCTGAGTACCCGCTCCTTGAAGCCAGAGAGTTCATACAAAGCCCCAGTAATGTTCTTAAGGGCGCGAGTCCAGAGGTCATCCCTGGACCCCCGAGCAGGTTCATTATCAAAGGCGTAAGGCCTAAAATAGTAGGCTCGTCTGCTGCAAATGAACAGGCCCCTACCATAGCCTCCTCCAAATCTACCGCCTCACTGTCCAGCCAAAGTGAGCCTTCAACTTCCATCCGCCTATCTGCCTACTTGAACTTAATAGCGGACTTCACACACAATATTACCGACGGGCTTGCGATGTCCTCTTCTTTCTACGCTTCGCCCACTCTCGGAGCGACTACTGCGATGGCTGTATTCTTCCATGAGATTCCTCATGAAGTGGGTGATTTTGCTCTTCTGATCCAGTCTGGATTTTCCAAACGGAAAGCCATGGGCGCACAATTCGTGACGGCTGTGGGTGCTTTCTTGGGCACATGTATAGGTATTGCTGTGCAAGAGCTTGGGAAATCCGGACCAAGTGATAGCAGAGGCGAATTGAATAGTAGGGGTCTCGCTGGCACGGGATTGGGATGGGGCGACATGCTACTGCCGTTCACAGCTGGAACTTTCCTCTATGTCGGGACTGTAGCTGTCATCCCTGAGCTTCTAGAAACTGGTCCAAATAAGAGGGATGAGTTGAAGAAGACCCTAACCCAGTTCGTTGCCATGGCTTTTGGAGCGGGTATTATGCTGGCGTAAG
This sequence comes from Cladonia rangiferina, assembly GCA_023065455.1. Classification (NCBI taxonomy): domain Eukaryota; kingdom Fungi; phylum Ascomycota; class Lecanoromycetes; order Lecanorales; family Cladoniaceae; genus Cladonia; species Cladonia rangiferina. Next base: position 151,356 of record JAJREH010000048.1, on the reverse strand, counting down.
TTCCGCAAGAAAGCAGTGAGCTTTTGGACTTGATTCTAATCGGATCTAGTATATCGTGGACATGAAGTCCTGTACAGTGTACCGTATCGATGCATCGATGCTACGGCTAATGTTCTGGTGACTAGGCTTTGGTGAGTTCCTGATCAAGACTTCATTACATGAAGTATCTATTAACGGCCATAGAGTACTTTCATCAATATCTATTAGTGCGCAAGCGACTTATGAAACCTTGACTTGGAAAGCGAATCCTGCATAGGGCAAGGGGAGATGGGGGAAAGACCTTCTAAGATGCCCGCAGAGTGTGGACAACCTGGGCTTCTGCGAAGGAGTTCCCACAAGCTCCCTGGCTTCTTTGTGTCTTATTTGAATCGTTCAGCCGACAACGTTTACAAAGTATACACCACATCCAAGCTGTTGTATTGTTGTTCTTGACGCTCCGCGGATCAGGTTATCTCCTGCGGACTGCCTCACCAGGATAACCCTATTTATCAGCCAATGTGAGGACTTTCAAATAATCTCGTCATTTGCGACAATCCTTCCACTCGGGCTGCGCGGTGTACTTTCAATATCACCTTCGAAACTATTGTTGCTGTCCAGGAAAGTTGTTAACAATAATAAAGAGATAGAGAAAACGCTCATTGAGCACTTACGAATGTTCCCATTTATTACTGTCCCGGGGCCTGTTTGGTGCCAAAGTCTCCATGGAAGTCGGGCTGCATGCCACCTCCAATGTGGTCTTAGCTTCGGTTGTCGTGAGAGTACCTTCGCTGCCAAATGCTGAAAAGTCGAACATGCTGCGAAGGCTTCGAAAGATGACTTGAGGAGAGATCTTTTGTAGTATAGGACGCATCAATGGCAGGCATGCACTAAGAATCCCAAGCGACGACTCGATCATTGGCCAGTATAAGGTTGGGGTAAGCATGTCTGTTTGACTGTGGTTAGCATATGGTAGTGTACATCCTAGACTGCGGCGCAAAAACATACAAGTTAGATCCATATCGTTGGAGAGAACTTCTACCATTCAATTAGTCATTTCAAGTCGACTTTGCTACTGCCAAATACTTACCAACAGCAATGTGACGAAATACCACCACTTTCGCAATGCCCGCTCCTACAACTCTAACTTTCTTAGTATCCAGGGACGCCATGAGACCGTGGAGATGGAGTTAGGCCAATCACTTACAAGGTCCCCAGAAAGAAGAGCCCATTCACAGCTAATTTGCGTCTTATTGGCAACTGAAGCGTCCATATCTGGATTCAATTAGTGCCATGATCTCGAACGCGGTGAAATTGCCCTACTTTGGGAATTGGCAGCGACAGGATGATTGCTGACCAAACTTTGTTAGCCTTCGATATGACCAGACCGAAACGAGGGTTTCACGAAGTTGCATTGAGGATATTTACCATCCGATATGACATCTGAGTATGCTTGTCCAAGGTACATGTCTACTGTGTTGATGCATGTGCCGCCATTGCCGGTCCAATTCAGCGAAATTGGGATGCATTGGAATAGGTTTGCAAAGAAGAAAGCAATGGTCCATCCTATCATGAGACCAATCATGGCATACAACAGGAGGCCGAAATTTCCACCGCCGAAAATCCTGGAGCAATCTATCAGCCAAAGGCCGTCAGAATTAAGGCTGAGGGCTCTACCGGTTGTAAAAAAGTAACACAGCTATTTTAGTGAATCCGAAGGTTAACGTCTGGGTCAATTGCGAGGCGAAATCAATCTAGAAGCTTTAGTGGCTCATTCAATATCCGGGGCGCATATAAACTTACTACTAGGAAGACCTCCGTATGATGAGTGATAACAGGCGAGCCGTCAGATCCGATCTCTGTATGACGTCCGAGGTCACCCATAGCAGCTCCTATTTCAAACGTATCAGACGGCGGCTCCATTATCTTCTATCACTAAACTAAGGATGACCTACCGACGAACATGCAGCCTGCTGTCCCGATGGTGAAAAGCTGCAGTCGAATTCAGCTTCCATAGAGCCAATGCAGGAAGATCTTGCGCAAGGTCGATAGGACCCACCAATGCTGGAAAAATCATGTAGTCGTCCCATTCCAACCTCTGCTTTGTAATACGTCTTGCGTAAAGGCGAAGCAGCACCGCTGCAATTGCCAACAATGTCAACACGACAGCAAGCGCGTACATCTCGCCAGGCGTTTGACCCATGGCACATGAACGGCAGACGGTAGATTGAGATGTTAAACAAGACTTGCGCGCTCCAAGAGGTGGAATAGATTGTGTTTAGTGATCTAGCGACAATAGCTACAGTCAAACTTATGATAGTCTCAATAGAGAATACAATTGTTCATGTAAAATCCCTGTGGAGAGGATCAACGTTTTTTAGGGCTTAGTATAAGAGCGAAAAGGAAACTCGGTGAAGGCAACCATCTTGACAAGCATCGTATCTGCATCGTATCTGCATCGTATCTGCATCTCCATAATGCAGCATTCTTCGCTTTGCTGAATAAGGTGGAGAGATACATCTGGCATAGCCATAGGGACCGACATGAGGTCATTCGAAGCGAGCTCCTTGATAATCTGGGGATACGAATGCTGACATACGAAAGAACCAAGGTAAGCAGCCTCGGAACGCTGATTACAGGGTCAGAACGCAGTTGATGTCGCGGCGAATCCGGGCTGTAAGTCATGCGAAGAAGAATATAGACTCTGGCTTTACTGGTGCCGCACCAGTGAAATTCGATATGCGGTCATGGAGCGGTGGACAGAGGCTCGGGCACACGGTCCATAAGGTGCTCCTTGCGCAGTCTCGGCCTAAAGAGTTAAGAGAGTTCACCTGTCAACCGTACAGCCCTTCAGGGCTGATCCCTAGAGAACCCTGAACCTGGTCCACTAGGAAACAAATTTTGCGCCAAAAGCCCCCTGCTCTGCGGGCTAGTTTATCGCCTAGGCGACCCGACTTTCGGGTATCTCTAGGGGCCTATACGGCTGATAGGTGAACTCTTTCTATGCGGCTGACTCGAAGCCGCTTACATTTCCTGTGAGGTTGCGATTTGCTAGAACTTCGCTATTGTTCCTCAAGTACTCCATTGCAATGTCTTGAATCTCTGCAAATGCCGTCAATGCGGAGAATGGATATGGAGGGTAGCCTCGCGGGAACTGCCGGATCAATTGCTACCCTCTTGTTGCTCGATCAGGGTTACGAGTACTCAACGTTGGGACAATGGCACATCTCAACTTTCAGGGACCGAGTGCCCTGCTCTCGTCGAGCGACGTATTACAACAATGTGCAAATTCCACCCCATCCATTCATGAATCAACTAGTCTATCTACAAATGGTCTAGTCTATTCATAAACAGACCATCTATTTCCTAATGGACCGTCCATTCATGAACTGTCCAAACACCTGCCTGGACTGTATATAGCGTCTCTGAAGACAATGCCCTATTACCATTCCATCACCACCTCACTATCATTAATGATCACCCTTACTGTCTCTTATTTTCATCCTCACTGGTACCATTCATCACCCTTATTGTCACCAATCATCACCCTCACTGTCACCAATAGCATTAGCATATCTCATGCGGTGTTGGATGCTGACAGCGGTAATAGTGGGGTAGTGAGTGAAGATAAGGTCGTTGGTGACAGCGATTTTCTGTAGCGATGGTGGTGAGTATTTGAACCCAATCAAAAGCACGAGAAGCCAGCGATTGTTGTACAGACTGGTTGATTTATAAGATGCATAGGATGAGTCCATCTATGGGTCCGACTAGTTGATTTACAAATGGACGAAATCTAGATATCAACTAGACCAACCACAGCTTCCAACTCCAATCTCGGAACTCAGTTAATTGTCGCACTTCTCAAGCCTTCTTTCATACAATAATCAACGTTCACTGACTGTGACAGTAAGTCGCCCATGATCCGAGGACACTGAAGCCGTAAAATTGACAGCCATTGAGGGACCTATTGAATCAGAAAACCTATCGGTCGCAGGCTGATACCCCCATTACCACATACAACGCCAATACCTGCCCCCAATCCGCATCTGCGTCCTCCACCGGAGAATCGACGTTCAATCAAAGGAACCACCTTCCAAGAGTCAATCTGAGTGTAGGTCTGCGAGCAGGACTACAGCCAGCTCACCTACCGCTACGCATTCTCTAAGCTATTGCCATGATGCTTTAATTGTTTGCGGTTGAGGATTTCTCCACGAGGGCTATAATTCAAAAGACGTCTAAAAAGACCACCTGACAAAGGGTCAGAGCTCCGTCAACGCAAATTCTGAGGAGGAGCCTCGAGACAGGGATATTCACCTTGAGGAAATCTCTGTTGCCTATTCCTGAACCTTCACTATCCTTCCCTGAAGCTGAGGCCAAGCCAAGATGTACGCTGCATGGGACTCAAGGCAAAGAAGGAATAGACCATTCCCCATGGCGAAACCTGTTCAGTGCCCGAATATATTCGTGGGTCGATCCGAGGGACTTGATATGGTGTGATTCACAGGATAGACTGGAATTCTTTTTCCATTGCAAAATATATGTACAGTACAATGCCGGGTTTGACTGGTCTTTTATACATACCCTATGTGCTTCGTCCGTGATCGGAGCTAATACCGGGAATACAACAGGTAATGTCATTTGATATGGATCGAAACGCTGAATGCGTATTGTTATTGTTCGAGATTAGCCCAAGTAAGGTATCGAATTGAGGCAGGGCATTGAAGACTAGTATGGTATCGTTCGGCTTTGTTTATGCGAGCCGTTACAAATGATACCGGGGTTCGCCCAATACGGAGGAATTCGGCCTATTTCCGCAACCCGACATTGTGTATCCCCCATGCAGGCGCCGATTTTAAACCATATGATTCCAGCAATGACGAGTGCAACACCGTACACAACATCACATAAGTAAAAATGTTCATGTCCACGAGTGACAAGCCGTTGAACGTTGTTATTGTTTGTCTCCACTTCTCGTGCAAGATAATTTACTCAAGAAAGCTGACATCGGTTCCATTTAGGTGGGGGGATCTTTGGCAGGACTCATGCATGGCGTCATGATAAAGCGCCTTGGTCATAACGTCCGCATTCTCGAACAACACCCTTCATCTTCGCGTGACGGAGAGGCAGCCGGTATCACTGTCGGAGCTCAAGTCCAGCAATTTTTCGAGAAGTATGATCTCATCGTGGAACCTTACGCTGTGCACGTGGCTGCTACCCAAATCCTTGATAGCGAATTCAAGATGTTAGTTTTCCGTGAACTTCCATGGAAGGCGACATCTTGGTCAACGCTATATCATCGATTGCGCGCAAACTTTGATGGCCTTAGCAGTAAATATGTGCCTGACCCGCCAAAACCTCCCGTGGGAGACGGCGAGGGTACTTATGATATCGGGAAGCGAGTCACTGATGTCACATCGAGCAACGGAGGGGTGAAATTGCAGTTCGAGGACTTGATCACTGGCCAAGGAGGCACTTTATGGGCACATCTTGTTATTGCTGCGGATGGATCAAAGTCCAGCATTCGCAAGCTCCTATGCCCCCAAGTCCAGATGCCATACGCAGGATATCTGACCTGGAGAGCGACTATTCCCGAGAACACAGTTTCCGAAGAGACGCAGCGAGCATTCACCGGCAGATTCACTTTCTACGAATTAGAGAAGAGCTACGTCGTTGTGTACACCGCACAGACAACTTCCTTTGAGACTGAGGATGCGGGCTAATGTTTGAAAGGTATGTCGTACCCGGCGAAAATGGCAGCGTCAAGCCAGGAGAGCGTTATATCAATTTTGTGTGGTACTACAACTGCTCCGATGACTCGAAAGAATTTGCGGAGATTATGACAGATGTAGAGGGTCATCGACATCGAAGCACTCTTCCTCCAGGCAAGATCCGACCTGAGGTATGGGCAAAGCAGCAAGCCAAAGGCCGGCAGCTCTTGGCTGCTCCGATTAGAGAACTTGTTGATATAATCAAGGTTCCATTTGTTACGGCTGTGAGGGATTTTCGAGCACCACAAGCCTGTTTCCTAGACGGCAAGCTTTTACTCGTTGGGGACGCACTGTCACTGTTCCGCCCGCACATAGCACAGAGCACCAACCAATCTGCCACTGATTGTTTGTTATTGGAGAAGGTTCTTAAAGGAGACATGAAGACATGGCAGTGGGAAAAAGAGGTGATACAATACGCACACATTACACGGCTGCAGAGCAACGTGTTTGGTACCAAGCGACTTGCGGGATACTGGGTATATCTCTATCATGCACTTCGCTACCATGTGGCAGTTGTGGCACAGCGTTGGGGTTTTATCCTATAAGATATGGCCACAAAGGAGATCTTTTGGTGGAGATAAGGTAACGGTCGTGGTAGTATGAGCTGTTATGAATGCAGGTTCTTCAAATATATGGCCTCGCCTCCGAGTTACATGAAGGGTCCCAGTACGTGACGCCACTTTGGCGTCATCGACTGACTCTTTCCAGGACACTTTTGGGGACACCCTAAGGTAACATGTAACCCATATGCACCATAGCCACTTAGCATGTTATCACAAGTGAAATATGAAAAGAGTAAGAGCAGCTAGGTTAACAAGGATTGAAAGAAGGGTCCCCGCGCTAGTAAAACGCTTGGTCTCACTAGCGCCTGTTTTTGAACGAAATTATTTCTTGGCACCAGATCATTACGATTCTCTCACATATGTTCTGTGAGCGCTCCACTACCACTCCTGCACAACCAACTTCCACATTTGAGTCCGTTCATGGAAAGCTAGTTTTGTTTATCAATGGGCATTTCTTTCTCAATTTGACACTTTCATTAGGGTTGAATATAGGACTACTACTGATGACATAACTAGATCGTGATTCTAGGACGCCCTTCGTCTACATTGAGAACGCCCGATGCACCAGAATTCATGTTATTATCCTCCTCTGTAGGATCAGGTTCTAACCAAATACTAAACTTAGTAGTCCCGTTCTGCTTCCAATCTACCATGATGTCATCAGCGAAATCATCCTTCATAGCTTCAAATGTACGGTGATCATCTTTTTGAATAGTATACTCCGAGTCAGCCTGAGATAGGTTCAATCTGAAAAGGATGCGCTGAATGTCAGACTTTGAGGTCAAATCCGACACTTCATCGAACAGGTTTCTGACAGTCTTTCCACTCAGTGATCGGATGGGCCAATGTCGCTTGACGAGTCGAGGGATCCGGGATGCGATTATTGAGTAGCGGATGTCGATTGCGATATCTGTACTTTGAAGCGGCGGATCGTCTTGAGCTGGCTCTGGGGTCGCCAGGCCTGTGTCTAAAGAGGTCCGGCTTCTGACACTGTCATGCTCCTGGATATTTGCGCCTTTGTTGAGGGCGTCGTTAGATTCATCCGCTATGGCCTGAGTCGCAATATTCAGATTTGATTCAGGAGCCGGCGGCGTTCCACCAGCCGCGTCTCGAGGTCTGGTATCATAGAGACCCATAGAAGGGCTCCCTCCACTTTGCGCCCTGATCTCCATAGCTTTGAACGCGGGACTGAAATTTAGTACTGTTTGACGGTGTCCTCGATCTTCCTCTTTCTTAGAGCCAGAGCGCGGGTTTTCTTGCTCGCCCCTCTCTTTTAGGTGGTCGAACAAAGGTGTCCGTGGCATCGACGGGCTCCTCTCAACCGGTAGGTTCCGGTTTTCTGGGGTAGATGGCAGTCCAAAATCTGAAGAATCGCCTGGTTGGGAAAAGAGAACGCGGTCCGTACCATTGGTGGCACTAGGTGATGTGACCCGCTCAGCTGTCGAGCCTGATTGTAGCTGAACGCCATTGTCATCTGCCTTTCCTGTCCTGCATCGTCGTGGTTTTGACCAAGCGATTCTTGAAAAACTTCTTTTTCCCTTCAATTTTTTACTTGGTGTGTATTCCGGGTCATCATCCTCCGCACCTTTTCTTTTCGTCCTTTTGGGCTCGGTAGAAGCTTTGGTTTTGCTCGTTGGAGGTGTCGCAGTAGTAACTCCGTGGTCTGGTGTGCTGGGTTTCTGTCGATCTGCTAGCATTCTAGCTTCTTGAGATGCCAGCATTTTTGCCTCTGGTGCGACACCTCGGGTTCTTGGGCCCTCGATCTGGGTGATCCCGACCCCTCCATCTTGTTTTGCACTAGCTTCGATGGACCTCTGTTTTAGATAAAGTCAGCGTGCTAGAATGAGCCAGAAAACGTTCGAAGCGTTCCTGAACCACCATGGACATACCTCGTTAGGCCTACTTTCTTGATCTACCAAGTCCATGCGGTTTTCCAGGTAGGCGAAGATGTCTTCTGGAAGGTCTGAGTCATCAGAACTCTCTGCGTTGGCGCTGGGATTTGGAGGTTGTCCAATCGGCGCTGCGGGAACCAAATGCTCAGGGTTATTCAATAGTCCCCATCTGGCGTGAGTTGTCGAGAGCGTGCTTTTACGATGTTCCACTGCCCCTGTTGTCTCATATTGAGGCGAGGGTAAGCCGCTACTCTTGGGCGCGTCTTCAGGGATACCAGCCAATCTGATTTCGCGTCAGAATGCGAAGCATGAGATGTGAATTCTGTAAGCTTACTGGGTATCATCTGTGCTAACCCTCGAAGGCAGCCTTTGTAAGTCTTGATCAGAGAGATCGAAGAAACGTGGGCGTTCTACTGGATAGCTCTTATTGGGTTGTACGGTAACCGAACTGTGATCACTCTCTACGCTTTCTCGGATTTGGCGGCCTCTGTCGGGATGGTTCGCATTATGCGCCGAATATATATTTTGTCGCCAGAACAATTGCTGTAATAGCTCTACCAGTCTGTGATGCATTATTTTAGCACTTGACGTCTGCTAATTCAATTCTGTACTTACTTATCACTGTCCTTTGGGTATTCCAATCCACGCTTTGATGACGACTTTGCGCTCGCTGACCAGAACTTCAATCCATAATGCTCGTCCTCTAAAAATATCCGAGCCATTCGTAACAACTCAGTCCGAGTTCGTGAAGTCTTCCAGTCTTTAAGCTCTCTCCCTGGTGTGCCGTCGCTGGTTAAATATCCTCTACGAAAATGATGAGTAGCATCTCTGAGGTCGGCAGGAGATCTTCCGTCGGTGCCGTCAAAACCCAACTGTTCCTGAAGCTCTCTGACCTTAGGAATTTGATTCTGAGCCATTGGAGGTCTGCTGGTGATAGACATCTTTGAACGGCAAGAAAGTTATCTCACAGAACATCGGATAGGAGAAGACCAGGATGGACAGAGAGGGGAGAGCGATCGGTAAAAGGTTCAAAAACCTACTTCTACTTCACTTAGTGAGTACAAGGATTCTGCCAGGAAATTTTCAGGTTTCGCTATGTGAATCATGAACATGGCTTATTGAGATATAGCTTCTGTTTTCAATTCTGCAGCTAAAACAAATGTTGGGTTGTCATTAGTCCGGGATCAACTAACGACTTCCCCGTTGGGGTCGAAGGATTTAGCGCCAATCAATAGCGGCTATAAAAAGCAATCTCTGCCTGGTCTCAGCATTCACAAGGCATTTTTCATCACCTGCGCTCCAAGCAAGGCGTTTTGCAGGTATTGACCCATCAAGGGATATTGCTGCCACCATAAAAGCAATGAAAGAAAGTGCAATGTTGAGCGTTTTTTCAGATATCTTTTCTCAGAGAAATGCACTGCAATTTGGACGAAGCATCCCCGGACCCCTAGCGGAAAAGAAGTCCTACCTATTCCTTGAACTGCTTAAGTCTTGCTTGGCTGGATGTTCTTCACCGAAGAACCAGGTTCTTTGAACGAAAGTGCGTGCCTCAACAGCTTCCTAAAGGCGTTAGTAGCGTCTTTGCATCGCCACAGCGCATGACGTACCCCAGAGCAAGGCTGACGCTTCTGCCTGATCTAGCGCAATTACACATTCATCATTCTCGATCAAGGTCAAGTGTTCATACGAATGGGCCATGGAATTCTGCCGTATAACCGAATTCTCTCAGCTCTGACGTTGGTACCTATCTATAAGGGTTCACCTTTTACGGTATAAAACCCCTAATGGTATGGCAGTTAGGGCTGAAATCTAGATGCACTCCGAACACCAAAGCATATGATAATTTTCAAGGCTTACCAATAGCTAGTTGTCTAAGAGTCATGGTATCAAGGTTGGTATAACAAAGTTGAGGTCTCTGGTAACATTATTAGAATTCAGTAAGAGAATGCATCATAAGTCATGCATATAGAGAGGAGAAATACTGAGGGTGTGTTGCTATATACGCCGTAAAAACTGTTTGTTTACCATAGTGGGACTTGGAATTTCTGTCGCCCGCCTATATGCATGACTTATGATGCATTCTCTTACGTGCGTAGTGCTTACCGGTAAATTACAGCGAGATAAAGCTGCAGGAATGACACGGGTACCGGAGCTGACAGTGGACCACCTTTCTTTACCTATCTTTTATTATCTCCTGCTCCCAGACAAACCCAGCTTTAAGGGGATCTGACTCCTTTTTACAAATAATTTCAAACAATTATATCACTCTGAGACTTGAGATCAATCAGATAGCCATGACCGCAGCAGCTCTCAAAGGCGAAAACCCGCCCATGAGCGTCGTGATCGTGAGTACTCTAAACCTGTGCCTCGAAACAAATCGCGATGTTGATACCTCTTGACCTAGATCGGTGGCTCATTAGCTGGCTTGATGCACGGAGTTATGATCAAACGGCTCGGTCATAATGTCCGAATCCTAGACTTAACTGTGTCCTCCATACGAACGGATCACGCAGCTGGCATGGCAGCAGGTCCCCAAGGACTTGAATTTTTCAAACAACACGATCTCTATCCACATAATGTTCTTTTGATTGCCCAGGCTTTCAATTTCAGGACAAATGTGCCAATATAAAGCGTCGGTCGAATAGACCATTGAATCTGACTAGCTGCCTCGATGGCTTATGTAGTTCCGTCCGATGTCAAACCTGGCGTCGCTGCCGCAGCACTCTTGCAAGGCCTTACCGCCTTAACCCTTACTCACAGAATTTTCCAGGTGAAAAAGGGCGATTGGAGCCTTGAGTGTGAATAAAACAAGCCAACTGATCACGAATACGATATTCAACCTTGCCACTTAGCCCGAATATGTGCCTATCTTGAGGCAGGAAATTGACGACACCTTGAGAAAAGCTGGAGGCAAATAGACCATGGAAAATATGGCACAGCTGGAGAATTTGGATAGTTTCATCAAAGAAACTCTGAGACATAGTGGACGTTTGACTCGTGAGTAATGTCTTTCCTTCACTGGTACAGGATATTGCGGTTCTGAAGCAAACAGTCACTTTCCAACGAATAGCGCGGAAAACCATCACTCTTTCCGATGGGACGAAAATCCCTGAGGGCTACACGGTATTTTCGCCGGCAAACGCTATTAATTTTGACCCCGGACTCTATGCAGATTCCGAAACCTTTGATGGTTTACGCTTCTACAAGCTTCGACATGCTTCACCAGAGAACGAGAAGAAGTTCCAACTGACAAGCATCACCAAGGAATAGATGCAGCTTGGAATGGGCAGAGACGCATGCCTGGGACGATGGATTGCTGGTTATCTAGTCAAACTCATACTTGCACATCTCCTGGAAAAGTATGAGTTCAAGTTGGGAAATGGCGAGGGGCGGCCGAAGACCGTTTTGTTTCAGACAAATCAGTTTCCAGATCCACAAGGAGAAATATTGTTCAAGAATAGAAAGTAGCGGGATGTACATGGTAGACTGGTACAGCCTGACAGTAACCAAACTGATACTGACCTGTTGCGAGGGGTGCTCAACCACCCAGTGTTGGCTTGGGTCTGCTCTGAGAATATGATTGAGGTTGATTTGTTGCGACCACTGTACATAGTTCTATTCCATTTTGTGCTACGGTGGCGGTGCCAATGCAACTATATGAATGATGTTAAAGAAGCCATGAGTAAACTTGTTGCCTTTTAACCCTTCGAGCCAGGTTCTGAATCGTAAAGCGGCGCTTCTTGACTTACACAGAGGCGAAAGCTTTTTGATCAGAATTAAAGCGGCTCTTGGAACCCTTTGGTCAACTTATCTGCTCCTCTCAGCATAGAAAATAATAGATTTCCGATGACTTACCATCACTTTATAAGGTTCCTCTCTACAGGCATCTTTTCCTGGGAGAAAGCGTTCAAGCATTCTCACGTTGTTAAACTCTTTCGTCATCAAGGCTCATTTTTACCTTCTAGTACGTTCTAGACTTTACCGGATGATTATCAAGCGAGTCAGGCTTCTCTATGGCTATAAGCTTACGACTCCACGTCGCCCGAACGGCGACCCTTTAGGATACTTCGAGATACACCTACCAATGTTTCAAAATGCCCTCGTCATCGGTCTCTCCTCCGCCTTCAGAGCTGCAAAGCTTTACGACCGTGGACAAAGACCTTGACTCGATAGGCTCCCTCCGTCAATATACCTACTGCAATCAATTCGACTTCCATCCGTATCGCTGCGAATCGTACAAAGGCACATATTGTCTTGACCACCGTACCGAAATTTCACATAAATGTCCCCTTTAGAAATGAATGATGACTTGGTCGGATTTCTACGGAGACCAAAACGATAAGTTTGATTTGCGCTAACGATCTTAGCGTGCCAGGAATCTAGCCCTACAACCCTGCCCCTATGCAATCAGGGTTAGGGCTTTTGGGAACACGGTTAGCGTAATTCAAGACATATCCTGTTGGTCTCCGTAAGGTATGGAGGTGTTCTACCAGCTGCGCTACCTCGTACATGTTGTATTGGCGTATGCAAAAAGCTTTGGAATCTCTTGGCGCCAAAAACAGACCCTCCCCCCCCACATTGTGTTACAAATCAGAACAAGCAATAGGAACTTTGCGCAAGTGATCTTTCTCAAAGTAATCATTGTATATTGGTTCTGTGTAGCTTCAAAATTATCCAATTGAGAAAGGTCAGTTGTCGAACTCCTTACTCTATCTATAAGGAGCGTGTGTGCAGGCACTTTTGTGTCCAAGTAATTCACCTGCATACGAGCTACGCGTCTCCACAAACGCGAAGTCACGTGCTCTCGCGAAGAATTCGACCAATAGGAAGTCCACATCTAGCAGTCCCTTACTCTGCTTTGTGGAAGCCTAGAAAGAACATCTACATCTTCATAATTATGGGAATTACAGTTTAGCAAGAGAACCCGGGAGTCTACAAGTCCGTAACGTCATCCTCGCAATGGTCCGGGTAGGGTTAAGAGGCATGTGGGGCGTCTCAGGAACAATACTAAGAATTCGATATGCTGACCGCTATTGAGCGCGCCGCTTTTCATTCGTCAGACATTGCAGCATGCAAATTTTGAAGCTTTTTCCAGCTTGACGTTATATGATTGGCCTGTCTTTGGCATAGGTTGGGTGATATTGTTGGTTGGCTGTTGATTTTGAAGTCCCTCCTTCAAGTAGTCCGCGGCTGTACCTGAATATTCCTTTGGAGCATATTTGAATACATCTTCTATCATTGCCTTCGCAATGATGTGAATACTGGTTTTCAAAAATGCGGAATGCAGGTGGCCTAAGTCGTGATGTCTTCCTATTGTAGTTGGTGAATTGTTGTGCTTTCGGCAGACAACAATATTAACGTTGAAACAATACCACTTTACGGCCAGACGTATGAGGCGATCCATCTTCTCTACTTCCTTTCCTTTCCAAACTCTTAATACTCTTCTCATTAATCACTCATTATTCGAAGCTCTACTGCAGGACGGTGTGTTTCTTCAACATCGCATCTTCTCGACCTGCCAGACACCATACTCCAGATTTCCTCCGCACTCATCTCCAGAACATCCGCAGGACCTCATCCTCTTCATCACTTCCGCAATGGCCTCTAGCACAGGCTTCAATCCATATCAGCAATCCTTCATCCTTTACGATGCCGATGGCACACCATTTAACGTTACCATTCCTGAACTTGACGCCTTCGTCTTTTACAACGACCAAATCTGCATCACCTACGGAGCTCAGATAGGAGCCTCCATCGTGCTTTTTATCGTTCTCCTCCTGCTCACCAAGCGAGACAAGCGCACCTCCGCCATATTCATCATCAATGCACTGGCATTGTTATTGAATATCATTCGGATGGTCTGCGCAAGCATTTACTTCACCGGGCCTTTCATTGAAACATACGCCTACTTCAGTCAAGACTTTTCCCAGGTCCATGCAAAGGATAAGGCAGTGTCAGTCGTCTCTGCGACTTTCACTGCTCTCATGCTCCTCTGCGTCGAAACTTCGCTGTGTCTTCAGGCTCGTGTTGTGTGCATCACACTTCGCCCCATCTACCGGAACGTCATCTTCTTGATCTCGACCCTGATTGCTTTGGTTGCGGTTGCCTTTCGGTTTGCTCTCTGCATCGAGAATAATATCCTCATCGTACAAGCAGCAGCTGAAGAGTCTCTGAACTGGCTCGCAAACGCGACAGATATCGCAACGACCATTAGTATATGCTGTTTCTGTGCAATCTTCGTCACGAAGCTCGGATTCGCTCTGTACCAGAGAAAGAAGCTAGGACTGGTACAATTTGGCCCAATGCAAATTCTTTTCATAATGGGTTGCCAGACACTAGTGATCCCGGGTCCGTGTATCCCTTATCATATAGAAGCCAAAGCTGACACGCCGTCATAGCGATCTTCGGCATCCTGGAGTTCTGTGTCTCGAGCCCGAACATAAGCTCCAATGTCCTTACTTCAACAGCAATCTTCCTACCACTATCATCCCTATGGGCCTCCGCTTCGCTCGATAGCCGTTTCGCGGACTCGAAAGCGCAGAACTTTACTCGCAAAATGATTACAAGCTACGCCACAGGATCTTCGGCTCCCATAGCAAACCGCGAGACCATGAACGGTCCACTCAGCCCAGCAAATACCGACAACACGCGCGCTAGCTCCCATTCGTCAAACGTTCATTCTGGAAATCAGCAATTGGCACTCAAGGATCTCGAAGCTCAAGGCTTGGCTGGCACAGGGGAATTTCTTGAAAAGGAATAGACTTGCTGAGAACAAGATTTATTGTCATTAGCAAACATATGGGGCATCACATATCGAAGTAGGAATAACCTACGAGGGAATTCCCTTATCTGATGGACAGTTTTCGCACGTGGTGGCTTAATCCCATTTTCCCTGCGGGAGCGTTGCGGCTTCTTTGGATCATGCAATCTATGGGTTCAGCGAATCATGCTTCCTATCCACCATGCTACAGCGTATCAATAACAAGACATAAGAGACAATAATCACTTTCCCTTTCATAGCAGGCATATCAACAGCTAGCAACTGCTGATAAGCCAACTTTGTTGCACCTTATCCGGGGAAGATTGCAAATCCAGGGAATGATATGCAATCAAATATATCCCCTATCTCGAGGTTTGGCACAAGTGAGTGCTCATGAAGACTCCGTAGCAAGGAATGAGACTACCAGTGATGCCCAATTCATGATGGTGTCCATGATCTCAGTATGCTAAACATAATGATGACCAATGACAGCTAGAGTTCTCACCCTCCCATTTCAGAAGTACACATGTGCACAGACCGCGTGCTATAGGTTAGGGGGAGCGCCGGTACGGGAAGAGGCAGCATTGAAGCAAGCTTGCCACCTGACCGCGGATGGAATTTCAGCCCCTCGCTTCGCAGTGGGATCGGCAGGAATTATGGTCTGACGTGCATATGGCCGATGGCGGCTGAGGGCATGTCGTTTGCTGAAGCAAAGACACATCATTGGTGCCTCGGGCTCAGTTGACGGAGTTGAACGGAGAGAAATGGGTGGGGTTGGTCAGAGATAAAGCAGTGTGGAGGCTTTATTAGCTGGGGGCGGAGAGGAGCAGCTACTCCTTACTCGTACAAGGATAGTAGCGAACGATTGCCTTCAATTGCGGCCGCTGAGCCACTCCACCTTGGCTTGACATAGGTTGGACAAGCCCCCTAACGCAGAGGGTAGCAGCGCGGAAGATCGACCTGGTGATCGGCGGCTTCTATTTTCATCGGTTCAAGTGCATAGCCAGCTTCTGCCATCCAATTGGTGCTCATCTATTAGAGTAGAATGAACATCCGTCTGAACTTCTTGCTTACTTTATGTTCATCGTTGACACTATAACTACTATCTACAGTCAAGCAAATATCTCGGCATTGAAAGTCTCCCAAATAACTATCTGCAGGAACAGATAGACTGTAGCTGCAATCGCCACCACACCACCAGGTTGACCCCTCCATCAGGTGCATAAGATGATACGTTCGCCTCTGCGGGGCCTATTAGACCTTAAGGCTTGAAACTTCCTCCTTCTTGGCTGGCCAAGTTCGTCTAGGATCTCGGCCATCCCATTGATCTGTTCTTTCCGACATCAGCTCTAACCTACGACCGCATGCTTACTCTAGGGCCCTTGCTTTTCATACTAATACCTAAGACCGGCGCATCAAGCTTGGATACTCAAATGTCGAGACTCTGACTATATCCATACCCCAAGGTGGTTCTGCCGACACCATGGCCGAGTCTGCCAGCCCCCACAGCCTAGCTGAGCCCTCACCGTTGACTGGCCCTAGTAGTATTGGTAGTGCCGTTGATCCCCAAGGACTAGCAACCGTTCACGAAGTACCCTACCACAAGGTCGGCCACATAGAGGATGACTCTCTGGACAATCGATTGCAGTCGACAAAACAGCCGTCTGCTGGCTCACGCGATGTTAGCTGCGACAGCTCGATGTTCCAGAGCTATAACGAGAAATCAGCGGAGGTAACCCCACGGCGGCTCCGACATACCGGACCAACGAAGGCAGACCGCGATGCATGGCAGCAATCAGAGACACCCTCAGCGCAAACGCGCAGTGGCAGCTACCGCAATACAAGGACAGATAGCATATCTAAGCCGAGATCACCTAAGAAGGACAAGAAAGGCGGGTTCAGGAACACCCTTCGTCGAATTTTCAGCAGAAGATCAACAAGGGACAGGATCAGTATGCCTGGTTCTATGGTCTACCCCCAACACGTAAGGCTCATTGCTGAACAAAATTGCTCATCACGAAAGCTAAACCAGGTTCAGGATCCCGAGGAATTCATAACTTCAGCAGCAGACATACCAGCTACTCGCTCCGCCTCGGTACCATCTGATGGCTTTCTGCGTACCAGCGGCTTGAACCTGAATCCACCATATCCAAAAGTCCCCAGCTCTGCTACTACCACCCCAGTTCCTCCTCCCCTTCCCCCTCCGCTTCCCCCTCCCCCACCTTCCCAGCCAGAACGACCTCCACCAGAACGACCCGTGCGGCCAAGAAGAGCGAGCGTACCAAGTCTGACGTTCAGCAAGCAAGAGATGGAGGTGGTTGAATCTGCAATGACAGGGCTAGGGCTCCAGAATACTTCAGAACCAGGTTTCGATGCGCAAAATATCGGGTTTGCGGTCACTAACGGCTGCAATCCAAAACGGAGATCCCGGTCTGTGGGCGCCTTCCGAGATTCGGAACACCGTATGTCCCCTATACAATGGAGAAGGTTCCGAAGACGGAGCGACGAAATAAGATATTGGAGGCAGAGTACAGATCTGACTGCGCTTGGCCTGAAGGACTTCGACTCACCCAATATGACACAAAAAGACGACGGAGATGTCGCCGACGATAATACGGGAGACATAGATGAGACCAACAGGGATTTCAACTTTGGGCTGTCTGGCGAGTCTATGCCAAATCAAGAACGTATCGGCCTGGAAGAGAGAATAGTTACTCTGGAAATAAAGCTGATGGATTTCGAATACGCTCTATCTAAATTTCAAGCTGGATCTATTACGTCTTCGCGGAGGCACTCTCATCCAGCGGAGACGACCAAACACCAGGACTCGACAGAAAACTATTTCTCGGACCAACCCCAAGCCAGCGCTGAGCCGTCTCCCGTATTATCACTAGAAACACCACCTATAAGCCCCTCAAAATTTGCTTACGATGCTACACCTAAGCAACGGCCAACAAGCGTCGCCACAACTATGAAACCTAGCAATTCAGGTAATACCACTACACATCGCAAAGACAACTCTATAGATCGCAGCGTACGTTCTAGCCTAGCCGACCTCACCATAGATCACTATACTACATTGATCACTCTAATACGCCACGAACAAGTAGCCCGGGTGCGTTTGGAGCACCAGGTCTCGATGCTGCAACGGCGCCTCGAGCAAATAACGTCACTATCTCAATCTCACTCAAACCCAAATTCTCTCTCCCAACATTCACATACCCGCTCTATTTCATCATCACAGCGCAGACAAGGTTTTGTTGACATTGGGGATAGAGGACGGGGTCCTATATGGCAACAGCGGCCCAGGTCAAGTAGCTACAGTACTACAGAGACTGATACCGACGAATCCACTTATCATGATGTCTATGTTACACCAGATATCACTCCCGTGGAGAGGGGAGAATATGAAAGAGGAGCTTTCGACAGAGTGGCGGGCGTGGAGGAGGGAGTGGCATTTTGATTCTAAACACATTGCGGACAGCGCACTTCATATTTCACTTCTACGATCATCTTGAAACGATAGGGATGGGTGCTGCGCACCTCGGATGGAACACGACTCTGGAGACATTTATGATGTTGGGCACAACACAATGGAGGTTAGCGATTCTTTTTCACCGTCTCTGCATTATTTGCTTCATTATACAAGTCGATTACACTAGTTTTCACTTCACAGCGTCGGAGTTACTATACCCAACTGTCAGGCCGACAAGACAGCAGATATGATGGACATAGGGGGCAGGCGGGGCAATCACGAGATTCAGGAAGTGTACGAGCTACGATGTATTGGATTTGGGTAGGTTAGCGGTTTGGAAACAATTTTGTAGAGGGCATATTAGCCAAATGTATAAGACATTTTTCCCAGGATCAAGATAATCAGATCTTTTCAATTTGGATAAGCAACCGGTTTCCTATTTGCAAGGCTATGTACCCATCTCGCCAACGAGCTTCGCTACTTCATCTGCAAAGCTTTATCCCTCCATTATTATTATTTGTAAGGCTAGAACCACTCCCTTGGGTAACGAACATTCCCGAGTCACTATCTCTTACCTCAGCCCACCCACATGAACGCCACGAAGCCACACCTCCAAAGCCGTTCCTATCTGGTCTCTTCTGCGCTTGCTTACGGGGACCCGCCGCGCATCTAGGTATCTAAGGCAAGCTTCCGTTTCCCCTACCTTAGCACGCGCAAGCGGCAGGAGCTTTACAAGCGAGCTCGGTGCTTTTAGTGTGTTGATACTGGTATGCGCTCCATACATTTTCTTGAATTAATAGCCAGACGTGGTCTGTGGATTTTGAGTAAGCGAATTCTCCCCACGGATATCCGGTCGGAGCTTTGACACGGGAAAAAATGCTCCGGGTGGTAGGTGCGTTTGATAGGGAGATGAGATGCGGTTGCGCGATTTTGCGTGGGATTGGGGGGCGTGAAAACTGGTATGGTGATTTGGGGATTGTGGATTGGAAGGATTGGGATCGTGGTCTCCCCTCCTGTCTTTAAAGCCGACATGTTGTCAGCAAAGGTGGATTTGCACATAGTGATCGCATCGGCGGTTCGTTGGGATGTCTGTTGCGAGCTAAGTGGTGAATTGATGTACATATACCACGCTTCACGCTTTCCACTCTCCACCGCTGTCGACCCACTTCTCACCCTAGCCGGCAACTTCAATGACCATACAATACCATTTTTACCGGAACGCCTTTGGCCGGTTCTTCAGAGCTCCATTCCATTGCCTTGTAATGTAGAAACTCCTTGTACTCCGATTCGCCACGTCCCAAGCACAAACACAGGACTATTATCCAGGTCCGATCCTCGGCCTAAGTAGAGAAACATGTCAGTCGCGACTTCTATAAGGCGTGCAGCTTGTGTGTAGAAGACAAAGTAGACGTACATATCATGATGCTCGCTCAAATTACTTAGATAGCGATTCAGCTCTTCTACCCGCTCTTTATGGGTCTTAGTGCCTTCGCGCTTAAGTCGTTCGTCCAGCTATAACACTGTGAGCACTATGAAATGGATTTCAGGTGCGAAATGGTAGTGAGGGCGACCCACTCGTTTCCTCCTCCGCTCCTCGTGCCTCAGCTCTGCTTCTGTCTTACCAACTCGCGCCGGCAGTGACGTAGCCTCTTCATCCCTCTCCATAGAGCCATCTTGGCTCCTTCTCGTAATCGCCTCGGAGTCTTCTCCATCCGGTTTCAATCCCTCTGCTGATGCGCTATTCTTAGACTCCTCTGCTGTCTCCGAGGCGGCAGACTGGGCCGGGTTTGGCTTCTTCTTTTTGTGTTTTGATACCTTAGAAGATGGATTGACACCTTTAAGTTTGAGACCACCGCTGACAGCGGCTGAGTAGTCGTCACTGGGCATTCTTATTACAGCATAGGAACAACGTTAAACAGCGAGCGCAAGGTTTGGGAGATTTGATACCGGCTATCGTAGGGCTGAGCTAAAATAGTGAAATCTGGGGTCGATCTGCAGGGGAGCTGCCCCTAGTAATCGATTTTGTGGATTCTCTATGGCCCAAGTGCTGGGCCTCCATGACGACCTCGCGCTTTGTTCGAGGGACAGCGAAGATCGCTACTACAATTTCGCAAGCTGATTTCGCTCCTAGACGACAAACGAGGTCGTTTGCAGCGTCGCTGCAGGCTTTTGCCTACAATGGCCCTGAGTCTTCTCGTGAGGCGGGAAAGGGGATGGTGAAGAGCGAGGGATCGGGAGATGATGTGTCGTCATTATCCTCTGCAGGCTCAGCATACGACCTTGATATCGAAGACCTACCATTTGGAACGGCCCCATCGCGCAAGCGCAAGAGAGGAGTCGATAGCCTGTCCACAGCTGTTACTACGATCTCAACTACGACGAGTACGAGTACGTCGCCCCGGAAAAAAGGCGTGAAGCTTGAGAATCGTCCTATTGGGAAGCCTGGGAAGGCTAGAAAGACTAAGCGACAGCCTGCGAAAAGAATTGTCAATGCTGCAGGCGACGAGGAGGTACGACCTCCTGGTGATTGGGAAGAGATATACGAAGCTGTACGGGAGATGCGGAAGGAAAAGCTCGCACCTGTGGATACCATGGGCTGCGAGACACTCGCTGAAGAACATATGACACCTCGCGTAAGCCATACTATATTGTTTTTTGGAGCGTCGGACTAAATCATGCCTCAGGACAAGCGCTTTCAAACCCTCATTGCCCTAATGCTCTCATCCCAAACTAAAGATACCACGAATGCAATCGCCATGCACCGGCTTCAGACTGAGCTTCCATCTCCCGGACTTACACTTGAAAATATTCTCGACGTTGAGCCTGCTAAACTTAATGATATGATTTTCGTTGTTGGGTTCCATAACAACAAAACGAAATACATCAAGGCCGCTGCCCTCATGCTTCGCGATCAATATGGGGGCGACATACCGGATACAATTGAAGGTCTCATGTCGCTACCTGGTGTCGGCCCGAAGATGGCATACCTTTGCATGAGCGCGGCGTGGGGACGTACCGAAGGAATTGGGGTAGATGTACATGTACACCGCATTACTAATCTGTGGGGATGGCATAAGACGAAGGGCCCAGAGGAAACGAGAGCTGCTCTGGAGGCGTGGCTGCCAAAAGAGAGATGGCATGAAATTAATCATTTACTTGTGGGATTTGGGCAGACTATTTGTCTGCCAGTGGGGAGGAAGTGTGCAACGTGCACTTTGAGTGAGAAGGGACTGTGTCCGAGTGCTGTGGTAGAGAAGAAGAGGGTTGTCAAGAGGGTGAAGAGGGAGGAGGTCAAATGGGGTGAGGCTTTCGATGGAGTTGAGGTTAAGAAGGCTCAGGACGTGGTGGTTAGAGAGGAGGACGTTGGAACCAAAGATGAGGACCCCATGGTAAAAGAGGAGGATACTGTGGTTAAAGCGGACGATATCATGGTCCAAGAGGAAACTATGAGGACATTGTAGTTAAAGAAGAGGATGTCTTGGCTGAAGACATTGAACAAGCAATATAATATCCAATGTAGAGCAGAATTGTATTCAATCCTCTGTCCAGATCAGCCTCTAATCGTCACTATGTAAGATGAAAGTCTGTATAAGAAAGATTCATGTACCGTTCACAAGGTAGTACCTCATACTCGATACAAGCCTACTTGAGTAGACTCGGGGCTTAGCCCTAGCAGGCAACTAACGGCATCAAGTCTTGGCGTACATCTCGAAAGTCTCGACTCGTTCTCGCCACGAGACCTGTCAAGAGGACATGGTTGGAGTGAGCGCCTTGTGATTATCTCAAGTATCCTCTTCATCTTCGGGTTCGAACAAGCTCTCGCTATTCCCATTGCAGAATTCTGACAAGCCATAACTTCGCGCAACAGTCGCATTGGTAGCCTGATAAGTCTTCAACATGGCGGACCCCAACAACATCTCGCAGTATAAATATACTGCGATGTCAAATTTGGTCCTTCAACATGACAAAAGATTTTCTACGCGCCGTAATGATGAGGTCACAGGTGACCCAGAATCCCTCGCAGGACGCATCAACATTAGAGATATGGGGTCAAGGGATAATCGCGAGACTGCTCCGAAGCAAAAGAAGAAGACCACCGATCTTAAGGACGTCGAGCGAGGGAGCATACAGGAGGGCCAGGATGTTTTAGAGAGAGAGCAGAAAAAGAGGAAACGTGGTGAGCCGCAGCAGCTACGTGGGACTGGCATACTCTCTGCAGCGGATGCGCTGGTGGAGGGCCTGAAATACCGGCCACGGACGCCAGCGACACGACAGACTTATGATTTGATTCTTACGACTACTGCGAACAACCTTGGTGATGTGCCGCACGAGGTTGTTAGAAGTGCTGCGGATGCTATACTCGAGACCCTCAAGGACGAAAACATGAAGGATTTTGACAAGAAGAAGGAGATTGATGATCTGCTTGGCCTCAGTATGGGATCAAAAGAATTCAATGAGCTAGTCAATCTCGGCAAGAAAATTACGGACTATAACGGACAAGACGAAGATGTAAATATGGACGATGATGAGAACGCAGAAGCTGGCGCGGAATTAGACGAGAAGCAGGGTGTAGCTGTAGTCTTTGATGAGGATGAGGATGATGACGAAGGGGGCCCACAAAATTTCGAGGTTAGAGACGAAGACGAACCGTCCTCAGACGAGGAACCAGATGATGCTGAGGCTGTAGAAGACGAAGTAAATGCCAATGGCAGACGAGGAGGAGATCCCGTGGAGTATAATGGGGAGGATGAAGGGATGATTATAGATGGTAACATTGATGCGGGGAGTACGAAAAAGGAGCGGAAGCCAGAGAAGAACGTTGTCTCGGTGCGAGACATTGATGCGTATTGGCTCCAGAGGCAGATCGGTGCGATTTATACGGATGCACATATTCAGCAGGCGAAGACCCAAGAAGCCTTACAATTACTTTCGGGAATTTCGGAGGATGGTGAAGAGAAGCCTTTACGAGAGATCGAGAACGAATTGATGGAGCTGTTTGATTGGGAGCACCACGAGTTGGTCGAAAAGCTCATCATGAATCAAGATAAAATTGTTTGGGTTACTCGATGGCGAAGAGCTGCGGAAGATGACACCGCTAGGGCTGCTTTAGAACGGGAAATGGTTGGGGCAGGTCACCGATCTATTCTGGATGAGCTCGAGGGTCGGAATGAAGATGAAGCTGGTGCCATGTCAAAGCCTAATAAAAAGCTTAAACTCGATCTCATGGACATCGATGTACCTAAAGGACCAACCGATGGCGCCACAGAAAGAAAGGACGGAGCTTTGACAGGAGGATTGCAGCCTAAGAGGCTTATCAATCTTGAGAATCTTGTTTTTGATCAAGGAAATCATTTAATGACCAATCCAAACGTCAAACTTCCTCAAGGATCTACCAAGCGAACCTTTAAAGGCTACGAAGAGATCCATGTGCCCGCGCCAAAAGCACGTAAAGATGCCAGTGAGCGTAATAACATGCCAACGACTGAATTGCCAGAATGGGCTCGACAAGGATTTGGAACCTCAAAAGAGCTTAATCGAATACAAACGAAATGCTTCCCTACAGCGTTTAATGACGATGGCAATATGTTGATTTGTGCTCCTACAGGTTCTGGGAAAACAAATGTAGCAATGCTTGCCATTCTTCGAGAGATTGGCGAGCACCGTAACCCCGAAACTGGAGAGATTATGCTTGACGACTTCAAGATTGTCTACATTGCGCCTTTGAAGGCTTTGGTTCAGGAGCAAGTTGGAAATTTCGGGAAACGACTGGAGCCTTACGGCATCAGAGTCTCCGAGCTTACCGGTGATCGTCAGCTCACCAAACAACAAATTGCTGACACTCAGATCATTGTTACTACACCTGAAAAGTGGGATGTCATCACACGTAAAGCGACCGATATGAGCTACACCAATCTGGTTAGGCTAATTGTCATCGATGAAATACATCTTCTTCATGATGATCGAGGCCCCGTCCTGGAGAGCATCGTTAGTCGAACAATCCGAAAGATTGAGCAAACAGGAGATCCAGTCCGTCTCGTTGGACTTAGTGCTACGCTGCCCAATTATCGAGACGTTGCCAGTTTTCTACGAGTCGATCCTCTCAACGGCCTTTTCCATTTTGACGGATCCTACAGACCATGTCCGTTGCGCCAGGAATTCATTGGAATCACGGAAAAGAAAGCCATCAAGCAGCTCAAGACAATGAATGATGTCTGCTATACTAAGGTCATGGAGCAGGTCGGTCAGAATAAGCAACAGCTTTTGATCTTCGTACACTCAAGGAAAGAAACTGCGAAAACTGCTAAATACATTAAAGACAAAGCCTTGGAAATGGAAACCATCGGACAGATTCTCCGGAGCGATGCAGCCAGTCGTGAGATTCTGGAGGAAGAGTCTGCACAGGTCATGGACCGAGATTTGAAAGAGCTAATGCCTTACGGATTTGGTATTCATCATGCTGGAATGAGCCGATCTGATAGAAGCTCGGTCGAGGATCTTTTCGCCGACGGCTCACTTCAAGTGCTTGTGTGCACGGCTACTCTAGCTTGGGGTGTTAATCTACCCGCTCACACTGTCATCATTAAAGGCACCCAAATCTACTCCCCTGAAAAGGGTAGTTGGGTGGAATTGAGTCCTCAGGATGTTTTGCAGATGCTTGGTCGTGCCGGCCGGCCTCAATACGATACTTTTGGTGAAGGGATCATCATTACGACACAGAGCGAAATGCAATACTATTTATCGTTGATGAACCAACAACTTCCGATTGAAAGTCAGTTTGTCAGCAAGTTGGCGGACAATTTGAATGCAGAAATTGTCTTGGGCAATGTTCGGAATCGAGATGAAGGCGTAGAGTGGCTCGGATACACATACTTATTTGTGCGAATGCTGCGATCGCCTGGCTTGTATAGTGTTGGTGCTGAGTACGAGGATGACGATGCTCTGGAGCAGAAGCGAGTAGATCTCATTCACTCCGCTGCAACCGTTTTAGAGAAGTCAAGCCTTGTCAAATACGACAAAAGATCCGGCAAACTGCAAGCGACAGAGCTTGGCCGAATTGCCTCGCATTACTACATTACCTACACTTCGATGCTGACCTACAACCATCACATTCAGCCAATGATTACTCCAATCGAGCTGTTCCGAATTTTTGCTCTTAGCGATGAGTTCAAGTACATCCCAGTCCGACAAGATGAGAAACTTGAGCTGGCGAAACTCCTGGGAAGAGTTCCTATTCCCGTTAAGGAGAGTATTGAAGAACCACAAGCAAAGATCAATGTGCTACTGCAGGCTTACATCTCACGGCTCAAGCTTGAAGGTCTTGCGTTGATGGCTGATTTGGTATATGTGACTCAGTCCGCTGGCCGTATCCTTCGTGCTATGTTCGAGATTTGTCTGAAGAAAGGGTGGTCTTCTGTGGCTAAGACGGCGCTTGATCTGTGCAAGATGGCCGAGAAGCGGATGTGGCCTACGATGACACCTCTTCGACAGTTTCCTACATGTCCAAGAGATATCATCCAGAAGGCAGAGAAGATCGACGTGCCATGGTCGGCATACTTTGATCTTGATCCTCCGCGCATGGGAGAGCTTCTTGGCATGACGAAGTCTGGTAAGATAGTGTGTGGCCTCGTACAGAAGTTTCCAAGATTAGAGGTCCAAGCACAAGTGCAGCCAGTCACGCGATCGATGCTACGTGTGGAGCTGACAATAACCCCGAACTTCGAATGGGACGATTCGGTCCATGGGCTATCTGAGAGCTTCTGGATCCTTGTCGAAGACTGCGACGGCGAGGACATCTTGTTTCACGATCAATTCCTCTTACGGAAAGACTATGCTACCGCAGAGATGAACGAACACCTTGTTGAATTCACCGTCCCCATTACGGAACCAATGCCGCCTAATTACTTCATCACTGTATTGTCCGATCGATGGCTGCAATCCGAGACGAAACTTGCAGTGTCTTTTGAGAAACTTGTCCTACCAGAGAAATTTCCTGCGCACACACAGTTGCTCGACCTGCAGCCGTTACCCGTTGCTGCTCTTAAGAGGGACGATTTCAAAGCTCTGTACCCTCGGTGGGAGAGATTCAACAAGATCCAAACTCAGGTTCACAGCTCGCTATTCACAACCAATGACAATGTCTTCATTGGAGCTCCCACAGGCACAGGCAAGACCGTCTGCGCTGAGTTTGCCATACTCCGTCACTGGTCATCCCCAACTAAGGGCCGTGCTGTCTATATCGCACCCTTCCAGGAGCTTGTCGATCAGAGGCTCGCAGAATGGTCAGAGCGGCTCGGCAAAGTCGCTGGCGGCAAGCAGATTGTCAAGCTCACCGGTGAGACTACGGCTGACCTGAAGACTCTTGAGAAAGGTGACCTCATACTGGCTACGCCAACCCAATGGGATGTACTATCACGGCAATGGCAAAGACGAAAAAATGTACAGACTGTCCAGTTGTTCATTGCGGATGAGCTTCATATGCTAGGCGGACAGGGTGGCTTTATCTATGAAATTATTGTCTCTCGTATGCATTACGTTGCGTTACAGACGGAGAGCAACATGCGGATTGTCGGTCTGAGTGTCTCGCTTTCCAACGCTCGCGATATCGGCGAATGGATAGGAGCCACTAAGCACACCATCTATAATTTCAGTCCTCATATACGACCAGTGCCGCTAGAACTGCACATCCAATCCTTCACGATCCCTCACTTCCCGTCTTTAATGCTTGCTATGGCGAAGCCCACATACGCCGCAATCCTCGGCATGGCTCCTGATAAGCCAGCTATGGTTTTTGTTCCAAATCGCAAGCAGACACGGGCGACGGCTCTTGATTTGCTTGGAGCATGTGTAGCCGATGATGATGAAGATAGATTTCTGCATGCTGCCATCGACGAGATTGCTCCATTACTGCAACGTGTCAATGAAACGGCACTTGCCGACTCGATCTCACACGGTATTGGATACTTTCATGAAGCTCTAACTACCAATGACAAACGGATCGTCTCCCATCTCTACTCCATCGGTGCTCTTCAGGTGATGGTCGCGTCACGAGATGTATGCTGGGAGATTGACTGTACTGCTCACCTGGTCATCGTGATGGGCACTCAATTTTACGAAGGTCGAGAGCATCGATATATTGACTACCCAATCAGCGAGATTCTACAAATGTTTGGTAAAGCCAGCAGACCTCTGGAGGACAATTCGAGTAAGGGTGTACTGATGGTGGGAGCCACGAGGCGGGAGTACTACAAGAAATTCTTGAACGAAGCACTTCCGATTGAGAGCCATCTGCAGGTCTACATGCACGATGCCTTCGTCTCAGAGATTAGTACTAAGATCATCGCATCTACCCAAGATGCTGTGGACTGGGCTACATATACGTACTTCTACCGCCGGTTGCTTGCTAATCCAAGTTACTACGGCCTAACAGACACCTCACATGAAGGCCTGAGCACGCATCTTTCTGAACTAGTCGAGAACACACTCAAAGACCTTTCAGAAGCAAAGATCATTGAGTTAGACGAGGAGGATGACACGGTTACTCCTCTCAATGCTGCCATGATAGCTGCCTACTACAATATCTCTTTCATCACAATGCAGACATTCTTGCTCTCATTAACGGGTCGGACTAAGCTCAAGGGAATCTTGGAAATTGTTACTTCCGCCACAGAGTTCGAGTCCATCCAAATAAGACGACACGAAGATCATATCCTACGCCGCGTCTATGACAGAGTACCCGTCAAAATGGCGCAACCTGCCTACGAATCTCCGCACTTCAAAGCCTTTGTCCTTCTCCAAGCTCACTTCTCTCGGATGCAACTACCAACAGATCTCGCGAAAGACCAAGAGATCATACTCTCCAAAGTCCTGAACCTACTAAGCGGCTGCGTCGATGTCCTATCCTCAGATGGACATCTGAACGCCATGAACGCCATGGAAATGTCACAAATGGTTGTGCAAGCTATGTGGGACCGTGACAGTCCACTCAAGCAAATCCCGCATTTCTCGCCGGAGGTCATCAAAGCAGCCAACGACTTCGGCGCCAAGGACATCTTCGAATTCATGGACCTCATGGACCCATCAGAGAACAAAGATTACGAGAAGATGGTCAAGCGCCTTGGCCTCGACAACAAGCAACTTGCCCAAGCCGCTGCTTTCACCAACAATAAATACCCCAATATCGAAATCGACTTCGAAGTCGAAGACCCTGAAAACATCGCCACTAACTCCCCCGCCTATCTCAAGATCTCCGCAACCCGCGGCGACGAAGATGAGGACGGAGAGCCAGATACGACCGTGCATGCGCCATTCTATCCGCTGAAGAAGATGGAGAACTGGTGGCTGGTGGTGGGAGATGAGAGCACAAAGAATCTGCTTGCTATCAAACGGGTTACTATTGGGAAGAAGCTGGAGACGAGATTAGAATTCGTGCCGACGAGAGTCGGGGAGCAGGAGTTGACGCTTTATTTGATGTGTGATAGTTATGTGGGGGTGGATCAGGATCCGACGTTTACGATTACGGCGGCGGAGGGGATGGAGGAGGATGATGAGGATGAGGAGGATGAAGATGAGGGGTAGATGGTGATTGTCGAGATCTTATAATGCTTTTATAACAGTTAAAGCAAATAAGAATCAATTGATACCCGATGTTACTCGCTAGAATTGAAGATTTACTTGATTGGTTCTTGTATTTATGGCTTGCTATGCGTGATTACTGACTGTTGTGGACTACTCGATCATCCACTATGTTAATGTGATTTTACATGTGCTCGTCAGTGAAGTGGAACGCCCTATCACAGGGCAAAATGACTCCACGCCTTGATTCGGTAGTACCCGTTCTGGGCATGCGTGATCCTCGTCTTTGCCGCCTGTATGAAGCTTTAATAAAAGGCACGTGTGGATATTGGAGTCTGTGACAGAGCACAGGAGCTTGCATGTTCCGATCGATAGGCTAGGACAAAATTTGAAAGCTGTTGTAAGTTTGTAGTCCTACAAGTACAGTAATCAAAATTCTATCTCGTCATTAATGAGAATTCGTACCAAAAGGTATCATGACCACGTAATGCCGAACGCCCGCTAGATCTCCAATCAAGCATGTATAATATCCAAAAACTCTCAAACCTCAAACTCCTCTTCTAGCCAATGCCGCACCACGACCTTACCTTCATCGAAATCCTTCTTCTGAACTCGAACAATGATAGCAGCATGCGTGTGCCTCACTTTCTGGATATGCACACGGTATTTGCGGAAGCCGAGATCATCTAAAGCTTTCACCATAGCGAACTGCTCTGGAGTCAAACCTAAAGTGGGGAACTCGGCGCTCTGCGATGATGTGCGTTTGTGTCCTGACTCCGGAAGAGTAGATTTTTCGACAGAGCCGTTTTGGTTCTCGTTAGCTTCAGAGGAGTTTGAAGATGCAGTGCGTTTTGCTGCTGGCAGGTACTGTTGTCTCTGGCCTGCGTTGATATTTGCAAAAGCGCTCTCCATGGTAGTTCGGGCGTTTTCCACCATCAATGGTATGCGGTAATTGCCAAGACCAATGCCAGCCTTTCCTTCTTCGTGGAGTCGGATACGCTTCTGGCTCCGGACAGTCTGTACGCCAGAATTGATGAGGAAGACCACAGAGCCGATAGGGATGAGGACGGCGAGGAATGCGAATAACGGGATCCGAGATAGCAGAGCGTGACTACTCTCAGCAATGCGAGTCATTAAAGGTGGTTGAGCGTCTGTAGATTTGAGGGAGACGGGGTTCGCAGGATCCAGAACAACCGGCGCATAGCCTGGTAGATGGTTAATGTTGATTTGGTCGAGATTCACGAATGGATCCGTGGTGACGATGCAGGTAGTATAATAAGGAGCAGAGCGATCGTTGATAATATTGGCATAGAGGACACGGTGTTTAAATTGGGAGAGAGCAAGCATGAATATGCTGTCAGGGTCTGCAAGAACAGATAGTAGAGGACGATTGGTGTTGCGGAAGGTATCGATGGTAAAGAGTTGCCGGCCGGAAGCAGAGAGCGTTTGAGAGCCAAGTATATTCCATACACGGTGATGAACTCCTAGGACTGGTGCTCGTACACCGAGGTGAGGGGTTGCAAACGTGGTGAAGTTAACAGGCTCCAGTCGGTCAAACCAGCCATTGGAGAAAAGAAGGCCTATGGCATATCGCGCCACGAGACCTCCCAAAGAGTAGCCAAATATGCTGAGTTTGCTGATGCGGCTACCGTCCTTTTCCAAGTCGCTTATATATGTTTCAATCTCTTGGGTCACCCTTTCGGCTCCCAGATCGATGCCATCGTATGTATAGGTATCAGAATTTGTCTTCGAAACCAGGATGTGTAATTTGTCTTCAGCGTGCTTGTCTCGTAGAGCCGACGCGACGTAGGCCATATGCTTCGGGTTACCCCATAGCCTTCTACAATTAGTATGATCCACCAACACACGGTGGGAATGTACCTTACCCATGGATCAACACGCAGAGGTGGTCGGCCTTTTGGCGACCGTCGCTCTCTATCCGCTCCGCCTCCTCCATTGTCCGCGTATTACTCAAACAATATACCTTCCCAACGCCTTTAAAACAATTAGGCAGCTATTACAAGTCAAGTGCAACAGAGGAGGAATGATCACATCACCGCGTCATCATGCAGACGGGCCAGACGATCGATTTACTCGGCCCGCTCCCGCTCTACCAACCCCTTTTGATGCTAGGGGACAGCGCCAAGACTGTCCGATGTGATATCAAACACAGATTCTTCTCTTCTGATTCCGCTCCGCTCTCTCCTCCACCAGTAACCCCGTCCTCCTCTAACAGCTATGACCTTTCCACTGTTTCTTTGCTCCGGGGTCATCATTACAATACCGTAATCAGCGTTCAACTTACAGGCTACGCCGTAAACGTTTGACATTTTACTGAATGCTCTGCCAAAGCTGCTGCACTTCCCCCTCAATTCCATTCGCTTCGACGCTTCAATGACCACGTTTCTGGAACATCATGCGACTTTGAGCTTTTGCTGGTATACTAAGTCGCCTGTTCGAAATTCGTTCTTTTCCAATGATCATAATTCCATCCTGCCTAATTACCATGTTTTCTTCTCTCGGTCTATTCAAGCAGATTCAGTGCCCAGAGCAATCTCACTGCTCCCTGTCGAATTGCATCTTCGCCCACCATTACCCTTCGGCCGTGGCAAAGGATCTGCCACAAAACCCCTCAACGTCAAGTTCTACTCACGAAGACACGCTGCAACATGATAGACCACGGAAGAGACGACGAATCGCTGATGATGGAGATGCTGCTAATATTGCTGAACTCGTGTCTGAGCCCCCAAAGGATGGTTCTACGGCTATTAGACGACAGGGTTTAGCTTCTACTCCGTCAAGACTCCCATGGACAGCATCAAGGGACATCTCTCCCCCACCTGTCCGGAGCTCGAAAGCCGAGAGAACCTTACAATTGTCTCCTCCACATGGTGCAAAGTCCAGCTCAAATTTAAGAAAAGAGTCAAAGCCGAATATTTCACTAGCACCAGCGAAGAAGACTGTGGAGGAGGCTCTCAATCCCAGGATGATGACCAACCCGCCAGCGGGCCATGGAGTTCGTATGCAGCTTCTCAATATGATACATGAGCAGATGACACGTCTGAATGAAGAGGTCTCGCAAAGCCAAGATTCTTCAAAGTCTACTTTATTGCTATCTCCTCCAGAAATAATCTTGGAGGCTCTTGAGGAAGAAGAAAAGGTGGCTAAGCATAACCCAGCAGTCTACTCAAATGTTATAAAACTAAGGATTGTCAAATTGAGGAAGATGAAACTAGCCGAATGGAAGGAGGAACGGCTTAAGCAGATTGCCAAAAGAGCTCCTGTGGAGCCATCGGCAGTGGTGACAAGCATACCGAAAGCCATCGAGACAGGTCTGACAACCTCGCAAGAGATTGCCTTCTTATCAAGGATCCTCGCTAAACAAAGCCAATTGTCCAAATTCGGTTACGTTTCCGCAGCACCAAGCGAGGAAGAAGTAGACGAAGCCCGCAAAGGTGTGGATGCAGCACAGGGTTGGGAGCTTTGTGACCGGTGCAAGACCCGCTTCCAAGTCTTTCCCGGAAGGAGAGCGGAAGATGGAGCACTGACATCTGGCGGAAGGTGTACCTACCACCCAGCGAAGCCACGACGTCCACAACCAACGGACAGGGCAGATAAAGTAAGCAGAGATCTAATCTACGCTTGCTGTAGTGAGAACGTCGGACAATCTTCAGGCTGTACTCAGGCGTCTACCCACGTCTTCAAGATTTCAGATCCGAAGAGACTGGGGTCGATCATGCCATTCGAAGAGACACCGCGCAACTCACAGGCTTCAGACCCGAAGAGAGCTGTCGCCTTTGACTGCGAAATGGGTTACACGACTATGGGCTTAGAATTGATACGGCTTACTGCAACATCTTGGCCTACCGGAGAAGAGTTGCTAGATGTGCTCGTCAGGCCATTGGGAGCGGTCCTGGATCTCAATTCTCGGTTCTCAGGCGTGTTTCCCCAGGACTACATAGATGCCATACCCTGCGACTTGAATGGGGCTACTGATGAAAACGTACCTGACGCCAACGGCAAAACCAGACTGCGACTCGTAGACTCCCCATTCGCGGCCCGCACACTCCTATTCTCCCTCATAACCCCATCAACCCCCCTTATAGGCCACGCTCTCGACAACGACCTCAACGCCACCCGTATAATCCACCCCTCAATCGTCGACTCAGTCCTCCTCTACCCGCATCCACGTGGACTTCCTCTCCGCTTTGGGCTCAAAGTCCTCATGAAAAAGCATTTAGATCGCGATATCCAGACCGGTGGAGCCCAAGGCCACGACTCGAAGGAAGATGCGCGGGCAGCCGGGGATCTGGTAAGACTCAAGGTAGCGGAGATGTGGAAGGCGATGAAGAAGGAAGGATGGACGGTGGAGGATGAAGAATTTCATCCACCGACGCCTAATAGATAGCACGATTTCAATTAGATCTTATGGCGTTGCAAAGACACCTGTGTACTGAAGCCCCAGCTGGTAGAGACTACTGCGTATCGACTCCATAGCATAGCATAGCGCCACAACACTAACCCTTCTATTCCCAACAATGCAGTTCCCTAAGGTACACCTAATTTCGATGACAGCCCTCAGATCATCCGAGCACCATCAAGCTTTCAGCGAGCCAAAAATTTACACCTGCTCCTTTCCCCCCGCCAGCCAAAAGCAACCAGGTGCATCTTCTCTACCAAAGCAACGCGCCACTGCCTCCATAAAGCGTTTCTCCCAACATATGGGGTAGCTAGCTCCTACCTCTCAGGCACTACCTTACTCTATTTCAGTATTCGCCACTCCCCATCCTGTCAATCCAGATGGGAGCTCAATTTTCAAGTTTCTGACACACCCTCTAACACTACGTTATTCTAGTTCTACCTTAATCCTTTTACACCTCAATTAATGACCAACAAGTTTCCTACCTAAAAGTAACTCAACTATGTAAATGCCGAGGCTTCTTTGGCACATGGGGAAATTACTACACCATACACCAATAAGCTACCTTACTTTAAGGTAAGGGGCGTGTGTAGCCCACGTGGTGGCTGTGGAAAGTTCCGTCGGATTATTTTAGTTGTACCTACCCTCAAACTGTATACGCGACGTCTACTGTACCTTAGCTTGGATGCACTAAGGTAATTTACATACGTACTGGTATACCATAGGAGCGCTCAAGGATTTAATTTCGATGCTCAAGCTTTTGGGGGATATATACGTTGAAGGGACTTTGTCCCTCTGACTAGGGGCATGATCTTTGAAACGCCATCTACTCATCCACGCAGCCCACATCAATTGTATCTAAATAGTCCCAGATAGGCAGTATGTCGTACATCCAAAAGGCACTTTTCTTCGCCGAAGAAATTTTGGGTATCATTGACATCGCAACCCTACTCTATCTACCTAGTCCTACCTCCAACCCCAAGATTCTTGAATGATGCAAAGTGCAAAATATAAATGAAGACCAGACAAAACATCGCACCCTTTGAATGCATTTCATATCCTCGTGAAACAGCCTGCCGGATCTCACTCCAACCCAAATCAGGCCCGCTTTGCAAGAACACCAGCACAATACCCACTTCAAATATAATACAGCGAAAGTAAATCCTCCCCTTGCTACCCCAAACCCTCCCCTAAACCTGCTCCGCACCCCCTTCCGGATGCAATTGCTTCACACTGTCCGTCTCACTCTCTACCCTCCCTCGACTCCCAATACTTTGCCTCCTTCCGTGGCTGAAGGCCGCACTCGCCCTTCTCCCACTGCCGCGCCCATAAGGATCAGCGCTGACGAAGAGCCCCCGCACGGCAGGCCACGAGGTGGTGATGTAGATGACGCTATTCCAGAAACCCATCAGGGGAAGGACGATGCCGGAGGCGTAGGTGAAGGGAAGAGAGATGAGGTCAGGGTGGATAAGCGAGTAGACTCTGTTGATTGAGGAGGGGACCTGGAACGTATCAATAGACTATACACCAGACTTATACTCTTAATTCGAGGAATACTGGCGGTTTGACTTACCCAAGTAACAAGCAAGCTCACAAAAAACAATAATGCAACTTTCGTATAACCCCACGCCGCCGCATTAGCATCATTCGCCGGGTTCCTATTGTACTTCCCCTTCTCAGCCCCACCACTCTTCACTAGTGTCACGGGCGGCATTTCCATCCTCGGACTCATTGGCGTACTCCCAATCGTCACACTATACTGATCATACCCTCTCGCTGACGGCGATCGACTCGGCAATGCGTCCCTTTCCCCATAGCTTCCTTGCTTAACATGCAGCATTCCCCCACGATGGTTGTCCTCTCCCTGCGTCTCAGCCTGCGAGAGGTAGAAATTCGACATGTTAGGCGATGTCATGGGGGCGAGCTCGGAGGTGATGTGGATTTCGGTGGTTTTGAAACTAGCGAAGGGATTTTCGACGGAAAGGATGGCGTTAACGGGGGCCTGGTATGGGAGGAGAAGGCACGAAGTTGGTGACGTTTAGTGAAGATGTCAAGACCGGCAAGAAGGTAGATGCCGAAGGATATTATGATGCAGCACCAGGCAGGGGCGTAGCAGGTTGCTATACGAAATACTACCCAGTTGATGTCGATCCAGCACCAGAGCTGGGAATATGGTTAGTGTTCTATTTCTCAATAATATCATGGAGTGGGAAAGGGAGGTTTACCGTTGCTGGTCCGTACATCCTGCCTCTGTCGAGGGTGGTGATGAAGAGGTAAATGAGGGCGATAATGAAAGGAGCGCCATAGCACATGAGATGATATCGCCATTCTAATGCTTTAAGTTGCTTGGCATTATATTTCTTGAACAATGTGAGGTAAACATTGATTGCCATGGCTAAATTCCACAAAGCATCTGCAGGTAGGAACCTAGTTCCGCGATGAGCAATCGCCTATCCCTGTGATTTGATACTTGTGCATGCTCACATTTGTATAAGAAAGCCTTGGAATTGACAAAGGTGCGAGTCTCTCCCCGCTCTTACACCTGACTGTGATATCAAAGTTGCAATATTGCATAATGTATTTCCCCATGATGCGTAAAAAATTAGTCTGTTAACTGGTCTTCGAAAGACTGGACTGTATATGAAAGTGAATAATATGAATGAAGTTCCAAGCAGAGAGAAGCAGGAAGCAGTACGTTCGGTTATCTCAAGGTCCCGGAGCTGTTGTGGGGTCAAGACGTGGGTCATAGCTTAACAATGGATACGTCTGGAGTGGAGGACAGACTCTGTGGTGGCAAATGGTGGTCACTGCTTCATGATGGGAAGAAGCGAGTGTAAAATAGAGGCGGCAGGAGAGCACACGAATAGAATCAGACGATGAAAGGCTTTTATTTAAACAGACATAGTGGAGCAGAGCGTGAAAGCATAAAGCACCATGTACAAGGCAAGGGAGATGCGCAACCCTCCACTCAGCCGGGTGAGATTGATAGACCGCGGTAGGCTGCATGGGCGCGGCATATAGGATGTGGCAAAGATGGAAGTTAAGCAGAACAAGAGTGGGCGGTGTGGGATCTAATTACGCTGTGTGTGAGTAGTGGGCGATTGGGGTATGGATGGGGGATGTTGCGCAAAGAGTATGAACAAAGTAGTAGTGGGCCCCGTGGGCGTGTTCTGGCCGAGTTGTATGTAGGGCTAATGTGACTGGACGGCACAGGGCCACCAACACAATCGACGAACCGGCCCTTTAAGGTGGAATTAGATGACAGCAAGAAGGTTCAGTAGGCGAGAGTCGCACGAACAAGAGCTTAATGTGCCGAGCGGTTCAGCCCCCGTTCAGCCCATCCATCGCACGTGGCTGTCGTGCTTACCACGGTACAACCCTTCTGTTGCCGCTAGTACTGATACGCACCGTTACGTTCGAGTCGCACACGGAACCTCGACGTCAGCGACAGTCAGACTGCGATGTGATGTTGGAAGTACTCGGACGAGTGGATGATCTGGACACAGATTTGGGCCAGTGCCGCATCTGCTCGCTTATGCATGCACCTTACTGCTGTGAGCAGTGAAGAGGGTGAGGAGGAGGCATCTGGAACACTTGGAGATACTCCAATGGTAATTGTGCCTGAACATTGGATTCGGCCGTCAGGGTCACCAGGCCGATTGGTTGATCTTGCAGGATCTGAGAGTGCTGGCTCTTCTCCACAACCAGACTACTATAGTACACAGTAAGCAGTAGTCGCACACTTCCTGGCATTCAGGCCCGCCATGATCGACCCTTGTCCGACCCGTCTTTAGGGGTACCTATGGAGCTCCCAGGTGCCCTGAAAGAGCCCCTAGAGGATCACAATCAACGCTAGACGACGCCATGTTCCTGACGCCGTTCCTAACGGCGGACGCCAATTGGTGCCTGGAGATGGAGGGAATTCTTGCGGTGATTAATTCCATTCATCCCGGCGCTATTATTAGTTGGTATACTAAGGCATGCAATATGAATCACAGTATACCTTCAATATCAATAATGCCTGAACCGAATTGAGAGGCTGGTACAGAAAACAGGACGCCGAGGTGGTGCTTGGTGAGGGGGGGGGAAGAGGAAAGATTCTTAATGGTTCGCGATGCCTGCTTCCTTAGGTAATTAAGCTATCGGGCGGACTCAGCTGCCGAGCCAATAGCACCTTCCTTGAACAGTGTCCGAAAAGACACCCCCTGACTGTCATTCGGCCACGGAGAACGGTCTCCAATCGCATCTTCATTCATTCAATCTTCTCCACTCATGCAACAAAATACCCCGGTAATATGCGCTATATCCAATTGATGGAATGTCCAGATCTGGTGGAGATTCTATCTTCGGTGCCAGTCCAGCATTTGAAATTATGCTTGGCAACTTGCCTTAGAAATTGCTGCTGTCCATCAGTCACACATGCCTAATCCCGCAACCCTCCCTTCTCACAAGGCAGCTGGGAGCTTGGCTGCGAGATAAGCGCATGCAATGCTACGGTATCGCATCGCAATGCAAGGTTCAAATTAGGCGGTCTGCGACGGCTTTCACTTGAACGTCTGGGGCATCAGGCTCAACGCCCCATATTGAGGCTAGTACATTGGGCCGAAGGCTGCATGTCAGACAGAATAAGGCTCAGGGAAACGTTTGCGAAGCTAGTGAACCTTGTGAGGTGAAGGAAGCTTGTGTCTCGAGATACTGGCCAAAAACTAGGTCTCAATTCAGACGGCCAAAATCAGTAGTATTTTGTCTCACAGCTCAGATGTTTTAGCATCCCATTATCTCCGTAAGGTCTTGACATAGGAGACAGTAAGCCAACCGAGAACCCCGTTAAATGCTCCTGGATTTGAGCACCGCAGATCTATAGGCGAAGTCCGTTCTGCTCGAAGCATTCGAGAACGCTTATTGATATCTGAGTGTTCGGGTAAACGCGCAGCAGGAACGTGGCTTGTAGAAACGAGGCGAAACAGCGAAGGAACCACCTACTAGACCTTCGAACATCTCGCAGTTGAGACGATTATCTGAATGGTAAAGAGATGCACCTAGGCGGGTGTACGGAAAGAGCCTCTGGGCTATTGTGGGCAATGACACTTGCGAGACTGTAATGCTAATGACTAGTGTTAAGAAGAGGAATGATTCTCTGAATCAAGACCGTGCGGTCCCAAAAAAAGTTCTTCATAAAAAGGAATCTATCATGCTAATAAGGTGCGGCATTGATTAGTAATGCGTTGATTGAGGTATGGGAGACTCCTGTCTGTCGTTGCTGGTCTCCTTGAATCCTCGCAAAAGGAAGTAATATTGTCTTCGCTAAATGCTACCAAAG
Source organism: Cladonia rangiferina (assembly GCA_023065455.1). Classification (NCBI taxonomy): domain Eukaryota; kingdom Fungi; phylum Ascomycota; class Lecanoromycetes; order Lecanorales; family Cladoniaceae; genus Cladonia; species Cladonia rangiferina. The sequence continues at coordinate 112,610 of JAJREH010000048.1, read as the reverse complement.
ATAGTAAGGTATTTCGTAACACGGCTAGCGCATGACACCCACCGATCATCTATCATTCTAATAATGCTCATGCCAATCATAAGTACCATGCAATACGAAAAAATTCTCCAACGCCCATTCCATCAGTCGGCCAAGAAAAGTCATGCCACGTCATATCTAATTCTCCAACGCACAGCCCGGCAATAGTGCTTAATTCTTCAACTCTTCCACCCCGTCTAACCCACCCATCCCATACGCATCTGCCACTCTCACCGCAACAGCCTGCCCACTCCAATATGCCCCCGTAACAGTCCCCAACGCCACAAATGGCGCAGTATGCTCGCCCGCGAACCAGACCCCCTGCTCCGGACAGCCTTCCCTCAATGCTTCAATATCCTTATCCAGCTCCACTTCCTCGCTCGCATTGCTTGTTTGGAACGTCGTATACGAGCCATAGCCGGCGAATTCATCATTTTGCCAGTTTGTGGCGACGATGCCGACGGGGTGGCAGTTGGGAGCGGAGGCGGAGTAGTTGGGAAGACGGGAGTAGTAGGGGGCAAAGAACGAGGTGAGGCGACTGGCGTATTGATGCGAGGTGGGGTCGAGGTCTTTCACAACAGAGGTGACATGCTTGGCGCAGGGGCCGTTGATATAGAATAGGAGGGTGGGGTGTGCGCATGGAGAGGGGAGAGAGGCGAGGGAGACGCATTCGATACTCCAGCCCGCAGGATTTTGTTCCGTGTAAGTTGGTTGAAGGAATTGTGCAAAGAGTGAAGTGTCTTCCGGGTTCTGGGCCAGCCAAAAAGCGGTGGGGAAGGTGAAGTAGACTTTTTCGAGACGGCCGTAAGAGATGTGATTGATGGCTTTAAGAATGTTTGAAGGCAAGACGGGCGTAAATGATGAGGTATTACGCTTGAGCCATCCGAGTGGGCAGGTTACGATGACCTCGTCGAAGGCGAGTTTGGCGCCTGAGGCCGTAGTGACAGATACTGAAGTGTTCTGGTGGCTTTGGTGTTTTGACGCAATTGCGATGACCTTTGTATTGAGCTGGAGATCAACACAAGACAACGCCGCCTTGGCAATTCTACCAAGTACATCTTTGTAAGTGCTTGCTAAGAATAGATTTTCTGGAGCATGTAAGCATTGGAACGGGTATTCAGAAGATCAGATTGAATACCTCCTTCGATACATTCTTCTAGCCAAAAGAATTTAAGGCTCTGTTTTTCTATAGGCTCTCCAACAAAGTCTCCCCATATTTGGGCCATCTGAAGGACCAGCTTCGATGTCTGATCATCTAGACCTTTTGCCTGTACCTCACTTTTGAAAAAGTCCATTAAGGACTTCTCAGGTGGAATGGAAGCTTTGTGGTCACTGCAATAGCTGAAAGCATCAGCAATTATGCCCCAAGTTAATTCTGAAAGTTTCATAGCCGTCTTTTGATCCACTAGGTTGCCTGACTCGTCGTAGACTGAGCGAGCAGCGTCTTCTGACGGCGATAGAGTTGTTGCATTAACCTCGGTGGCAATGTCGAGAATCGGATTCTGGAAAGTACCGTGTATCCAATTGGGGCCTAGATCAAATGTATGACCCAGCTCATTGCGCTGGTGAACCTAGAGATATTGAGCAATGGTTCTTTTCATCATACCACATTACTCACTCGTCCTCCAATTCGATCCCGCCCTTCAAGGATAGTTACTTGCATGCCTCTTTTGGAAAGGATTTCCGCACATCTCAAGCCAGCAACTCCGGCGCCGACGACACAGATATGGGGCGCCCCGCCTTGCGGAAGGATGCGACTTATCATTGTCTTGGCGACACCGTTCAAATGTGCAAGGCCCATGCGCGAATGTTGGAGAGATTGGATTTCTTGGAGGATCTTTAGGGGGTGCACTCTGTGTTTTCGGAAAGAGTTAGACCAGCACTCCATAATTGCGGCTTTTGTTCAGCACAACCTTCGAACATGAGGCGAAGACAGAAGCACAGAAACGCGATGAGGCGGGTGCAGCGAAATTATAGGGGCATTCATTTTGGCAGTGACGTCTCCGGACTCATGAGGAGCCGCAGAACCCTAGCCAATCTGTATAGAACAAGGAAACAAATTAAAGGGGGTCCCGCGCAGCTGTTTCGTGGAGGTGAAGCGATCCCTGTTGTACAGGGACGAGGCTGCTGTATTCTTACTTGGTGGACGGTAAAGCATATGCAGGGTACATTATCCGATTCGATCTATCCGTCAATGCAAGGGAATCTGGGTCCTTTACATATGGACCTATGAGGTACTTGGTTTGCATCCAAGAAATGCAATGAATATAAAATCCACTCTACCTTACGCGAAACAGCACTCTGAGAAATTGATGACCCACAAATTCCACAAACTCGTCAGATACCAATGCTAGTATTTCACCAAGGAAAAAGAAATGTTTGGAAGTGAGGCAGAGTAGTCGCAGTGATTACGTTCTAGGGAGTTGAGAATACAAGTGATGTGGTGTTCTTGCAGACTCGGCTTGACACGGCGAAAGATAGGGTGTGGCAAAAGGACCCTGGGTCTTTTGCCGGCGCCCTATAGGGAGCAATCCTGCGAGATGCTCCCTTCTCTTACGGAGAGTGACGAGATTAATCTTGATTTGCGCTAGCGACCTTAGCGTGCCAGGAACTCAGCCCTATGGGCCTATCCCTAGAAAGGTGCCTAGACAACACCCGCTTTGGGGCCATTAATAGGGGCGCCATTATATTTTGAGTCCCCTATAAACTTTCTAATTAGGGCCCCCTCGCCTAAAAGACCCGTTAAATGGCGGCAGTCTAGGCCCTCTAGTACCCCGAAGACATAGGCATGCTCTAGGGGCCTTATCTAGATTTAGGGCTAGGGCTTTTATGAAAACGGTTAGCGCAAATCAAGATCAATCTCGTCATTCTCCGTATATACAAGGATGCTGTCACGTGCTTCCAGAAGCTAAACGACTCATTATAGACGTCGTCTGCGTTCCAGGGATCAATATTTGGACTTTTCTGTTTTAGCAAGCCCATTCGCATTTGTCGGAGTACTAGGTTTATCATAATTTGTGGATTCGTCCACGGCTGTCGCTATGCCAAGCTTTTTCAATGCTGTATATACAGTATTCCTTCCAAGATCCCGAGAATATCAAGTCTATGTCCAAGTCGCAAGATATACGGTAAGTGACGCTTTTACGCAGGGCATTTGCTGCCCAAACAAAAAAACCAGGATCTCTAGCAACCCTTCTATGACTCTTGGCGGTAGATAGTCGCATATATCTCTACACACATGCAGCGTTAATCAAGGATAGTCCAGCTCGCTCATATCCCGTACCCAATATCAGACCGCCGTGAGGACGCTCAGAGTCCCTACAAAACCCAGGGGTATAGACAACAATGAACATTACTCATATGACAATATGCGGAGAAACGATACCCTCTTCATCTTGGTAGCGTGTATAGAAAGGGCAGACTTCACGGGGCGTCCTCGGGCGTAGCGGCGTTCAATCTCTCGAAAGCAGTCATGACGGGCGCAGGAAACTGGAGTACATCGGAAGTCGTGGCTGCTCCGGTAAGATGTTGGGTATCTGTGGGTTGCGAGGTAGGAGGCGAAGTATGCCATGTAGGATCCGAATCAGAGCCACTGGACGGTGTGGCCGAGTTACCTGTTGTTGTCGAAAGACGCAGGCAATTACTTGTTTGTATCGGGCTGGCTGTACGAGGCGCAGCCCGCAAAATCGAGTTGGGATCGCACTGGGCCTGGACAAATGTTGACCCAGGAGTGGCAGTAACGGCTGCGGGCGGCGTTGCTGGTTGCTGAACCTGGACCCGGCTATGAGCTTGCGAGTAAGGTTGAGACGAGGTTTCTGAAAGGGCGGCCGTAGCCCTTTCTTTTCTGGCTTTCTTTTGATTGTGGATCTGCTCTGCTACAGGATCTAGAGCGCGGCCATCAGCATTGTTTGGTCATAAGTAGTCTCAACTTATCATACCTGGCTTTGGAGTCCCAAAAAACCAGAAGCGATGCTTATTCTCCAATCCAACGACCCCGATGTTGGCGGTCTCAAGAGACTCTTGTCTTAGTGAGCTTACGTGCTTTGCCCAAGGATCTTGGAAGTACACAAATCGATCACCAAAGATCACTGGGTGAATGCAAGTACGAAGAACATAAAGCGTGACGTTGACCTCCTCGGTTGGGGTATCACAGAAGCTCCACTTAACATTAACTTGTCCTAGCATCGAAGCCCGTCGGCCATTAGCGAACTTAAGCTGTTCTTGGCCTGTTGGTAACGGATAGATCTCGAGTTCGAGATTCTCAGCATACTCGGCCGAAATCAAGTTGGCCTGGGAACCTGTGTCCAGGGACGCAAATATCTCCTTTCCATTGATACTTCCACAGATAAGTTGCCGTAGACGGTCATCTTGCTGCGTTTCGTTGACAAGATTACCTAGGAGGGAATTGGGGTTAGAAGGCTTTGTTATTTATAGGCGATGTCGATTTTTATTCATCGTTTCAGTATGTTGCAAGAATCCATTGCCAATGATAACGCCTTTTAAGCAGTCCTCAACAACGTAGAACCATTCTTCGTATTGCCTTTCTTCATTGTTGAAAAGCCACGGAAGGCGTACCTTTCCAATACACGGTAGTGGCTCTCGATCTGGGGCTTCCAAAGGCTTATCTGCGGAGTCAAGAGATTCTATTTTCACCAATGGAGACAGACCTTGCACGAGTGACTTGTCTATCACATTCTGGCCTGCTCCAGTATCTGCTAAGGCCTTCACACACATATTCTGTATAACACCGGGAAGCTGAAAGATTGGAGGACACACCGTGTCCGATACACCCTCCTTTCCGTCGAATACTTTCACATGCTGGTGCTCAGTTGAATCAAAAAGATGAGGTTGATGAATTCCTATGTTGTTATTGTGATCAATCATTCCGGCGACAACTGAGCTTAAACTTTGAATGCGACCTTTGGATACTCGTGACTTTCTTGGTGAAAGCTGGATCTGTGGATCGAAGGGACCCTTTTGGCCCGTCCCAATATCAGGAGATCCGGCTGGAGAAGTAGAGGAGACAAACAATAAGACATCTTGTAGAGGGCGCCTCTGAAACCCCAGACGATATCGCAGATTAGACCACCTCAACCGAGCGCCAATCGAACGAAGTTCCTGGTGCATGAATGGGTAAGGGTTTGTTCTTAGTGAGAGTGTTCTTAAAAGATGGAATTTTTCTCGCAATTTTGAAGCGTCCTCGGCATCCATTTCTTCAACATCAGTGCCTTCCTGCATTTGTACAGATCGCACAGAGACCAAAGAGGGCGGTGCCGCCTTTAGAGGGGTAGGAAGAGCCATGCTGTCAGCTGGATCGGTAAGGTCGATCAGCGAAACAGCTGCCATGTTCGGTTGCGCTTCAAGGTCCCTAAAAGGCTCTTGAAGCATTTGGTAGCAAATGCCACAAAATCCCCCGGCAAATCTGTGTAAGGACCAGCATAACCATAATACTCTGCGATGAATGCGATTGCAGATGTCATGATGGCCTGTGATGTGGGAAGCCAATATAGCAAGGCATGCCGCAAGATCCAGCTTTCCGATAGTGGTGATGGCTTGCTTCCTTAGCAGTATGACCGAGACCTCAGAACTGTAGTCTTTTGCCCTAATTCGTGCGAATAGTGAGAGGGCCGCACATGCGATATACGCCATTGCGCAGAGTTCAAGGAAGATGGTTTTGTATCTCGCGTAGGTGGACCGAGTATATGAGAATAATTGGGCCTGGCCTCTTGGCCATAGCAGTAGCAAGAGCGCAAAGCTCAGAACTGCTTGACCAAGAGCGAATAAAGGAGTGGCAAGTCCACAGTACGCTCCCAGTAATGTGAGAGACAAGAATGCGAAGAAGACCGCTTCCAGTGCAGTAGTTGATGTCTTATGAAGGTCAGTAAACGCCCTTACACATTGTCACTTAAGGACTCTCAGCACGACTTACAGTGGGACGGGACATCGTGGAGGCGTTGCTTGATGCAGAGCCATGACCTGGCATGCTGTATGTATCTTGGACTGAGTTCGTAAAGTGTTTTGAGAAGGTCGTTGTTTGACCAAATTGTAGCCTTGTATGTTGGTGAGGTTGATCGCGGATGTAGGTAGATCACATACAATCTAGGGATGGGCTGGGCGAAGTGGGTGCGGGGCTTGATGCCCCAGCGGTCGAACCAGTAAGGTAGGCCTCCGAATGTTTCGACGGGTCAATGGAGGACAATTGATGAAACGAAGAGGAAGTCAGTGTTATTTTATTCATAGATTGGCATGACGCACACGTAAAAAGCGAGATTCCTCATGTCGGGTCATTACCTTCCCTCATGAACTTCCACCGGCCTTTTCAACCAATGACCCGTGCCTACCCTTACCAGGGAAGTTCTAGACGGCTCGAGACCGTATGTAGATACTGCGGGCGTTGAGACTTGGTGGGGTGGCTTGCGTAGGCGCTGATTTATGCGGCGGTGCGCGCAGGGGCGTCCAATCGCTTCAGCTGAACGATAAGGCCTGCATGTGACCGGCACCTGCTAAATTTTGAGACATTTTCTGAGGAGGCTGAGCATCTAAAACAAGTCAAGGTGTGCGCCTTGAGCTGAATCAATAAAGCCTGACTCCTGCCAGAGTCTGCCTGCTCGTGACATGTTAAGCCTGACAAAGTTTTGACCTACTTAAGTTGTTCCCCCCCAACGAAGGCTGCCATGTCCGTTACAAGTTTCCTGGACGACGTTTTTCTTTCTATTGATCTATGGCTCTCCTACCCAGATATAACAGTAACGTGAAATTACTGCCACATCGTCCGCTTCGGAAAGCCAATGCAGCTAGAAGGTTTCCCAAAAAGCGAGAGATCACAGGGTATGCGCAGGTGGCCGACTTCATTTCCTCAGATAAGGAGCTCGCTGTATATCGAAGGTTTGACAGAACCGCAGCACGACTATTGCTAGTCCTGCAGAGTGAGATCATACTCAAGCAAGGGCAATTGGACGAGCTCGATGAACAGGACGCAAAGGACGCGGACGAGAAGCGATTTTTGGCTGCGTCTACAATATATGAAGAGCTCTCAGAGCCGCGCGAAGCCCGAGACGACGAAAAACACAAGTTGCTGGTTGGGTTGAGAACAAGTCTGAAAGAATACTGTAAGCGATTGTTACAAATTATTCAAGATCACAACTATTTGATGTGCTAAGGCGAGTTATAGATGAGCTTCTGACGGCGCAAAGCGAAGTTCTAAAGCTTTCGAGCCCAGCAGATCGCGTGAAAAATGTATTGACTAGCTGGCTTGAACAGGAACAATGCTTGATTGGGCATGGCGAAAGTGCATATTTTGAAGAACATAAAGATTTAGTAGCTCTAAGGCCAGCAAAAGGCGAAGATCGGCTATCTCAATTCATGAGGGATCATTGCGGTAATTGGATGAAAGTACGTGACCAGCTTACTGGCTGCAAATCCAAATTGGACGCTGACATATTCGTACAGAAGCGACGTGAACCAAACCGGCGACATGAGGGCATTTACTATCTGCCAGAATCGCGAATTGCCAAGGCCGTTGGGGTCGTAAGTGTGCTTATGGCTGGTCTACTCCTGGTAGGAGCCATTATATCCTTGTATTTCATCAGCAGGCCATTAGCTAGACTTGGCTTGGTCGCGATGTGGACGATTCTTTTCGCCTTCTCTGTCAGTGTGCTCTCAACAGCTAGAAGATCTGAGATCTTTGCCGCAACGGCAGCGTAAGTCGCTCCCATGGATGATAATTTCCAAAGCACTGGCTAATGGATGAGACGTATACAGCTATGCAGCAGTGCTTGTGGTTTTTGTGAGTGGTAATTTGGCAAGTCCAAATCAAATCAGCGGTCACTGATGATAAGCTGGATGAGATTTGCGGAAGATATAAAATCCCTGTCGGGTCAGTTGGTTCCCACAGGTCTCGAGTGTCCTCACATCGCAGTTGTAGAGCAAGGCAATATCTGGATGTCCAGCGCAATGATTGTAGCTTTAGTCCAAAACCCAATAACATGAACCCAGCAAAAGTCGTTGAGAGGGTGCAGCAACTAAGCAACTTGTCCAGAACCATAACATAAGGCTGACATACTACATGAACGTGGCTGAGATCGACCGGGCAGGTCCCATGCCTTTATCATCAAGGGGTTGCTAACGCAGCTTTGTTTACACGACTTTAAGGTGAGCCACAGTTAGCGCATAATCCAACCTAATAGGAGAGGCGTTTGCGAGCAGATTTGGGAAGTAGGACTCGATATTACGCCGAATGTCATGAAGTTAGCCTCAAAGTGATATAGACAATTCAGGTTGAAGCGTACCTGGGATATAGGAAAGCAGACCAGGCAATGGGCTCAGCAAGTGTGATAATGCAGTCCAATGTTTTCCTATTGGTGACAATGTACGGGAGGATCGGCGACAAGAAAGATTGATACTCGGTATGCTAGAATGCCTCAATGCTAATAGCGAAAACAAGTAATATCAAACATACCAGACCTGGAACGCGCTAGACCTCCGGCCCCCCCAAAAGGCTGTGTGCATATATGTATCACCTCAAGCTCGGAACGCAACAGTGCAAATTGCCCGAAAAGATACCTCCAATGTGCTTTTACTGTTGAACGTCATTCAGAAGTAGATCCTACCCTTTCACCAATTCCCCTAATCTCTTTTCTAAGACCTTCCTTCCTTCCAAGGTCCTCCACACCTCATGGGGTGTGGCGTTAACAACGTCCCAGCTCACCAAATTTTCGGTGACCTTTGTCAAGTCTTTCTGCTTTTTCTTCCACTCATCATCTTTTCGGACATTGATACCTGAGCTCACCACCACGAGCGGTGTCTCAGGCTTTTGAATATGCCTCGCCTGGCTAACTTCATTCTTTGTGAGCGAATTGGCAACGAGATTTTCCTGTAGCTTCGCCTTGATATATTTCCCCCCTTGGTATGCTGAACGGCCGTATACTCGGTCTTCAGGTGTACGGCCTTTGGCGATAGCACCGAAGAGCCGATCGTAGCCCAGGGGAGAAATTATCCCTCGCGCCCAGAGCAAAAAGCCCCGACCCGGCTTAGCAACCTGGTAGAGTAGGTCCTCGTGCATGGCATCAACGAGCATGATGCCAGTAACTTCTTCACGGTGCCGGCTTGAGAATATCCTGCTGTAGATGCCACCTATACCCGCAGATACAACAACCCACGGTGGCTCTTCACCCGCGCGGGCTAAGGCTTCACTAAGGGCATCAGAGGTCATGCCAGCAGAGTGTGGAGACGGAGCATTGTCCGACCAGCCAAGACCAGGACGGTCATAGTAGCAGTAACGGTTGATAGTTCCGTTTTTGTAAGCGTCATAGATCCAGTCTTCAAAGGTGTCTTCGACAGGATCTTCGCCACCTTCCAGCAACACCGTAGGATTGCGCTGCCCTTGGTGGTTGTAGGTCGCATCGCCTACGCATGCAAGGTGCAGCTGATACTTGTCTCCATCCACATAATACCTCTTGCCCGGCGGGGCCAGACCCGCATCTCGGGAGCGCAAGATCAGAGTCGCAGTTAGGAGGATCACAACGATAATCATGATTACCATTATGACGGAAGCTGTGAGTACAGCGCACCATTCACGAAGTGTACGGCGAGTTTCTCTTCGGCCTGTAAGACGTTCTTCCTCCTCTTTCTTGCCCCATGCCACAACACGATCTGTAAGGACATTGTAGAGAGCCATCAGGGTCGCCCAAACCACTGACGCAATGCCAACCCAGCCTTCTTCCACCCGTATACGCGCGACAGCCACGATGATGATCATATCAAGGAGCAAGAAGAATGCTACGACCAGGCTGCCCCACTCCATGGGCTTAGACGGTGTGGAGAAAAACAGTATAGCGACGAGGAGATTGCCAATAGTCAGGGTGGTGTATGAGAAATCGAAGAAGCCAGAGCCGCGAGAGTGCATCATTGGCGGGCTGACAAATATGGATACCAGAAGTAGTACCCACCATAAGAAAGTTATGACAAGGAAGAGGACACAAAGGTATCGGAGGGCTCTGACGCTCCATAGATTGTACGGAGATACCTTTTCAGATGTCAGAAGAGGAATGTGAAATGCGTTCGAGAAGCTCACCGCTGGATCATCTGGGTCTAAGAAGCCATCATTCCGAGGGGGTAGCAGTCGAGTTCTCTCGTCTGGCTCACGGCCTCCCGAATGGCGAGGTTGATGTCCGCTGTCCACTCCATCATTTTCAGCATCATCACCATGATTATGCTCCTCGCCATTTTTGGAACCCCACAGAGAGACCATATTGCTTGTCTATGGATGGCCTCACAGTTGTAAGCTCCAAGTTTTCAAGCAATGGTACTCTGAGAAGGATTCGCGCAATGACGTTGCCTAGAATGTACCTTTTGTTGATTGCGTCAGTGGCTAGCGTGCAGCTTTCACTAAGGATTGGCAGTCCTCACAAAGCTTTGAAGGGTCGAGAGACAACATGCACATGTTGCTCTGAAGATGCAGAAATGCAAGAGAGCGTGAATGGTTGGTGGGAAAAGATGGGAGGGGTTGGCGGCGAGCTTTTTGCGGGGGATTCTGGACTTTCTTGGATGCGCAAGCGCGTCATCGTCTTCTCGCGCTGCAGATCGTATTGTGTATCAGTTCATGTGATTACTCCGTACGATAGGCCCGCTCATCTCATGCAAGTCACTCTTCGGCTTCTCCAATCACTAATAACTTCTACATTGAGATATACATTATCAGATGCTATGAGCGATCTCCAACGCTCCTTTGCCAAGGCCAAGCTGGCTGGTCTGCCATTAGAGCCACCATTGCCGCCCATGCATGTTGAAGATGATGAAGGAGAGGACGAGATGGATGATTTGAAGCCATTACCCGATCCTACTCAAGACGATGATTCTTCCTCCGCCTCCTCTGCTTCTTCAGCGTCATCTACGGGTACTATCAGACCATCGCCGAGTAAGCATCTCTTTGCCAGACCTAAGGGGTTCGTCAAATCCACTACGTTTCACTATCGTCATATACTATCATGCCTTCCGTGTGTCAACATGCTATCCATTCTTTCATATCTTGTCCATCGTTGTTTAGCCCAGAGTCTCATCCTTGAGAAGAAAGCACCATTCTAAGTGTGAATTTTGACCCCCAGATTCTCCACTGGTAGGAAGGCTTTAGAACCACTTCCATGGAACGACTACTTTACTCGAGAGCTATATCTGAATGTCTCTCGCCCCACCGAGAGACTCACATATCACGCATATATCACACCACCAACCGCCAAGGGACCTCTCTTAGTTACCCACCATGGAGCCGGTTCTTCTGGTCTATCTTTTGCTCTATTCGCCCTAGAGATCCGTAAAGCGCTGCCAAACGCTGGTGTACTGTCTCTTGATGCTCGAGGACATGGCGAGACTGTCGTGGAACGTCTTGGATCCCAGCCAACAAGCGACACTCTTGATCTGAGTTTAGAAACCTTAAGTCAGGACCTTCTGGACGTAATTTTAATGACACAACAGAAGATGGCTTGGTCTGAAGTTCCTGGTCTCATTCTTGTGGGCCACAGCCTCGGTGGTGCAGTTGTGACTGACCTTGCCATGAGTGGAAGGCTAGGGAATGCTGTGTTGGGCTATGCTGTCTTAGACGTTGTCGAAGGATCTGCGATTGACGCTCTACAAAGCATGCAATCCTATCTCGCCACTAGACCCACAAGTTTTCCTACCATTCCTTTAGCTATAGAATGGCAGTAAGCAGAATCCGTCAGCGCCGTCGCAAACATCTCTTCTCACATCGGCTAGTACCCGCTCTCGCACGATTCGTAACGCCACCTCTGCAAGGATCTCCGTACCCTCTCTCTTACGGTTAGATCCTTCACGCTCTTCCATAGAGGATGCCAAATCCTGGGCATGGCGTACTGACCTCGCGGCCACGCAGCCCTTCTGGGAGGGCTGGTTCGTGGGTCTTAGTAAGAAATTTCTGGGCGCGAAGGGCGGAAAGCTACTTCTGCTCGCTGGTACAGACCGTTTAGATAAAGATTTGATGATTGGCCAAATGCAAGGGAAGTACCAATTGCAGGTCTTTCCAGAAGCAGGGCACTTCATCCATGAGGACCAGGCAGAGAAGACGGCAATGGTGGTGGCAGACTTTTATCGAAGAAATGATAGAAGCGCTCTGGTTTTGCCGCCTAAAGTGGATGATTTGTTGAAAGCGAGGCCCGTAGCCTAATACCGGCGTTGCTATTCATATAGCCTCAGCCTGATAGCCGTAACCACTCCGTTTCTACAATGCGCCATGTTCTTTAGGGGTCCTATTGTACATCGCACTGTTTTTGCTACCCATTCCTCCGAATACCTTGCCCTAGCCGATATGTAAAGGTTCGCCCTGCCACAGCAGCTACCGCAGCCGCTTGGGCGCCAGAAGTAGCAGCAGCAGCAGATTCTCCGGTGCTAATGCCGCTGGTCTGCCACTGTGCGCGAATAGTATCAAGGATGTGTAGATTCGTAATGATATAATCACCAGTGTAGAAAGGATCCAGCGGGTGATGAACACGCGGCTCACTGCTTCCATCAGGCAGTAATAATTCGTCTCGCTCTCGGTCCGTATCACCATCTGTTCGACCAGACGAAGCATCCTGTAGGTCCTGCAACTCAATATCATCATCGACGGCGGGGGCTTGCCTGACTATACCCCTTTCCTCAGAATCATGGTCCTGGCGGGTTTCTGTAACCACCTGCACAACACTTTGGATGACCTCATCAACTTTTGTGATCCCTCGCCTCTCGAGAGTAATTCCGAGGACTAGGATTTGCAAAGCAAAGACTAGTATATCCAATCCTGCCAATTTCCATATTCCTACCGGACTTCTCTGTCCTACAAAGTCAATGACCAGCCCACCATGGAGATAACCTCGTGTCGCTTCTCCAGCTGCTGGTGGAGAGAAAGCTAGATGTAATAGCAGGCAAAGTATATTGGTGCCGAAAATGATGCCAATGTAAGGACGATGTATAAGGGGTGTTGGTGGAAATATGGCGGGCTTGGGGGTGAAGTAGAGCCAGTGCGGTAGGGCTCGAAGGAGAAATTTGGTGAGGGAACAGCTGGGCGATGTCAGTCCGATGACCTTGAACCACTGCATCAGACAGGCCTTACTCCATATAATACAAGATAGAAAGTTGGCAATAAATCACAATATCGATGTTACGGATGAGGTGATCTAGGAAGGAGGCTTTTTGATTTCGTTGAATCCGCCGCTTCTGCTGCAAAATCTCAGCGTTTCCGGCCGCGATCCCATTGGAGGGTGTTGCTTGGTCGTTCGGAGTATCCTGGTTCGTAGCATGGTCTGAGGTTGAGGGGGCATCATTCATATCTTGGTGGGTTCATTGGTTAGACATTGGATTTAGACCCGGAGAAGAAGCACGTCTGCAAGCTGGAAAACTCTTATCGGAGGATCGTGCGATACAAGCAAGTGCGATATATTTCCATTGAGCTGTGCACGCGGATGCTTATGCTGGATTGATATGACGCCTCACGCTAGTCTTAGAGTGTTTAGTTCTCGGCGGTGGAGTGTTACTCCCGTGCACCCGTACATTATAAGCGGCACAGCTGACTACTACAGTCTTTATTTAACCCTCCATCTACTCAAAATAAGTATCTGACCCTTGGGAAAAGATCCTCAGTGTCTGAGCTTTGGCAAAGGCGCCAAGTACGCAATGACAGAAAGAGCAATAGCCTCGATCTTGATTTCGATCTCGGATAGTCTATCAAGTCCAGTCCTGAGGTATCAAATCTCAATGGTAGGGAGAGGTAATATGTGTCTTTTTCCTGATTCCATGCTCTGTATGATTCCATGTTCTGTAGTATATAGTCGTTCACACAAGTATCTGAGTTGCCAGTCATTGCAGATCGTGGTTGAACTCTGGTGAATCAGACTTCGATTACACCCGGCTACAGCCATTAGGGAATCCGAACTGTCTCGAGTATACGGCCAATCTTGCTTTGCGTTGGCTTAGGAAGACTCTTACAAAACTCTTGCACAAAAATTCTAATCACAGCACAATGTTTCGGCTGATTTGATGCAGAGCATCTATCATGCCTTTATGAATCATGCGTCTGTTATACACCAGCGTTAAGCCAAAACCCGGAATTGATTGGCTGTTGTTTCACCGCTAAGTATCATCAGCTCAAGATTGAAATACTTCTACAGCCAACCATGCCCTTTCATATATAGCGCTTATTCATCTGCCTTCCCTCATGCGTGTAATGAACACAGCTTATGCCAAGCACAGCCCGCATCACATACCCTGCTCTGACATCCGACCCATATCCCGAAGCCGCTCAGGAATTCTCTATTCTAAAATCCTCTTAAAATCTCAAATTAATGGTCTTCGACACCAGACTTTGATTTCTCCATCCCAACACCCGCTGTAAAATGAAAAGCAAAGAAGCTGCTTCTCTTGGGAGTGTACCGCTCCTGATTACTGAGGTCGTTTTTCTGGCACTGGCTGTTTTGGCTGTTCTATTCCGTTTTCTTTCTCGTCTCTGCGTCAAGAATAGCCTCGGGTGGGATGACTTTTGGATTGTCCCTGCCTTGGTTCTCTTTTGGGTGCATCAGAGCTTACAATTGGGGAGTAAGCCAGTGTTTCTCCTCCTAGTGGCCCTTGATTGACCCGATTTTAGGTCTTGCTATAGTACGATCACCGCACCCAGACATGTTATTTTGGACCAAGGTTAGAACATTTGTCCGTTGTGTTTCAAGGGCTTATCTGTGCAGCTGGAATACATCAGTGCATTATTTTGTAACCCGGCGGCACTTTGTGTGAAAGTTTCTCTTCTTTGTCTGTATCGTCGGTTATTCCCTATTCCATGGGTTCGTTGGGCAACCTCGATAATGATAGGAGTCTGCGTCGTCTGGGCTGTTACATTCTGGTTCGCATTGATTTTTATGTGCACTCCCCCAGAGTCACTATGGAATCCTGCAGTGCGAGGCCAATGCATTGAATCTGGCAAAGCCCAACTAGTGGCATTTACAACGGAACTCGCTATCGATACGGTAATTCTAAGTCTGCCAATCCGGATGGTCGTCGCATTACAGCTGGCTCCAAGGAGGAAGTGTCTCGTCCTAATGATCTTTCTGCTCGGTGGCTTGTGGGTGCTTCTTCTCCTGACTCCCAAGTCTGCTAACTTTACCTCTTAAGAGCGATCATCACGAATATCGTGCGCATTAAGTACGCTTATGATAACAGAATGCATTCCGGTATGTGATATCTATATGTGACATGATCCCTATTAATACTGAATGTCGCAGGCATCACTTGGCAAGAGGAGATGCTATTCAGCATCCACAATAGTACCGCCACATTATGCGCCTGTCTCCCGACCTACGGGCACCTTGTGAAAAGGGTCGCAAGGATTGTCTCGCGTATGGGCAAGCGATACGGATTTTCCCAGCCTTCCAGCTTACAACCTCTGGACAACGCCAAACTTCAACGCACCGATCCGGGTTTGGGCACAAGCAACGTTGAGTTGCACTTAAGCTATCAAAAGAGCTGGGAGTCTGAAGACCAAAACGTGCATCAAGTGAACTTTCAGAGCGGAGAGAGTGCAACAGATCCGCTGCGGGCTACGACGAGCAACACAACGTCGTCAAAGTTGAGAGCACTGTAGCGGTGTGCTAGACTGTTTACAGCTGGTCTCTCGCGATTGACTTAGTAGGAGACGATCGCCTGCAAGAACTCACGATGTCACAGAATGTTTTTGCGCAACAGATGTTGACGTCTTCAGATTTGGAATTATATGTCAGGATGTGACGTGCTAAATAGGTTTACTTGTTATGTAATGAAATATGATCTCATATTTGGTGATCTTTAGGAGCGAGTCTACATGTCTAATCGCAAATCCACTTGTAGTATAGTACACTTATGATGATCAAAGTGGCCGGAACCCATCATGGCGGCAGTCAATGCTCTCTCTTAATGCTGGTACTTCTTAGGGATAATGAAGTCCACACACTCATTCTACATAGACAAAATCCGTTCAACACACCTAGCAGACATGTAACATTTCCCCACCTCCCACCTACAAGCCACATTATATGCCTGGACAAGCGGCAATGCCCCAGAGTCTTTTGGCAATACGGACTTGAAACGCAAGCGCATGGTGTCCCCTGTGCATGTGCATACGTTCCCAGTCATGACTATGGGGTCGGCATCAGGAGCGTCATAATTTAAAGGAATTAGCTCGCAGTTGTCCGCGATATTGTGCACCCTCATGCTATTTGTGGTGCTGCCACCGTTGAAATGAGTGCAAGTCGTCGTGTTCGAGGCTACCAGGTCGCCCATGGGAAACTTGACTTCCGTCTCTCTGCAGCTGATACTGGAATAGAGTGTAACATCGATAGCTCGTTGGACTGATGTTTGGCGGCGAAGAGTTGAGCCGTTGGGCGACGGGATGGCAAAGATAGCATGGAGGAGCAGAGTGGTGGTGAGGGTGAACACGGTGAATTGTGTGTGTTGTTAGGCTTCAATATTAATTAAGTAATTACATGGGGCAGCTGTATGAGAAGACGGTATGGACGCTCTTGCAGAGGGATAAAAGATTGTTTGTACTACCTCAGCTTGATGCTCAAAGACTGGAGAAAGTGGATAGGGAGAAACGGGAGGCTTGCAACAGCGTCTGTCTATATCTCCAAAATCCACTCTCCTATCCACAAATTATAACTTTCTGTTATTCGCGAAACAGGATCATTCTGTGGCATAGATCTTTGGCTGAATCTCATGAATGAGAAAAAGCTTGCGGAAATTCCATACCATGTTAAATAATTTTATACAATAACAATGAAAATCGTCATCTGGAACATACCATGATGGAAATCGAGCAATATTCGATGACGGACATTGGCTGGCTTGCTAATTTACTATACAAGAAAAAGCCAAAGGTCATGGAAGCGGAACTCTAGCCTTAATTTTAAAAGTTGAGCAGAAGTCATACCTGAATTGTATACAAGCACTGGAGTCTCTATGTTTAGTATCTGGTGTGGAGTAGTGCACGGCTCCCCATTTGGGAGTTACTTGAAAGCGGAAATGGGAGATAACGGAAGACAAGTCACGCTGCCCAACAGAAAGCCAGCCGGGACGCCGATATCACTCTATACGAAATCCACAGTGTGTGGTATTTCATCAGAGGGCTCGCCGGGCGCTGATGCTCCCAGACTAGAGAGCTCAAGCTTGTCGTTTGGTTGATGGATACCGTTCAAGTTGCTAAATGCTAACGAGGGAAATTCTGCACGGCATTACAAGGTGGTTTGCTGAGCAGAAGCTTGGATTAAATGGAGCTCATCAATCATACTATCGTAACACTTTACGCGTGGTCGCGGGAAGCGCGTCTCCGCGCGAATCTACCGGGCGTTTTCCCAAATAAAGGTCCTCTACTTGCACCACAACATCGATATTTATACCTTTCCCATGTGACACAGCGCAATTAACAGACGAGCAAGCGCAATGGCCAATTTCTTTGACAACAAAGCTCGTGCTGCCGCTGGTGCCACCAACGGAGCCTCTTCTCTCAAGAATGTAGCCCCTAAAGAGACCCAAAATCTGCAGCCATGGGTGGAAAAATAGTACGTAAAAGGTTCATTTTGTATGCTTAGGGTGAGTCGCTGAATGTTCTTAGTCGACCAAAGAGCTTGAACGATGTCACAGCCCAAGACCACACAATTACCGTCCTACAACGAACTCTACAAGCTACTAATGTATGGGATCAAGAAAGCACATAGCAATCCAAGAAACTTATCGTTGAGATCTAGCTACCCCATATGCTCTTCTATGGGCCACCAGGCACGGGTAAAACGTCCACCATCCTTGCCCTTGCCAAGGAGCTCTACGGACCCGAGATGTTTCGAAGTCGTGTGCTCGAATTGAACGCCTCCGACGAACGTGGGATTTCTATTGTACGTGAAAAGGTCAAAGACTTTGCTCGCATGCAGCTTTCGAACCCTCCACCAGACTATAAAGACCGATATCCGTGCCCACCGTACAAAATTATAATCCTCGACGAGGCGGACAGCATGACTCAAGACGCCCAGAGCGCCCTCCGAAGGACAATGGAGACATATAGCAAGATCACCCGCTTCTGTCTAATTTGCAACTACGTTACGAGGATTATCGATCCGTTGGCAAGTCGATGCAGCAAGTTCAGGTTCAAGTCTTTAGATCAGGGAAATGCTAAGAAGAGGCTGGAAGACATTGCCGAGAATGAGCACATCAAGTTGGGGCCTGGAGCCGTGGACGCTCTGATCAAGTGCAGTGAAGGAGATCTAAGAAAAGCTATTACGTTCCTTCAGAGTGCAGCAAGATTGGTGGGGGCAGTCAAATCGTCCCAACCTAAAGCGAATGGGCTTTCAAAGAAGAGAAAGGTTGTTGAATACGATGATTATGAGGGCGTGATGGACGTGGACGTGGATGGAGATGATGATAAAATGGTCACGGTCAGGAGCATAGAAGAGATTGCAGGTGTCATCCCGAACGATGTTGTTGATGGACTTATAAAAGCTATGCAGCCGAGCTTGAGAGGAGCTGTCTACGAAGCTGTCGCCAAGCAAGTGACGGATCTGGTGGCTGATGGGTGGAGTGCTACGCAAGTTGTGACGCAGGTGAGATATTTGCTCCCTGAATGATACACGCTTTTGGACTAAATGCATGATTCTAGCTGTACCAGAAGCTCGTGTACGATGACACGCTTTCAGACAAGCAGAAAACAAAGATAGTAATGGCCTTCTCAGACGTTGATAAAAGGTTGGTCGATGGGGCCGACGAGCATCTAACCATTCTAGATTTGGCTTTGCAGATATCAGGCATGCTGGCGGAGAGATGACACAATCAATTCTCCAAGGGCAGGTAACTGATCGTTAGATTGTGCAGTCAAGGCCAACGACTTTCATGCTGAATCTCGAGGAATTGCTTGAGCTTGCAAGGATCCTCTTTTAGCTCGGACTATTGCTGTCCTCAGAAGGATAACAAGAGAGTCGCTTAGGGCGGACCGGATCTTGCGAAGAATCTTAGCAAAATGCGTGTAGAGCAAAAGAAAACGCATAATTAGCTATCTCCGGGGGACATCGATCTGAAGTACGGCAATGTCCGGGTCGTTTGGTGTCCTTTCCAGAAGGATGCTTTCGCACAGGATCAGAAGCTTATCTGGACCATGTGTAAGTACTTTGATAGACGAGGCTATGAGTAGCAGGAGCGGCTCGATGGTGTGACAGGCAGCCCAGGGATGTCCTAAGCCAAATTCTGATTTAAATCGCTAAGTGCATGTCTTCGAGACTCATAGTTCCTTGCGAACACTTCCCACTGCCTTAGTTTGGCATTTGCACCCACAATTGCTGTGACGTGAGAACCCGGCTTACTGGGCCGAGCCTTCAGGGTTTCTTCTCGAACCATTGC
Organism: Cladonia rangiferina; assembly: GCA_023065455.1. Classification (NCBI taxonomy): domain Eukaryota; kingdom Fungi; phylum Ascomycota; class Lecanoromycetes; order Lecanorales; family Cladoniaceae; genus Cladonia; species Cladonia rangiferina. Next base: position 93,209 of record JAJREH010000048.1, on the reverse strand, counting down.
TTTCCGATGCTCAATATAGACACTTGAAGCCGAGCTGCTAGGAAGACGCATGACCTACTTTAGACGTTAATAGACTTCATGGGAGATATAGCCGTGGAAGAACAACCTTTCTAGGAAGATCGTCTAGATCGTAGCATTAGCTTTCCTTACCAACATGATTGGTTGGTGAATTCTCTCAAATTCTGTGGTCCTCTGTATTTTGCGAAGCTCTCAAACCGCCATTGCATGCAGCACCCGACCAGTTCCAACACCCCGTTCCGAAAGAGGATTCCGCTTATCTGCACCGAGAGACCTCTGCGAGTTCACGTGACCACCCGCAGCTTGAGCGCTCTTGTTCTGGTGTTTCGCCTTCTTCATAGCTGTGGTCTTCTTATTCTCGTCTATTCCGAGCCTCTCGTCCACTTGGTCGGCCAGATTAACCAGATGATGCAGATCCAGTACCTCGCATACCTGCCGATAGCCTTGGCAGCCTGTCACTCTCCTGAACGCTTCTGATTTGCCAGGCATTAGCTGGCTCAGAAGGAACTTGGTATTTCCCCATTTGTTGTCCACCTCCAATGCTATCTTCATATATTCCGTCACTACATCTTTCCATGGCAGGAGACCACCCTCCTCTTCTGTTCTAAAGCAGCTTGAATTGGCTTCAGCAGCCGTGGCTATCATTGCACCATCGACTCCATATTCTTGTACCAATTGCAGAGCCTCGTCCCTATTCTTAACGTCCCCATTCATCAAGCAAGCTACTCCTGCCTCCCGACAAACGTCCGCAATCATTCGTAGCTGGTCCCGTATAGCTCTTTCTCGGGGTCGCATGGGTGTGGTCCGACAGTGGATCGTTAGACCAATGATCCCGGTGCTGCAGAGCTTCCTCACCAACGCTTCCGTCTTCTCTGGTGTCTCCAATAGACGAATCTTTACGCTGATGCCAATCTCATATACCTTGCCAACCTCTTCCACTAATGCCGTGAGGATTGAAGCCAACCGGTCTGGGTCCTGCAGTAGAGCAGCTCCCATGCCGCCAGTCGTCGAGAAGGGTTTGGGGCAACCAGCGTTCACGTCTATGCCGGCCACATTTTCTGCTACAAGTTTTGCAGCTTCAACAGCAGTAGTCGGTGAGGCGGTGCCAATCTGAAAAATCAGCTTCCGATGCTCGCGGGTTGGGTGTAATCTGTATATTAGATTTTCCTTTCGGACTGGAGGTTGCGATCTTGAAGGGTTGGAAGGCAGGCGAGTGAAGTCAATAGTAGATGTGATAGGGTTCAAGGTTTTTGTAGTCCCGATCATGGACTTGTCGACTGTTTCGGGGCCCCAAACAAGGTCTGCTCCGTACTTGAGGGCAATGAGTCTAGAAGGTAATTCTCCAGAGCGGACCATGGGGGCCAGCACGATCTTGCCCCTGTAATCCACCCCATTTTTGGGTATGGGAACACATTTGGGATTAGATGCCAACATGGTGGTGAGCGAACGTAGCATCAGTCAGAGATGACTGGTTTATATCTAGTTTATCATGATTCGAGTGTGTTGAAGGCTTTCCGAGCTTTAGAGTGACCAATTCTACCTCTAAGCACAAACCCTGCACTAAATTGCACAAAAGCACAAAATGTTGCTTTAATTAAATGCCTGGACGTCATTGTGCCCGCACCGTCTGGCCAACCATTGATACCATTGTGAAGAGTAAACTGAGGGAGGAGTCTCATGCTGAGCTCTAGAACTTCATTACATGTTCTTCATTTAGCGAAAAAGATTGATCCAAGCTCAAAACGGCTGCGTCTTCACCGCATACCAGTAGCCCTTTCCACACTGGCTCCCCACACACCTCCCAGCCCCACTAGAAATTCTGGCCTCAAAACATCTTCTTCTCGAGCTCAACAATTATCCGGTCACCTTTCCACTCAACCCCCACCCAACATCGAGATGAGTCAACTCCCTATTAGTGAGAAGGGGTACCATTCCAATGTCCCCAGCGCCTATGCTGTAAGGAAGAATGGAGCCCCCAACACATTGGAGCACCGCATCTACATTGAGAAGGATGGCGTTCCCGTATCACCATTCCACGACATCCCTTTGTATGCGAATGAGCAACAGACCGTTCTGAACATGATCGTGGAGATCCCTAGATGGACCAATGCTAAGATGGAGGTTCGTGGCTCCTAAGCTTCCTGTTTGCTACAAGCTTTCTTGTCATTCAATGGCTGACGGGTTTTGCAGATCTCGAAGGAAGAGACATTGAACCCCATTAAGCAAGATGTGAAGAAGGGCAAACTTCGTTACGTCCGCAACTGCTTTCCCCACAAAGGATACCTTTGGAATTACGGGGCTTTCCCTCAGGTACTAGCAGCTATAAGGTTGTGCGATCAAAAGCTGATCTATCTATATAGACATGGGAAGATCCTAACGTTGTCCATCCCGAAACCAAGGCCAAGGGTGATAATGACCCACTCGATGTCTGTGAGATAGGCGAGCTCGTGGCAACTCCGGGCCAGATCAAGCAGGTCAAAGTCTTGGGTGTCATGGCCCTTCTCGACGAGGAGGAGACAGATTGGAAGATTATTGTCATCGATATCAATGACCCACTGGCTCCTCGCTTGAATGATATTGAAGACGTTGAGCGACATCTGCCCGGCCTTCTCAGGGCCACAAACGAGTGGTTTCGCATCTACAAGATCCCAGATGGGAAACCAGAGAACCAATTTGCTTTCTCAGGCGAGTGTAAAAACAAGAAGTATGCTACCGACATTGTACGTGAATGTGCGGAAGCTTGGGAGAAATTGATCACCGGCAAAACTCAGCCTGGTGGCATCTCGCTGTAAGCCTCTAACAAGGTTCGCTATAAACACGAAGGGCTTGCTAACAGAATGTACAGAACCAATGTGGCTGTCCCCCATTCTCACGACCGCGTGGATCCCGGTTCTCTGAACATCAAGCCTCATCAAGATCTGAGGCCTGCACCCATTGACGGCATATATGACAAGTGGTTTTTCATTTCAGGCGCTGCCGTCTAGGAAGACACCGGTAGGAATCCAAAAAGGACGAAGCTAGACCGAAGCTTAGCATGCATATTATAAAATACACATAATGAATGCCCATACTCAGCGCTGATGCTGTTATACAAACCACCCCCTCACCCCTCTAGATCAGCTTTCCTGTTCAGCATCCTCGAATGTCGGTCCACTTCCTCCTCAAGATCATTGATTTTCAGCTTCTCTGTATCCAACTGCATTTCCTTTCCATCCTCTACGATCAAACTTCGTTAGCTACAATTGACCTGTAACCGACAAGCTCATTTACCACATACTGAATTTTAGCTTCAAAAAGCTGGGTTCTGGGCTATCGCGCGGGAGCACCATGGTATTTATTTTCATCGTAGTCCGGGCATTCGCTGGCAAGTAGGCGAGGAAGACCCGGCATGTCTTTGAAGGCTTTGTAAAGGGATTGAACCTGGTCGTGACTTCCGTAATGTGTTTCGTAATCATACCGACAACAAAGGAACAACTAACGACTGATTAGCTAGTACACGAGTAGCAGAGGAAATCTTCCGTACTACCAGCCTCAAATCTATGAACGCGTGTGCATCTCCTGATGGACTCAACTTTTTCGATAGACCTGTGAAGCTCCTGTAGGAATCCTTGCACCTCGACGATCCTTGGCGGAATTTGCCCGCGACCATCGTCATCAATTGTACTTTCCATTCAAGGTTCCTGCAGCTCAGACATGAATGCACACCCATCGGAAGCTCGATTGACGGCCGTGTTCGAATCTCTCAAGCAAATTCAGCAGCTGATCACCCGGCTCTCCAAACTCCCTGCCCAACCAGGTCTAAGCCCTGCAGATCCAGACGAATGGGACGCTCGCATTGAGCTCAGCGCAGAGATTCACCAAAGGTTAAAGGAACGGGAGGAAGACTTTGGACTATTACGACAGGAGCTTGAGGATCAGACAACCACTTCGACCTGGTCCTCTGCTGGGAGGCCGAGAAACAGTGGGAGAGAGAGGGCGGATGCCGACTTAGCCGCCCAGGTTACGAGGTTGGAGGAGGATTTGAAGACGTATGTACTTCGTAGTCCAATCAACCGACCAATATACTAACAACTAATACTAGTGCTCGTAGCCAATTCCGAAAGGCCCAGCTGCAAGCCAAACGGAACGCGGAAGCCGCGAAGCGTAAGAAACGGGAGCTTCTGTTCGCAGGGCTTAAGGAAGGAGACAGCAGTGCTAGCCACGGTCGACGGAAGGGTCAAGAGAGATTATCTCAAGACGACCTGGTTCTGAGTGCTTCCAGTGACGTGACTGCTGCGCTGAGAAGAACCCACAATTTGATGACAGCAGAGCTCGAACGGAGTAAATTCGCACAAGAAACCCTCGGTACGAGATTTTCAGATGATCAATTCTTCGTTGAGAGCTAATTAGCCGTCCAGAAAATTCCACAAAAGACCTAGCCAACCTGTCAGAATCTTATACGAACCTCGATACCCTTTTGTCCTCCTCCAGATCTCTTGTATCCACCCTCATCTACTCCCAAAAGTCAGACACCTGGTATCTCGAAACAGCGGTATACATCCTTATAGCGACGATCGGCTGGCTGATCTTTCGCCGCCTCATCTACGGCCCTGGCTGGTGGCTAGTCTATTTTCCGCTGAGACAGTTCTGGCGAATCAGCCTATACATAGTCCAAATCTTTATTGGCACACTCTCTGCAACCGCTGGCATAGCTGGTGCGCAGAATAAAAGTGTAGCTCTCAGTCAGAGCTCAACAAGTATCTCAGCAAGCTCGAGACTGGCACAGAAAGCAACGGGTACGGGCAAAATTCCTAGGTTCCCTTCAGATCACGTAGCACCGTCTATCAGAGCAGGAGGCGGCGGTCACGGCGCGAAGATGCAGCAGCCTGGACAGCCTGCGCGTGAAGGGGCGAAGAGCCTGTCAGAGCAGATAGGACAAATGGCGGAGGAGAGCCAGAAGCCTGCAGAGAAGGCTGAGCCTGAGGCCCAAGGGACGACCTTGAGGGAAAGGACGGTGGAGGATGGGCCGCCGAATCCGAAGAAGAGGATGTGGGAGGAGCCGATTGAACGCTCGAAGGACGAGCTGTGATCTCTACGTGTAGTGGCAAGGCTTTTTGTAGCAAGTACAGGCATTCGTATCGGATAGGATGATGTACTATAGAGATCACTGGTTTCGCAGTTTTCATGTTGGTAATATGAGAGATGCTCCATACAGCAGGAAAATTGTTCTTTCCACTGCCAGCTTTGCGAAGTTTCAGTGAGTGTATGGGTCATTGGTGACCTGGTAGGAGAACATTTTCTGAAGCTGCTTTTGGTCTGGATTCCACCTATTCTAACTCGATTTGCTCAGAGCCCTGAGCTACCAAGCAAGCCTCGATTGCTAAGCTTCCATATCGTCTTGGCGTGTAAGCATGCATTCATTGAATCGTCAATGCTTGCAATTGACATCACCGCCAGATGTGTTTCCCTCGATATCATGCTCAACGCCGTCGCTGTAATGAAGTATACAAGTCTCAATGCCTTAAGAGCTCAGGCGCTTTCACTTGTAATCACCACCGCCCCTCGTACCACTCTTTCCATCCATCAAATCCCCCGCACCATTGTACCCACCTTGCTGAGGCCCCGAACCTGTTGTACCACGGCTTTCGTAGGATGAAGGTGGTGGGGCCGCCCATTCCTGGTTGGTATTGCCTCCACCTCGTTGGCCCCGCCCACCTTCCCCTTTAACTTCCAGGCCCGCATTTATGACCTGCATTCTCATTATCCGTAGGTGGGATGTGCGTTCATACTCCTTTGCGGCGGCTAAAGCAGTATCAAAAACGTCGGCCCTACCATTTTTCTGCTTAGCGTACAATACTCGGTCAACAGAATTGATGCGTGCATTGATCTGTTCACGTTTGATCATCTGCTGAATCTCGAGCATGATGGCTTCTTCATCTGAGTTGAATATTTTTGCCAAAGCTGACATGGTGATGCAGGAGAAAGGAGCGAGGCAGTCACGAATTGCTTTGCAGCGGATATCGTGATAGAGATTCTGAAAATGGGGCTGGAGATACATGTCGAGGAGGTAGTCTGCTTTGTAGCTGTCGAGTATCTGGAGACAAGGGGAGTATTTAGAGGATACGAAGTAGGTAATGGCACGCCGTATGTGCGGTTCGAGTTCAAGGTAATTGCGGAAATCGGTGTTGTTTAGGACTCTCTCTTGTAGCTCTCCGCGTTCCATGGTTGCGAGGGCACAAAGACCACCGTAAACGGCAATATCGCTTGGGGTTAAGACTTCGTTATAGGCTTCTTCGTCTGTTGGATCGTCCAGTTTGGCTTGTGACATTCGAGGGTCTGTGCCAATGAAATCTATGGCAGCGTCTCGGTAATTGCCTGAAGCCAACGAGGCGAGACCATGTGCTGCAGCGAGTTTTGCAGAGTTCTTCTCAGCTTCGGGAAACTTTTGCCCGCCTGTCGCACCACGGATGCGTTGGATATGATTTTGAGCAGCGAACCAACTCCTTTGATCAATACAGACATTGATAAGGTGCATATTCATAATGACGATATGGGAATTTGTGGTACAGAACTCCCTCATTTGCGAGTAGGCTTTATTGGCTTTACTTAAATCACCAATACGGTGATAGTGATTACCTAGATCGTCGTAGCCCATCTTTTATAGAATGTCAGCCAGTAGATCCAATTGAGGGCGAGTGATCCACACACCCTAATGCTCTCCTTGATTAGATTGTTCTTGTAGGTTTTCAGCTCTAGTTCCAGTGTGTCCGTATTCCTTTTGACCTGTGCCTTCGTTGTGCCAACCCAAGCAGCGTCCAGTACAGCATCTGGGTCGTTTGGGGCAATTTCACGAAGACTGGACACAGCAGACTCGTATCGACCGACATCACTACCTTGTTTTGCTTCAGCAATGGCTGCTTTTAGCGCTTCTAGGTAAAGATATGAAGAGGAAGTTCCAATGAGTAATAGGCGATCGAAGCGTGTCCTGCCTGCGACGTAGGTCAAACCTGCGAAAACTTAGGCTGACGGCAGAAGAGTAGGTTCTACCTTTATATTTGGAAATATAATCGTCGAGGTCAAATTTGGGGGGCTCTAGGGACAAGGTCAGCTGGAATGTACAGGGAGCCTGGGGCTTCGAAGTAACCTTCAACTACAAGACGCCCAGCTCTACGAGCTTGAACAAAGTATGAGGGCTCCATGTAGCCAGGGGCTAAACGTAGAGACCGAGCTTATCGTTCAAAGGATTTTCCACAGAGAGTCCGAGAGACTACAGCTTACCAGCATTTTCTATAGAGTAATATCTGGTTGCCATCGGAAAAGTTGAGAAGGACGATACGGTAGCCTCGGCGAGGAGTGCGCACACCACAGTAGCCTAGAAAGGCTCACCTAGGGTAGTCCCGAAAAGCCCTATGGGGCTGGACCATCAATTGGCGAAGCGGGAAGACCCTCTTTACCCGGGCGACAAAATGGGGCCCCAGCGTCCCGGCTTTAGGGGGCCTCAGGGCCTGCTTCACCAGTTTTAGGTCCAGCCCTGTAGGGCGCAGTAAGAGGGTTCAGAATAGAGTAAGGTAACTACCTCAGGTGAACTCTTCTAGCCGCTATCGCAGTCTCCTTTACGCCGCACCAAATTCTGTTCTAACACAGTTAGTAAGCTGGCATCGACTGAGCGGTTTTAAAAGACGTTGAGGTACCTTACTTAGTTCAGGCAAGTCTTCATTAGGAGAGCAAGGGTGGCTAACCACTTGGTGGTTCAAGCTGCACGGTTTTAATTCTGACCATTCGATTATTCAGCATCCTTGTCATGCTAAAGCGCTGGTGGCGAGCCTGGATGAAATCACTTTTTCTCAGCTCGAGCAGATCGAATCCGCCAACCAGCGACACCATCCGGGGTACTGAATCCGTCTATACTTCATTTGAAATATACAAATGCTAACGTACATTACATAGTCGGTGAACGTGTACTGCTCCAGTTGAGCGGCAAATACCCGTTTCCTTCTAGAGTGCTTCGCCCTGGTGGCAGCACAGTTTTCCACAAAGGAAAGGTTTTGCACAAGGACATCATTGGAAAACGGACGCATGACACGGTATTGAGTAGTGTAGGCGCAGAGCTCAAAATAATTCGTCCAACTTTAGCTGATTATGTTATATTTACTCCCCGACAAGTTACACCGGTAAGCCAGCACTTCCACTTCTCAAGTCACTTCAACTGATTAGATCGAGTAGTAGATCTACCCTGGAGATGCCAACGTAATAGTCTCATTACTGGACCTTCACATAAGTCCAATGATGTCGACCAAAGGGCCGCCCTCTTTGGAAATCCTTGAGGCTGGGACTGGCCATGGGGCTCTGACTTTGTACCTAGCTAGGGCCATTCATGCAGCAAATGCCCCGCAGCTGGAGGGCAAAGCCAATTTAGGTCCACCAGAAGGCCATGGCTCCACTTGGAACGACCCAGACATTACAGTAGATGAGGATAGTCACGGCAGTAACACCGCGAACAAGCGAGCGGTAGGATATGGGCGTGAGGAAAGGCCGGGAAACTTGTATAAGCATTTCAAGGACCAAAGGCGCGCTGTAATCCACACTGTAGACATATCTTCAAAGCATTCAACGCGTGGAAAGGAGATCGTCGAGGGTTTCCGCCAAGGCATGTATGCCGGCGATGTGGAATTCCACGTAGGAGACGTGTCCAACTGGATCGACGAGCAGATCCTCAGTCGCAGCTCAAACCTAAAGGAGGAACCATTTTTGTCGCACATAATACTCGATATGCCGTCCATCGAGCATCATGTGCGGAAAGCAGCCTCTGTTCTTCATGTCAATGGCAGTCTCATGGCGTTTAATCCCAGCATCAGCCAGATTGTGGCCATAGTTGATATGGTCAAGCGCCAGTGTCTGCCTTTACACTTGGAGCGCGTTCTCGAGCTTGGTCCCAATATGACAGCTGGTCGTGAGTGGGATGTGCGATTTGTCAAGTCAAGGGACGAAATTAGGTCTGGGATTGCGGAAGTAGCTAAGCTAGTGATTGACAGGGACAAGGGAACCTCAGATAATAACCCTGAGCAAGATGCTGTTGTGAAGGCTACTGAGATGGAGGAACGGGATCATGAAGAGACTCAAGCTCTCGGGAAGCAAGACACTGGCTGGCGAATGGTCTGCCGTCCGAAAGTGGGCCAACGAGTTTTAGCTGGTGGTTTCCTGGGGGTCTGGAAAAAGATGAAATAGTACAGCATGGAGCGATCCAGCTAGTGGTCACTGACACTCAGTGACGCTATAATCTACTTTTGGCCTGCGAAGCACCAGGATCTTGATTGACTTCTGCCCGGGAAAGAATCCAATCCGCAACGTCATTCGCGAATGTGATTTTGTCTTCTCCCGGCTCCGCGTGTACTATGGGCGACTTAGAATTCTTAATTTTAGCCTCTATTCTTCTCGGAATACACTCACGCTTATGATACCAACCCTCGTATGTTTTGAAGTCTTTATCTTGAACTCCCAAGCGCTCAAACCAACCTCTGGCAGCATCAAAACTGCAAACCCGATCTTCACTTCCGTGACCCACCCAGACTCTTCCCTCCCTGATAGTCACCAATCCCCTGTTCAACTCATCGGCCCTATCCAACATCCCTGAAAGCCCCTCAAGTGTCCCTGTATCATGGCACAATGGGTCCTCCGCCCACTCTTTACACACAACTGGATCCCTACACAACCATTTCGACTCTAGCTTCTGTACCATGTGGCTATTGGGCAAGACCCTCGCCGCAAGTCGTCCCGCGACAACCGTGAGCCGCGAGGGTTGCGCGGATGGATGCAAAGCTATGTACGGGCTTTCTGCCACATAGCCCGTAATCTGAGATCGGACTTCTGAGGGACCACGGGCTGCGTATTGAAGAATCTCGGCACCACCCATCGAATGGCCCATTAGGAACAGCGGTATTTCTCTTTCTTGGGCTATAGGCACTAAAGATTGGAGGACAGACGTTATATCTGAAAGGACAGTGGCGGTAGGTCCAGTGAGGCCGCGCTCGACTGGGTTATGGACTGAACGACCCCAGCCCCTTTGATCGAAGGCGAGTATGTGGATAGAGCGGGACGCGAGCGTCGGGAAGAGAGTATAGTAGGCATTTATGTGGTCAGAGAATCCGTGAACGAAGAGGACCAGTGCGGTTGGCGGAGATGCGGGCTGCGAATGGTAGAAAGATCAGTTGGAGAGACTTGCGGCGATGAACGATTGTTTGACAGACCTTCCATGTCTTTGTGTATACTTTATGGCCGTCGGGAAGGGTATGCCAGCTCTCTTGTGTTGCATAGTCTGCCATTGTCGCAAAGAAGCGAGAAAGGTCGATGAGAGTATCCGGGTGTTTGTGGACGTGGGGTTGACAGGGCTGAATTGCCGAGTTCGGTTCAAATTCTACGGTGGCGTCTTCTCATCGATTCGCACGTCACGTTTGCAAAGTGAATTGCATACTAACTGTCCAGCACCATCTTGTACCAAGAAGGCAGGCAAGGGAACGCCTCCGCAATGACGAATGCCGCTCTTCGTCAGCAGGTCATCAACATATACAAAGGTCGGTTTGGGTATCGCCAGAACCAACTCCTTTTCACCACTCAAGATATCCGCTGACTTATGAACTGCCAGAACTTCTGAATTTGGGAAAAGAGTATCCATTGGGTTATCAGTATTTCCAAACGCGTCTGCATATCGCCTTCGCTAGCCAAGCGGGTCTGCAAGATGAAGACAAGATTAAGAAAGCAATTGAGAGGGCGGAGTATGTGAAGAAGGAGGTTGAAGCGCTGTGAGTCTATTTTTTCAAGGTCTGGGAAACAAGTCACTGATAGATGGGCCGTCCAGTTATTATCTCAAGCGATACCGCGCTCTGCGCCAACGCTATCGTTGATACTAAACGCCGCTATTTCTTGCGAGCCCACCATGCCCCAAGTTCAAGACATTCGCCGTTGAAGGTACCGTCTCTCTCGAGCAGGTCAACGTTCATAGCCGCCCACCATTTGTCCCATTCATCCTGACTCTTCCCGCTTTCTTTGATCAGGAATGGCTCCATGCCCTCGATAAAACCAAGGATGAGATTCAACGCAGTACGCCTCAAGGCAGCTTGATCAGAAGTCAAGCACAGACGTCTTCTGGCCATGATGGAAGCGGTCGCAGTGTCTTTCCTCTTGGATGGATTCTTCATGCTGCTCAGCCTGTTGGAGACGTCTTCGTTCTCCCAACGTATTGGTCCAAACGGCAGAGCAAGCCTCCGACTACCAATTTCGCCAAAAACATCGAGCTCAGTGGAGAATTGGGAATCAATCAATGAGCATGGGGTAGCTGTTGAACCATGCCTTCTAAAAGCCTTTTCAATCCATGGATTACAGCTCTGGAGGTATGGATTCTGTGCTTTGGTGAACGGCGTAGCTGCGTCCGCCGTATAAGTTGCCGTACTTTCGGCTTGTTGCACGACTTTGTCTGGGCTTCCTGCGGCTATAGGAGGATCAGGCAGAAGACACCGAAATTGCAGATTTGTCTTCCAGACCTCGACAACTCCACCAGCCTTAAGGAAGCGCGCTAGGCCGACGATTGGGTCGAAGTGTGCCTTCTCTCCTAAGGAAATGAATTCATTGTTGACGAATATCAGATCGAATTCTTGTTCCTCGAAGGGTAAAGGTTGCCGCAAATCATGTCGTATAAAACGCCAATTCACACCGTGCTTCGTGAGATCGGGTGCGACAGGTACTATGTCAACCCCAGTGAAGGAGACATGGGCATGGCCTTGCTGCTTGAGGTACTGGTGACATTTCGAGGACCAGATCGCTGATCCACAAGCTAGTTCCAAGATCTTTTTGGGCGGTGTCTTGAGAGTCGAGCAGAAAGGAGACCCAAAGGTTTGCATAAGCATCAAAGTGCGGAGGATGTGTCTATTCAGCTCCCTCAAGTCCACTGGTAGTAGGTACGGGGATACATCGCGTAGAAAGCGTCGTCCATATCGGTACGTGAAAGGAGAAGTCATCTCGCGCTTGTGTAACGGTGACGAGGGGCCGGCTGCCGGTCGCTCCATCACTGGGATATATTGGCTCCTCTCTAGCACGTCGTTGCAATGTCACGTAGCATTATCGCGTAGAAAAGATCTGCTTGCCGAAGGCCAATAAGGTATTTTTGATGCCATGACAATGTTTTGCTTGCCCTGCCACTCTTAACCATCTAGAAGAATTTGGCAAACATGAAGCTTGTACTGATAACCACAGCATTTAAGACGTAACTTCTGAACAAGGTCTCGGGGATATCAATCCCGAAAGGAAGATATAAAGTCAAGTAAGAACCTTGAGAAAGCCAATACGTGCAATAAAGGGATCCCAAGGCCAAGTTTAGCACTTGTTACCTAGTGTCGATTTGTCCCACTTCTAGACTCTGGGAAAGGACCCCAGTACATCAAATCACTCTTGGCCTCGGATTTGAGCTCCAAGGATTGGGTTGTCAAACAGAAGACAGAATATCCCCGTTGCTCGTCCCTAAACATTTAGAACAATCGAGAGCGCAAATCAACATGAAACAATTGAAGATTAGCATCTGTTGGCACAGATCGCCTCCTGATTTAGGGAATTCGATTACAAAGAAACATCAAAGCCACAGTAATATCATGGCCGATGCACATTTGCCTTCGGCCGTATGATGCATGAAGTACACCCTCCAAACGCTGAGCAAGGTCAAGTATGAGACAGAATTTCGAGGACGCAAACAGCGCCAAGAGCGCTTTGCGGCATGTACCGGCGTTAAACCTCTCCTGGTCTAAGTACATCTCCATACCAATGCGGTTCGCAAAACCACATCTTCGCCTTCCGATTCCCACGTACTATTTCGGAGCAGAGTATTTACCAACTGTACTCGTCTAGAGGTGAGCAATTACAGCAGGGGCATTATATTGGGCCTTTACTGCTCTGAAGAAACCGACGCTCCTTGCCAGAAACCTCAGGTGTTTATTCTTTGTCGGCCCCTCAAACACAAGAAAAACACCGTTAATACTTACGTCGCAGGCGTCAAGGCGAAACCTATCTTGCAAAGCACAATCCCAAGAGTTATCCTGCTCTTCAGGCTGATATCGGCTACGAGAAGAAGCGCTGTCGATCAAATCACTTGGCTTGCTGTCACCACAATCCACACGAGTGTCCAAACCTGGAAGCCCTTCAACCTGGGAAATTCAAAAATAACCCTACACAAATCGGAGGCTCCTATCGCTGCATTTGAAGCTACAAAGCTTTCGGCTCATGACTGGACAAAGGTTGCTGTACAAGGCCGCCTCTTCTATCCCACATCGGAATTCTCCAACAACCAGATCGAGTCCAGCAGAGCCACTGGGAGTAGGCAAACGCTTTCGTTCATCGGTCCTATTGTCCTGCCACTTAGATGGCGGATGGTGGGTACCGGGGGTTTCCGCAATCTGGCGCGGCACCGTACTATCAGTCTCATAATTATCAGCCCCAGCACCCACAGCGACACACAGCTCGCAACGGCTCCCCTGTCAATAGCGGAAGGAGTAATTATGCCAATGAAACACCTTCACCTTCTCGTTCCCCAGTTTCGCAAGCTTCCTCTCACCACCCATATACCATGTACGGTCAAGGGCACCAACAGGGCCAACACGTGATGATGAACGGGCATCACCAGAGGTATATGCAATCAAACATGAGTAATAAATATCAACATCAAACCTATCAGCAACAGCAGCATGGTCAACAGAATCACCACCATCAGCAAACTCATACCAGTGGCCACCATCAGCAAACGTTTTCTTCTGGGGCCTTGTCGAATGCGACTCCTCATTTCACGCCTAACAACCTGCAAAATGGTAATTCCAACAATAATCAAATGGGTACGAACGAGAACTTCACCCAGAATCCACATTGGACTCGCCAGATGGCTCTATATGCAGAGTCGAGAAATGCACAACAGGCTCCGCACCACCATTGCAAGAAAGATGGAATGATATCCCGAGTGCAGAAAGCTATAGATCAAGTGCCTGCAGAAGAATTACCAGAACAAGGGGCCGAGGAGCGTAATCGAGCGACAACAGTCGCCGAGAATTCTAGGCAGGATTGGAACGCTCTGGATTTTAGCGGCCAAGGCATGAAATCACTCTCACCCATGTTATTCCAATACGAGTTCCTCCACAAGCTTTACCTAGATCACAATAAGCTTACGCGTCTCGACCCTTTTATCGGCCAGTTGAGGCATCTAAGTCATCTGGATATATCCTTCAACCAGATAATGGAATTGCCGGAAGAAATCGGCATGCTGGTCAACTTGCAGGAGCTCCTGGTCTTTGACAATGGTCTACAAACTCTGCCTTATACGATTGGGAATCTCTTCAGGCTGGAGATGCTAGGGGTCGAAGGGAATCCTCTGGAAGAACAGATCAAAGAGCACATAATGTTGCATGGTACAAATTCGTTGATCACTATGATTAGGGAAAATGATCAAAGTAAGATCCTTTTTTTCGTTTACTGAGGCGCCTATGTAAATGCCTTGCATCGGTCTCTGTGCTAACAAGCTTGCAGCACTCCTCCCTCCCAACGATCGTCGGAAGGTGGAACTAGACAAATCTCCAGCATCAGAGACGCTGAGTGTCATATCATACAACATTTTATGTGACAAATACGCTACCAAGGTGCAATATGGTTACGCACCATCAGATGCTCTTGCTTGGGACAAGCGTAAACTTCTTATACTAGACGAGCTTAAGCACCACGACGCGGACATACTTTGCTTGCAGGAAGTTGACCGGGACAGTTTCGACGGGTATTTCCGTCGTGAACTTGCGCTTCTTGATTATCGGGGCGTCTTCTGGCCAAAATCGAGAGCGAAGACCATGGCAGAGAAGGAGGCAAGGCTTGTTGATGGATGTGCGACTTTCTACAAGGGAAGCAAATACATCTGTCTAGACAAGATGCTCATAGATTTCGCAAACGCAGCCATCAATCGTCCAGACATGAAAGGCGAGCACGACACCTTCAATCGCGTTATGCCAAAAGACAACATTGCTGTCGCAACCTTCCTCGAGAACAGGATGACTGGTTCCAGGATGATCGTTGTGAATGCGCACATAACCTGGGATCCTGAATTTGCGGACGTCAAACTTGTCCAAGTTGCCATCCTCATGGAGCAGATAACAAAGCAAGCAGACCAATGGGCGAGACATCCTCCCTGTACTGATAAAAGGGCTTTCCCTCATTCGAAAATAGATGATGAAGAAGACGAAGAGGAGGCAGAGGAGACCGCTATCGAGCCGGGCCCATCTCTTGAGTACTCCAATGGTCCCCAAATACCGCTCATCATATGTGGTGATTTCAACTCTGCGGCCGGTACCGGAGTCTATGATCTTATCACCACTGGTAGCTTGCCGGGAAACCACATCGACCTGGGGAATCGTCGATATGGTAATTTCACTCGCGACGGAATGGCTCATCCCTTCAAACTCAAGTCTGCCTACAATACTCCAGAGGAGCTGAGCTTCACAAATTACACGCCAAATTTCTCGGGCATCATTGACTACATCTGGTACTCGACGAACTCACTAGTGGTTCGAGAACTGCTTGGAAATGTAGACGAAGATTATCTACGAAAGGTACCAGGATTCCCCAATCGTCACTTCCCGAGCGATCATTTGGCGCTCAAAGCAGAATTCTCTGTGAAGCCGCGGAAAGAAAGCAAAGCAATTGAGGCAAATGGGAATCAGAGAGAATGGGAGCGGAGCAATTGAATAATTTTAGCAAGTTTACAATTACTAGAGGCGCTTTGTATCCTAGAGGGGACTGGCTTGGAAACATACACTCACGGCGTTGTATGTTGTCTACGCCCGGCGCTTTTAGGAGGTCCCGGGGGGGGAATTCTCCCTTGCCAGCACCAGGTTATGCAATTTCGGAGTACCTCGATCTCTTGTGTTATTTCAGGGGTATAGGGTACGTTGAATGAAGGCTCGAAAACGTTTATCAACCTACATGTAATTTTCGAGGCGTTTGGTATGCATGCGGCAACATTGGCCTGGTACAGGTTATGGGGGTCAGTCTGCACTCATAGGCTTTGCTATGACATTAAAATCCACTTAAGTGCTGTGCAAGTGTTTTACAAGGTGCCGCGCTGCTAGTGAATTAGGATTACAGCGCCATTTGATATCATAGGCGTCCCCGTTGTCCCGTAAACAGGCAATTTGATGAAGTTGCTCGCGAAGCGCAGCCCAAGCGTTAAGGATTCGGCGCATTTGAGCGAATAGCGCCAAATGCGCAAGGATCGTAGCGATCCATTCCAGTCGAGGCGGGTAAAGACACGAGCCCGACCCGCCCAGCTGAACGGTCGGGTTCTGTGGGGGTTGGGTGCGGTAGGGAAAGAATTGAGAAAAGGTGTCGGAGAGTGAAGAGAAGCACCAGTAAGAAGGCTTTGAGGCTAGAGTGGCAAAAGGAGGGCAAATGATAATGGCGATACGGAGAGGGGCAGGCAGACTCGAAAAGGGTCAACAACCCGATCGCCAGGAAGGATCCGTCAAGTGTAGCGAGCTCCTTAGTATGTGCAGCGGAGGCCGAGATGGAAGGATGCAGGCTTCTGGAAAACTTCCTTTGGACGCGTGTGGACGGGCAGTTGCATATGGTGGCTGAGAACGTTGACATGCATATTCGATGTCATGATACACGAGACACATCCACGACTTGTCGCATCAGACTTCTGTGCATTTGGACAGACACAAGAGGGTAGGTAGGGATCGATCAGGGCCAAGCAAAGTACAGACAGAGTCTACCTTACCTCTCGTACGAGTCTATCTATGGTGACAAAGAACAAAATAAGTTCTGAAGTGCCTGTACGTAGTATGCATTTAATGTTGATATTGTAACGATCCGATGCGCAGATCTAGGTACTGATGTACGGGGCCGTCAAAGGTGCGACCGTAGACCCTGTGATCTCCATGTATGGTATACACCATAAGATACTTCCGTACTTCATTGGTGGAAAAGATTGCTTTCGCACCAATCAGGGCAGGCTTCTAGAAGGAGTCTAATTCCATTCCCCTCTGATGGCCTCTCTCCACAAAAGCCTTCGGGGCCAGTTAGGGTGCGTGCATGGTGGCTAAGGTACCTTATCCCCCCCTCCCCTCCCATATTCTGCATCTCTCCACCTGCTTAGCTCGTTAGCTGCTTGACCCAGTCGGAAAATTCATTAGGCGGTCGATTAGGGCAAGCCCGAGCCGCACCAATGTCAATGCGCTTGGAGCCTTGGGCTGATACAGCAAGTAGATCCCCTCTATCCCCTTACAAAGCGCTGAAAAGCCTCCTCCGCCTCCTCTTACAAAGTAGGCCTCCTAGTCCTTCTCCATCCGCATCGTGAGAAGTTGCGTTTGTGACCTTCCCAAATTTGTCGATCTGCTCTGATCTGCTCCCAAGACCGTCTGGTTAGCTACTACTGTCTTATTATTGCCCATCTTACCTCACTAGATGAACCCTAATGTACCTTGCTACCGCAATTAATCGCCCTGGTGACATCCGCCCAAATCCAAGCCTATGACCGCAGTGGCAGACACCCTGAACCGTACCAAGCCAACGCTCGTTCCTTCCTGTCTCCACCACTCTCCCGAGCTCATACCACCGGCGACTTCCTTACCAACGCTCCCACGAGCACCTTCTCCATGTGTCTTATCGTCATCTTGACTAGCTCTTCCATGTATTGATTGCTCTTACAGCGCAGGCTGGACCTTCCTTGCGACCACGTCCAGCCTCTTGAGTCTCCCTGCTTCAGCAGATCCCCCACATATTTCGCACCGGATGTTGCGCATAGATCCAACGTTCCTTTGCCCGCGACGCAGGCGCCGCTTCGATCACATCACATACAGCAAGAGGAAGATATTATCTCTGTCCAGGTTGATCATACTGTGAGGGTACAGACCTGGCTGTATGCCATTCGAGGCACCTGAAGAGAAGAATCGGTGGAAGGCATACTGCGCAGCTTCCAACAGCGTCGGACATAACCTACACAGCAAAGCCAGCAGTCGGCGAAAAGTCCATTGCTTCGAACCTTCGGGGACTTGAAGCAATTCACCAGCGTTGGCGGATCAATCACCCTGAGCTGCCTCAACCCCGGCTTTTGCGTACAACAAGCCGCGTCTGCAAAGCCGCCATTCCTAAGGAGCATTGTGGGCATTATTTCAGCTTTCTACGCAGACATCGTTGGGTGGAAAGATACTTCGTCTCTGGCTGAGGTCCGCCATTTCCTGCGCTGTAATCTACAGGTCATTGCCAATTTCCTCCTCGTTCAGGGTCAGGATCGGTCTATCCTACATCCCTTGAATAAGACGTGATCTTACCTTACACTGCATCACAATTTGCGAATCTGGAATTGGGTGCATCTATCTAGTAGTATCCCATCTTTGCTATCCAGACTACCCCACCCAACAATATTTTTCGAGGTCCAACCAGAATTTGCCTCCTCGGACCCCAGCATTTGATCGCTGCAAACGGCCGTCATGGAATATGCAGACTACCACGTTGTTTATGTCGACAACCGTGTGAGCCAAGATCTTGATGGCAAGTTACTGCAGAACTCGGTACCGAATCAGTCGAACATCCGCAAGGGAGAAACATGGGAGGAGCAAAACCCCGACTTGGTGACTACAACAGGTGGAGAAATGGCAGAAGTCCGCAGCAATCTCAGATCTCTTCTGTCTGTGTTTAATGGAGGTATGTCCTCTGAGTCTCTTGGCTTACAGTATACGTCGCACTATTCGAATGGAAATATAGTCACTTTGTTGGAAGCTGACAAGCTGCAGTGCATACTTGTACTACAGGCCATACCTGCATGGAGAAGATAGTACGCCTCGACTCGCTTAGTCGTAACATTCAGCCAGTGCTTGTCGTGCTTGGAACTCCAGCAGAGGGTGAAGTTGAAGCTCGTCCTTTCGAAATCGTGAGCCAGAAATCCACCGGAAACTATGGCCTGGCTTTGGTACAACAAATCTCCACTAGAATCTTTGAGTCTAGCTTATCAAAGCTGGTGGTACCACTGGCAATGATCTACGACACCGAGCCTGAGCCGGCCACCAGTCATCCAGTTCACAACAACCGTACATCCCCTACGTCATCAGGTGGTCTTCCAGGGGTTGGGACCAAATCTTCTAGACCATTGAGCATAACAGGCACGACAGATACTGCTCGGACCCAGTGGACAAAGAAATGCCTAGACAATGGAGCCATGGACGTCCTGATTAGCCCATTACAAGATGACCGTCTCCGCCACACAACAATCCTCGCCTACCGGGCGCGTAAAGAGGCCTCGATGGAACTTGCGAAGTTTCACGAGCAGAGGTTGAGGAAACGTTCATGGCTCGGTGCTAATAGCGACAAGAAATATGCGTATTTGCGAGAAGCAATGTAAGGTTGAGCCTTGGCCGATGCATATGGGTGGCCTTGCAGTTTTCATCGGGTCACTAACCTCTGTCGGCAGGGTTTCTGAACTGATGAGGAGTATTTGTAACCCGGACGAATATCAGCAAACAATAGACCCAGCGTAAGTTACCTCTTACGCTGAGACTCTTTTTTTGGATAGGGAGCTTACAACCATCAGAGAATTACCGGGCCTTTCACGAAGCAAAGAAGCAGAGTTGACAGGGGCGATTGGTTCCTGGGCTTTCTCAGGCCATGACTTCACTGAAGAAGAATTGATTCACGCAGCCTGCTTAATGTTGCAGCATACTCTTAGACTTCCAGAGCTTGACAAGTGGCGTTTATCTACAGGTAAGCCTCTTGCAATTCTCGGGTGTTGTTTTTGAGTGCCAACACAGTCGTTACAGCCGACCTGAAAACATTTTTGCTTGCCAGCCGTAAAGCCTACAACAGCTTCGTCAATTATCATAACTTCCGCCACGTTATCGACGTCATGCAAGCTGTCTTCTACTTCCTCGTCCGGCTCGGAACACTACCTCCTTACCCTTCTTCTGCAGCACCACGAAGTGAAGACCAGGAAGCATCTCCAATTGCTGCGCTGTTGAAGCCCTTCGACGCCCTAACACTTCTGATAACTGCAATTGGTCATGACGTCGGCCATCCAGGCGTCAACAATGCCTTCCTAGTCGCTCTCAATGCTCCGCTCGCTCAGCTGTACAACGACAAGTCAGTATTGGAGGCTTTCCACTGCGCAGCTTATTCGCAGATCCTCCGGCGCCACTGGAAGGCTGTTTTTGAAGATACACAGATGCGTAGCCTTATGATCAACTCTATATTGGCCACAGATATGGGTATGCATTTTCATTATATGAAAGAACTAAGCAATCTGCAGGAAAAGGTGCATCACAATGGCGGCACAGATGGCTGGAGCCCTCAAATCCTGGATGAGTACAGAGTACTGATTTGCGCTCTGATGGTCAAGTGTGCCGACATCAGCAATGTGGTAGGTTCGTCCATAGAGGATACACATTGATGGTACTAATGCCCTGATTAGGCCCGTCCGTTCGACATTGCTACTAAATGGGCCAATATTCTACAACTTGAATTTGCGAATCAAGGTGTTATGGAAAACGACGTAGGTATACAAACGACTCTTTTTGGGGGTCCACCTGAGTTGGGCAATCTCGTCAAGCTCGGCAATTCGCAGAATAACTTCATGAATATTTTTGCCCGTCCTCTCTTTGAAGGTGTAACGGATATACTGCCTGCTATGATGTTTGCAGTCGACGAAATGAAAACGAATCAAGAGACCTGGACGAAAAGGATCAAGCTTGAAACGGCCAAGGACGATATGAGGAGTTTGAAGAAAGACCCGTCCGACGTCTTACTGTCCCCGCGATCTGGAAGCCCCGATCGTTCTTTCATCCAGCCCGAGCTGTCGCATCCTGAAGGCCTACCAGCTTCTCAGCCGGTGGAAAGTTCACCGCTGGCGCAAGCTATGCAAGCGTCTGAGGAAGCACGTCGAGCCTCGGTATCTTCGATTCCCCTTCACCTTACTGCGCCTGATGGAACCCCTCAGTACAACGACAAATCAAGGCGCTCCTCCCTTGGCCATCCACTTAGTCGAGTGGATTCTATCCCTGACTCGGCTTCATTCTCTCGTCGCTCATCAGGTGGGTCTCCTGCTGCGAGCATCCCACAGACGACTAGAACGACGAGAAAATTAAGTAACAGCTCACCTAGTCAGCTGCAACTAGGCTCAGGTCCTGATCCGAGATCACAAACCATATCGTCAGGCACAATTTCCGAGAATATACAGCCTTATGGACGTGCATCGGAGGACACACTTTCCCAAACCCCTTTTACAGGGACGACACTGTCAAATGACGGTAGTCGAAGAAGTTCCGCCACTTCTGGCCTTGGTGGCAATGTCTTGCGTCGGGCCAGCAAAGTAAATGACCATGACAATATACCTGTCAATCATTCTTCGACAAATGGAACACTGGGCAGGCCTATACGCTTAGCGCACCACCGCTCGTCTTCCGGTGCTCATACCAATAATACTAGTGGGTCACAGATTACTCCCTACTCACCAACAGAGAGTCAAGCCACTAGCGTCTTGACTGTTGACAGTGACGACCAGAGCTCGCAAGGAAGAATGGACAGTTTGAATAGCACTGATCGTAAAGGCATGCCAGCTGTTGTGAACGTAGACAGACCGGGAAGTGTACATAATTTCGGCAGCACGAGTGAGCGAGAGCCAGCCAAAGACGCCGTTATCAGGACCTCGGTCATGGGAAACGGCGCCCTTCAGGAAGTTAACGGGCATCACCGAGCCATCGGGAGAAAGAGTTCACGATTTAACTTCAATTTTTGGAAAAAAAAGAAGG
Organism: Cladonia rangiferina; assembly: GCA_023065455.1. NCBI lineage: Eukaryota > Fungi > Ascomycota > Lecanoromycetes > Lecanorales > Cladoniaceae > Cladonia > Cladonia rangiferina. The sequence goes on along the minus strand of JAJREH010000048.1, from coordinate 71,409 downwards.
GTCATGAAACAAGTCCATGAGATGGGAACAGGAACACTTCGGTGGATTTTGGTAGCCGAGGGTGCCTTTGTCAAAGTCAGGCTACGAAGAGAAAACACTTGACGTTAAAGTATTGCGTGAGGCCGCAAGAAGGACACTAGGCGTTCTTGACAGGTTGTTTAGCGGTATTCTTTTTCTCATGATATTGCGATACCCCGGGATGATGATTAGGTTGCAAGTGGTTGAGTTTTCCCACTGGCGGCTTTGGCATATTGTGTATAGAGCAAGCTGTATTCTTCTCCACTACACGTGGGCAATGCGTTTGAACTGAGTATTTTGGCTCACAGCTTCGATTTTGGCAAGCCTGTGAGCCATTTCTGTTGCAACACCGAGATGGCACATACAAAGAATCATTGCTCAGTATCTAGCAAATAGCTGATAGTGCATCTGTGAAGCTGCTGAGCAAGGACTCAATCACTGTTGCTTGCCGGTCAAATCAATACCTTGTCGTTCAAGGTACTCACACTCCCCCGCTACTGTAACATCCCGCTCGTATCTTCCGCCATCTCGAGAATCGCAGCATTAGCATACTAAAACCCTGCCAACAGCTCATCATTCAAGTTGCACCATAATAACGTGGGAAGGTCTCATCAAAGACTTATGTATGCATGTACTTATCCCAGGGCGGGGGCCAGATATCGGGTTTATGCACAGCTAGACTTTGGCAGCAATACACGTATCAACCGATCCCCAACATTGCTACCAAACATGTAGCGATGGAGTCATCCAACAATGAAAGCCCAGATTTAAGTACCGAATTCCTCCCTCATCGCCCGGAACAATCCACAGATAAAATCCTCGCAGCCCTCCGATCGCGGTGGACTACCCTCTACAGACAAACTCTTCCCCACCTCGCCCGCTCATCGCACCCCTCCCAAGCCCACTGGCCGGTCCATTTGGACCACTGCTTCGCTCGCATAATCCTCGACGCCGTCATCGGCAATTCTACCTCCATTGGCGTTGTCTCATCTCCTTGGACAGAGCGTATACCCAGCCCAGCAGTCCAAAACATGACAGCCCAGCAATTAAAAGCGTGTATAGAGCTCGGCGAAGCTATAGCAGCAGGCTCAGCTGATCTTGTCAATCTAGACCAGCAAAGTCTAGCTGCACGAGGAAAGCTCAATAGCCAAAAGCGAAAATTAGACTCTCAAGCAACCGCAACTATCGCCTCAAAAAAAAAGAAAACAAAGGCGACACACCCCAATCATCAGCAAACAGATATCCGCTTAGCAATGGGCTTGTCAGTCCCTGTATCCTCTGACAAAAGCTCCCAACGGCCGGACGCAGCCCTCATCCCGCCCACTCTAGCCTCCAAAATCCGCCTCCACCCAAACCTCACCCCTTTCCGACGCTCCGTCCTCCTAACCCTCTGCCAAGTACCGTGCGGGCAAGTAACAACATACCAAGCTCTTTCAAAATTCCTACACTCCAGTCCCCGCGCCGTTGGTAATGCGTTACGGAACAATCCTCTTGCGCCGACAGTGCCCTGTCACCGGGTTGTGGCGGCGGATATGAGCATTGGGGGATTTGGGGGTGGGTGGGGGTGGAGGGTAGATTTTACAAGGAGAAGGTGGCGTTATTGGGGGAAGAAGGGGTAGTGGTGGGTCAGGGAGGCAGAGTTGGAGGAAGGGTTTGGGAAGGTTTCGTTCAATTAGGGAGGGGGAACACAGTGAGGCAATTGGGAGATGCATGAAGTATCAGCGTGTATAGATCTTGATGATTAACATGCCATGTATTCAGCCGTACGCTTGATCGCTGTCTAAAATATTGGTCCTGAGCATGGGGATTCTACCGTACGATGATTGCACGCTGTAAATAGAGACTAAGACTTTCATCCTTCTATCGTACTACAATCAAAGCTTGTTTTGTTCGGACTGTGCACCTCCCCACTGGTAGCCCGCCGGGTCGCTGAACTTGTATCCGTATGAGGATGTGAAGTCGTCCAAAACGGCAGGGCCTCGAGATCCTGAATTGACATTAACACAAAGCGAGAACCGACAAGGGACTGGGGTATTTTAACAATCACGCACCATAAGGGTACTCCATAGGAGTGATCTCAGTGTTATTGTCAAGGTAGTGCAACAAGGGTGTAAAGATTCTCCAGCTTGCATCGAGCTCATCGTCACGGACAAAGTTGGAATGATCGCCTTTGAGGGCATCAAGGATCAACGATTCATAAGCCTCAGGAATCTTGAGGTCAGAGAAACGACGCCTGTAGGTTAAATCGAGCTCCGTCGACACCGTCTGCATGCTTAATCCGGGCAGCTTCGAGTTCATTTTTATGTACACCGACTCGTTGGGTTGCACGCGGATGACAAGCTCGTTCCTAGGGATGTCCTTGAAGATCCCCGAAGTAACGTCTTTGAATTGGATACGAATCTCAGTCTTTTGCTCGTTGAGTGCTGTAACATAATTAGCTTCGTATTTTGGTTGGGACAATTCAGACGTCACCCACCTTTACCAGCTTTCAGTATGAAAGGGACGCCGTCCCATCTTTCGTTTTTGATATAGGCAACCATGGCACAGAATGTTGGACATCTCGAGTCTTTTGGCACAGTGTCATCTTCCTTGTAGGCTGGCTTATTACCATCTAATGACTTGCCGTATTGGCCAATTATGACGTTCTTTGGCTCTATATTGGGGATCCCCCGAAGAACTCGAACTTTTTCATCTCGGATATCTTCTGACGAAAAAGAGATAGGCCGTTCCATTGCAAGCAGTGTCAACACTTGAAGCAAGTGGTTCTGCATAACATCCCGAACAATACCGAACTCGTCGAAATAACCTCCTCGTCCTTCGGTACCAAAAGGCTCTTTGAACGAGATTTGGACATTGTCAATGTGATTACGATTCCAGGTGGCCCCGAAAAATTCATTACCGAATCGCAGTATGAGGATGTTCTTCACCATCTCTTTGCCCAGGTAATGATCGATACGAAAGATTTCCTCCTCTTTCCAGTCTGGTTCCAACGCCTTTTGGAGCTCTCGAGAGCTGCCTAAATCTTTGCCAAAAGGCTTCTCTACGACAATCCTTGAGATGCCCTTCTTCGGATAGCAGTTTCGCCTTAGATGCTGAGATACCGTGATGAAGACGCTGGGTGGAAGGGCCATGTAGAAGACCCTGTTTTGCTCCTCTCGACCATGCTCTATCTCCTCCAGGTGTTGATTCAGGACCTTGAAAGGCTCGTCCTGGTCGTACTGTCCTGAAATATATGTACATATCTTGCAGAATTCCTCCAACTGTTCCTCCATTTCCTTTGTTGGGACTTTGATGTGCGACCTAACTCTCTTGAGGTATTCCTCATGATCCATCTTAGTCCGAGCATAGCCAACTATCTTGATGTCTTTGGGGAGAAACCTGTTGCGGTACTGGAGAGCGGCAAGCTATGAGGATCTGAGCCCAATGAACGAGGGAGAGTACATACCAAGCCGAACAATGCGGGGAACTAGTGTAGCGGGGTCAGTTCACGTTCTTGGAGGCTTGAGGTACGGCATCAGACATACGGTCTTCTTCTTTGCAAGATCGCCCGAGGCTCCTAAGACTACAATGACGGTGTTGTCTTTAAGCTCAATTGAGCTGCGATCCCACACACAGGTCAGCAGGTTTCTGGGGGCCAACAGGGTCACTTCATGTTGAGGCTTGCTCGGCCCGGTCACCGTGCCGGTTGGGACTCGTGGGGAAATTGCAGTAAATTGAATCACCCCAGTGAAAGGAAACACGCTCCAGGTGTTATCCAAGCAAGTTGACTCTACCGATGAACCGAGTGTGGTACAGCGGATGACGTCTTTTGGAAGATAGAGAGGATACATACCCAATGTTGTCGGGCTCCTCGGGATGTATCATTGTATCAGCCATACTGTCGGCGGGCGCGAGGAAAAGAAGCTGGAAACAAGTAGGTAGAGCAGAGCTGTAGTGGGTAGATACGTGAGAAGGCGAATTGACTGTGGAGCTTGAGGTTACTTTGGCGGATGAATAACAGTTCTCTTAGTAATCACAAGCTACCTAACACAGTAACAGCCGTTGCGAGTATCCGCCAATCAGAGCCAAGAAGTACCAATCCCAGCTGATCCCTAAATTCGTTAGGAGAAGAGCACGGGGGCCGTTGGCTGGAATAGTTACTGACGTAGAGTGGAGATAAAGACGGTAAGGTAGTGATGAAGCTATCTACATCCATCCTGACCTTCTGCCTGACTGCCAACCGATGTCCCACCCCCGGACCGACACGGAAGGTAGCTGCGAAGCTGCCACCCAAAACTATCTACCTTACGTGCATGAAATTGCTGACTGAGCTCTGACTTAGTCATGACCTAATCAAGAACAATCCTGAGCAGCTACTTTGCCAGTCCTGTTGCGAGCAAAACCACCTTGATAGTGGAGTATCGACGCTTGGCTCTCAAACCAAACCTTACAACTGAAATGTGCCAAGCATGGCATTCAGTTCGACGCGATGGTCCAGACACTGCTTCGGAGACTATGGACGTGAAGCTTCCACGTCCGCGATCAGAAATTTTCTACTGCCCTAAACCAGAGGGTACGTGTCATCTGAACGGAATTGGTAGACTTGAGATCTGTAATGAAGCCCAACTTAAGTAAGACACTTAGAGAGCACGCAATACTGCCGTATGTTCTGCATCTAAACCCCCGGCAAGTCGATGTGGCGATGTCTAAGCTAGTCCTTAATAGGGCTGTTTAGCGAAGCCGCGCTTCGAAGCCGCACATTTTACAAGTATAGTAGCATGTCATCCACGGCCTACCACAGCGACACCACAAACAACAGCTTGATACACATTTGATCTCGCAGGCTTGGAAAAGCCTAGATCATCCACCGTCATGCCTTCGGAAGCGGGACACCGATGTAAGTGCTCAGCTTCTGCCACATCAAGCCCATCTCTCGTCTACTCTCCGGCCTGGCGATATGCTTCATCTCGTTAAGACCGTACTTGCTGCTAACAACCTATAACCAGTATACGTCAAGTAAGTCTAAGACTCGAATGGCGAGCTGCTTGACTATCATATGCTCCACGAATCCATGGTGGGACCCTGAGCGCGAAGGCCGCGTGACTGACGCAATTTTTTCACTATAGAGGCCGACATCTCAGCTATCAGCGAGGGAAGCGCAACACAAATCCGGGTACAAGGTGCGGGATATGGCAAATTGGTGGGCTTGACGAGGGCTGACAGACGGAAAGTTTGATAAAGATCGAAGGCGTGGACGACCCAAAGGCTGCTACGTAAGCTTTCTCTTATAAAGATACCAAATCCAATTATCTAATTACACATATGACAGTTTCTACCTGGGCAAGAAAGTTGCCTTTGTCTACCGAGCACACCGAGAAGTCCGAGGAACAAAAATACGGGTCATATGGGGGAAAATCACACGTCCACATGGTACGCGGTCAAAAACCTTGACCTTAGGGTTTTCAATTGCTCTTGCTAAAATGCAGCATCAGGCAACTCCGGCATCGTGAGGGCACAGTTTCGACGTAACCTTCCTCCTAAGTCTTTCGGCGCCTCGGTCAGAGTCATGTTGTATCCATCTTCGATTTAGCGTTTCATTCAGGTCATAGGATGGTAAAAGCGACAATGCAAATGCTGTTGCAGGTGACAACATGCAGAGAACTAGATAAGGGCATTCTATGAATCTAGACAGGTCTGAATAGACATTCTCAACTGACAATTGCCTGTTGTGCTTAGCTAGCACAATCAAAGCCAATCAACCATTGCCAAGACAGTAATTTCCCAAGGCCCTCGATCTTATGTGCACTGAAAATTTATCTTTTCTCGACCGTTTCCGAGACAGACTTGCCTGCAACTACCATTGGTCTGATTGAATACCACGTGCTAAGCTTGTTCTTGTTTGGCTAAAGACTAAAGCCGTTAACCATCATGGAGACTAGCACAAAATCGCTTCCTGGCTTGCTTCATTCCCAGTCCATGATATATATGGTGAGCATCAAGCGTTGTATCAAAGAGTAAATAGTGATAAAAGGACGTGAAGATCGAGTGCGTCGAACGTGATATTTCCGGAATTGGTTAGCCCAGCCCTGCCACTTTTTAAAAGTAGCAGCTTCTTATCTATCGGAGACTGCTCCTCCCACAAGTCCAGCCCACCCACCCACACTCGCTTTCTGCCAAGTTCTTTGTACATCTGTTCATCACACATAATAACGCTTTATTCTTCCAGCATCGATAGTCTATGTTTCCAATAGACGCCACACTCGCTTGAAGCGACACACAGCCTCTTACGGAGTTGACAGCTACTTTGAAATTCCGACGACTCCATACCCAACCCTCGTCCTGCCGCTACAAGAGACCAAGGAGACATCCCAGCCCGCCAAACCCTTGCTTAGGGTCTCACACCACCTGTACCTCTCACTAGAGCTTATAAATAGCTAGCAGCCAACCTTCGCAATGGTCAAAGCACGCAGGAACTCGATGTTGAGCTTCACGCAGAGGAGCCGCGTGAGCAGCAGTGGTTCGATCCCAAAGATTGATACCACTGAAACCGCAAAAGACAAGGAGATCTATCATATGACAACAAAAGCCGACCCCACCCAGGCTCTTAACGAAGCTCAACCGGGTAGGTCCCCAACCAGAAATCCAACGCAGTACTCTGCTGATCTATGGTAGCAACTCGCAATGCAACTGAGGTCACGACCATCCAGTCAATCCGTAATCTTGAACACCGCGATACAGAGGGTAACATCATCAGTGCGATGTCCCCATTCACTCGATGCACAGGTGGTGGCTAATACCTGCACAGCCGATCCTGATCGATCAAACCCTACAAGACCGCGTATGGAACGGCCCTTGGACACGATCAGGTCCTTTGAAGCGGCTATAGATGGCTCATACAGCCGGAGAGCGTCTTTCAGAGCAGGTATGGCACACGGCTACTCGAAAGAATTCTGTTGGGACAACGCTAACGGAAATTTTTGTTACAGAAACCCCAAATCCCATGGCTGCTCAGAGCAACCGGCGGAGTGGCTATTTTCCAGGTAAGCGGCCTTCTCATAGATCCTCCCGGACCTTTCTTTCGTCAAGCATGGGACACATGCTCTACCACGCTCTTTTGCGTAATACCGGATTGTTCCGTATTAGTCATAGGCCGCGCGTTGCAGACTCCTTTTAAGTGCAATCTGGCACGGATGACGATCTCCCGCGCCCCGTGTTCTGTATCAATGGAACTAAGATAGCTAATTCTTAATCTCTTAATAGGCTACCAAGCACAACAGCGATCTAATACCGACTTTAATAGCGGCTACTATGGAAATCGTATGACCAACAGTAGACCAGACAGCTACGCGGACAATTATGGACCTTCTCAAAGCCAGCATGGTGGTAATCGGCGCTTTAACCAGCGCAATCAATCAGATCCAATGCTGTATGGCCACTCTAACGGCCAAGCTGTCTACACCTCACACGGTCATCAGCAATCTTATGACACAGTAGGGTCAACATCTTACGGAAGCCATGGAACTGATCAAGGGGGCAATTCAACGGACCCCAGCAGTGAGAATAGCTCTATTGACCGCATCCAGCCTCCTCCCAAGCCTGATCTTGGCGAAGTCTATGGCTTTAATGGATTTGGCGGAGCGCCTCAGTTCCAGGGTCCGATTCTAGAAGAGCATGGTCAAGATAGTCCTTCATATGGGCAACCCGGCTATGGCAGGATGCCAGCAGCAGCTGAAAACGGGAATCTGTACCAAAGCACTGAAGATGCCCCTCCCCCACCTCCACCAGCTCACAAACAAACCAGACCACGTGTTCCAATCAAACTAGGAACAACACCCGTTGCTAACAGGGCTCCGCCGACTGCTGATGCTGAGAAGAGAAAGAGTTGGCTCAAGAGGAGGTTCAGCAGGAATGGTTAACGGCTAAATCAACGGTTGCATGAAGGTGTCACGGAGTCCATTGAACGTCTTGAAGGCGACTACGGGTCAAATGTCGCATATCTACGAATCTAATGCTTAATGGACTGCACGTTGCATTTGATAACAAGGGGCATTTGGGGCGTTTATATTTGGATCCGAGTGGGGGGATTGGTTGGTAATAAGTGGCGACATGGTGCATGGTCGACGAACTTCCGTGATATCAAACGGTACAAATTGCATAGCGTCGGCCTGTGACTCGATCTTTCTCACATGTATGTTGATTGGAAGACTGTTTCGCATACAAATCAAAACAGCATGGGTATATTACAGTTAGGAAAACATTCTGGCGGGTCTCCCATTTTTACACGCGAAAACGCAGCCGTAATCCTGTGTCCATCCTAACGCCATGCTTCACAAAGGCTCCAAGTCGTGGAAATGCTGGGTCGTAACGCATCATTGCCCCTTCCTAGCCTTGTCCTCCATTGCCAGCTTCTCGTTCTCATCGTCTCTGAATGCAACAATCACATATGCAACCAATACCACGTTGGCCATGATCGCTGCTGTTGCTCCAGCCCACGTGGAATTACCTATTCCCCATTGATCAGAAACCCTACTACCCACGAAGCATTGTTATTGCTCTGCTGGCACGCACCCTGAAATATAGTATTTAGAGTCAGGAAATATGTTCCAATTGGACCCGCGATCATGGCAAGGGTGAAGCCCAAAAGTTTGTATATCACGCTCCTTGATTTGGCGGATAAATGTCAGTCTACTGACGCCAGAGACAGGGGGAGCTGGCTTACGGAGGCACGGCGGGTGTGATATTGGATTTCCCTGACGCGCTGGAGGCCTGGTCGGAGCGGTCATCTCTTCCGAGGAAATTTTCCGAGGGAATGTTAATGCGGCGCGATGTCATCTTTGGAAAATGTGAGTAAGAGTGTCGGAATTCTTTAAAGGGCATACCCCAGCTTACCAAACACTTTTACCCCGAGCGCCGCTAGGCTGGTAAACCCCGCCCGGACTGAGACTGTTAGCCCCATTAGGTGTAGCCCCATTAGCCCCACTAGCCCCGCTAGCCCCAGGCTCAATGCGCTAGGTCACTAGGCCCGGAGCATTGATTGCACCTACCTTACCGATTTTAGGACCTAGCCCCCTAGACCCTAGAAGGGCCTCTAGAGATCTCGTGATTTAGGCCTAAAATTTTGATGTTCGTGATGGATGGGAATGCTCGGTAGGTGCACCCTGGAGCCACCCTCAACACCACCGTTTTTTGATGTCCAGAATCGTGCGGTTGGACCGCTTTCTATGCAGAGTGTAACAAGCAGCAATCTTGGGGTAGTCTCAAAGGTCCAGCCCTACCTGACCGATTTCGGCCAAGTGACTCACGGACATAATTTAATCAAATTTCATCGACGACACGCTTTGCAGACGAGCAACAAGAACTCATACAGTCGTCATCCCAAATCTCTAAAACTGGTGCTCTAACATCAGTGCAAAATTTTGGTTTGTAAAGCTCAACGGAAATTCCCCCACCAACCCCTATCTTTTCAAACACCTTCTCTTACTTGGATAACTTTCAACATGCCTTCCAGAGAGGAAGTGGCATACTTTGGAGCCGGTGGGTGCACCTACAGTGGAACATCCCGCGAGTAGCTACCAAACAAGGATCGCTAAGTCCGAGTCCATAACAGGCCCTGCCCCTCTACCCACCTCGATCCTCGAGAAAGGCGCACAGGCCTTCCTGAACTTCGAGAACAGTGGTTTATCACTTGCCGAGATCTCGCATCGTTCGAAGACTGCCGAGAGGATTTTATCAGATGCGAGAAATGCATTAATTGAATTATTGGACATCCCCAATGACTATGAGGTCCTTTTCATGCACGGGGGTGGCAGCGGGCAATTCAGTGAGTGAGCCTTCAATCGAGGTCGAGTTTGTGATCACATGAAACAACGCTAAATTGAATACCATCAAGGTGCTGTTGTCTTCAACATGGTAGCTTTCTGGGTAGAGAAACGGAGGCGACAAGCCATGGCCGATCTAGATGGAGATACTGATAAGATTCTGGAGCGAGTCAGGAGAGAAGTTCGAGAAGATTTGAGACTGGACTATCTCGTTACTGGATCGTGGTCGCTAAAGGGTATAACGAGCGATCTTTCCCCTTTTGAGGAATCTACGAAGAGAGGCAATGCTCACTCCGACTAGCATCACAAGAAGCTGCCAATCTACTCGCGCCACTCGGAGGAAAGCCCGTCAATGTTGCTGTAGATGCACGAAAGAACGGGAAATTTGGCGACATTCCCGAGGAAGAAGCTTGGAGCCTGACGCCGCACGGAGCCGCTCTCGTGTACTATTGTGACAATGAGACAGTCGATGGAGTAGAGTTTCCTGCGATGCCGCAGCGCCTTCAAGGTAATGATTGCGTAGTAGCTGACATGAGCTCCAACTTCCTCAGTAGGCCTCTTAACGTCAACAGATATGCCGTGATATTTGTAAGTCCAGACATACCGCCTGTTCCGTGACAATAATGTGCTCACTGTGCTAGGGTGGTGCCCAAAAGAGTAAGTAGATTTCGAGCGATTTATTGCCTGCTAGGGAATACTCATGCAGGATATTTCCTTTTTCATGAGGCAACCAAGGAAGTAGAATCACTGACTTCGAAATCCCTACAGATGTTGGCATTACCGGCGTCACGCTTGTGATCGTTCGTAAGGACATCCTTGATCCGATAAACACAGCATTCCTCCATTCTGTGGGTGTCTCGTCACCTCCTGCCGTCTTCGATTACCGGAATGTCTCTAAATCCTCATCTCTCTACAATACTATGCCTATCTTCGATATTTGGATAGCTGGTAAAGTCGTTCGCTGTCTGCTTGAAGAGCATGGCGATCAAAAGCTTGTTGGACAGGAGAAGCTCTCTCACTCCAAAGCGAAGCTAATATACAATATCTTGGACGCCCATCCGGAAACATACCAGGTGGTACCACAAAAGAATGTACGAAGTCGAATGAACGTCTGCTTTCGTGTCCGCAACGGAGACGCAGATAGCGAGAAAGAGTTTTTGCAAGGTGCTGAGAGGAGATTATTAGAGGGTTTGAAGGGGCATCGTTCCGTGGGAGGAGTAAGTAAAACTTTTTCTGCTCTTCCTGGTCACTGACGGCCAACTTCACTCAGGTGCGGTTTAGTAATTACAACGCTGTCACCGTGGAAAATGTCCAGAGACTCGCCAACTACCTCCAGGAGTTCGCTGATCCGCAGTCTCGCCAGATGAATGGTTCATCATAGTCAGTCTACCACTTTGTTTACGATGTCTTCTGTTGGATACTTCAACAATTCAACAGGGTCATTCAGCTCAGGATAGATATCTCGGAGTTCTAGATCGGTATTCGAGAGTCTTCAATCTGGACATTGGATAACTACAACCTGTGTAGGGGAGAAGGACAGATAGGAAAAGCTTTGAAAATCGAGTATCAATTGATAACCAAGGCGATTAGATGCATTCGTCTCATGAGAGCAAAGTTTCCCCAACTGGCTTGAACCTGTCAATAACAGCCTACAATCCTCTGAGAATTTATTACGCTAAAATGAGCATGGAAGACAATATAGCGGTATACGAACTAGGTCATATAAAAGTTCGTCGACATAGGAGATTCTTTACTCTTCGGCTTCAACAACTATTTGAAATACATTATGTTAAGCTGCTAGCCGATTTCCTCTCCATAATCCGGTACTCCAGAGTTAAACTGCTTTTTCTTAGAAAGTGTTATTCCTATGACACGGTGTTCAAAGTACAATTGCTTTGTCTCAGAAAGTGTTAACATCTAGCAGTAACAGCCTCCTTCACTTGACGTTGTGTCAGAATCTACTATATAAGGAAATGCTCCCCTCCTCACACTTGGATACTTCAATCGTCGAGTACTTCGAAAACTTCTCTCGTGCTGTTCTCCGGACTCGACCTCTTAAAGGTGCTCCATTACGAGCGCTTTTGACGAGATTGACCTTATCTAAGGACTCAATCCTCCATAGAGAACCCAGTCCAGGCGTCTCCTCATCACCACGATCTGATCGGTACTAGTGGTAGTATCACAATGACATCAATGAGCTTCTCCGCAACCTTGGCGGATAACCTTAAGTGCTTTCTTCACTGTCAGCATTGACTCCTTTAGGTCTCTCGCAACATTGAACATTCCTGGCTTGACAGGCATGACAAGCTTAGTGCGTGCGGATATACTATTGAAGAGTCCGTTGTGACGCAAGTAAGTACTTTAAGCACCAAGACCGTGCAAAGCACTCAGTGCCAATGCAGGGAAGGTTTCCAGACTCGAACATGGCGCCAAAAGGAAATCCAAAGTGCAGCACTTGTATGAAACGAATACCAATCAGTAGTTACAACAACAACATCGAAAGACATGTACTTCTAAAAGTGTCATCAATGCCGAACCCTATACACAAAAGGCACTCAACACCACTGTCGATTCAAAAATTGTAGTCCTTGTGGGAAAGTTGTCCTGAAGAATGCGCCACACAGAAGCGACCCCAAGCCGGCGCGACCAAAAAAAGGGAGGAACCCTCAATGCAGGACTTGTCGGAAGCTCATTCTGGCCAGCATACTCAGTCAATACGAACAAACATGTATGCCAAAAAAGTGTCATCTGTGCTTATTGACGTACGTGAAGAACACTGCGCACGACTGTCAATATAAATTATGCCGAGTGTGTGGGAAGAAGCGATTAAAGAGTGAGTGTCTTGCTAGATGGGAGCCTTGTCCTACATGCCATCAGCCCTACCTATCAGCAAAGCCCGAGAAACATCAGTGCCAGAAGCAGTGCTATCTTGCAGGATATACTTTCTTCTTACGGAATATGATGGCCACGCTTGCTTAAAGACATATTGCAACCTATGCAAAAGAAACCATCCTGCCGACGCCGTCCATATACCGGGGAAGCATTGCAGACATTGCCAGAAAACTTTCCTCAAGTCTGGGTGCGATAGCTACCATTGCACAAAGACCAGGTGCAGAAAATGCGGAGGACACTTCCCTTGGTCAGAAATTGCAGACCATACCTGCATGGAAGTAAAACAATGCTCTCATTGCATTCGCACGTACCCTGTCAGCGAATGGAAAGGCCATCATTGTCTATTCGAAGGTGTGCGAAGTGCGGCTGGGTTTTTCCGAGATCGGACTTCGATAACCATGAATGCGACCGGCAAAGATGTTTTGCTTGTCTTGCATACAGGAAGTTCGAGGAGATGGAGGCACATTGGCTAGAATGTCCTGGGCTAGAAAAGAGAGTCCAAGGGCGTTGCTACTACACCACTGGGTTTCAAGAGCCTAGACTTCCTACGTTCCGCCATTCTGCAAAACACAAACGTAGATAAAATGATACAGTCATTGATAGCTTCACCCTGCTGATAACTCTGAAGCTAGATGTGCGAACATCAAATTCAAAAGCGCGATATAGCGGACGTTTCTACATCTGGCATGGGAGGATGCAATCCACGAAGGTAGACTAGACACACAGACGGAGATCCTGATGAACAAATTCGCGAGCACAGATTGACCAATATCTTTCCCATCCGGAGTTCATGGCTTACTCATCGAAAATTGTTCGAGGAACAAAGCGCTAGACTCCTCTTTTACGATATCGAAATGCCTTACCGCAAAAAGCCAGGAAAACCTTATCCTTGGATTTTTTCCATCTGTCTCATGAACAGCGCTCAGGAGACGATTCTACATGCAAAGGTCAGTCAAGAAATGACGGTCAATTACTTGTATGACAAGATGGACGATAAAGAATGGCACGCGGAGGTCTTCAAATGGTACGGTGTGCGGTCCAACGAAATGGCTTCACGAATGACCAAGCGTGAAATTGCCGATACTTCGAAGGACGCCGGGATCAACGAGATCTCTACTCTATGGAACAAGCTCGGGGTTCTACGACCATGACGAGTGGTATGGCAACCTTGAAGAGATTGGCATGCAACGTTTGATTCCCAAGCGAACTCACGTGCTTCGGCTCATTCCTGTGATGAGACTGGCCTTCTCCGACTTCAAGTTGAATCACAATCTGTCACTCATGCATCGATTACTCTGTCCCGAAGACCGAGATCTTATCGCACGGGCGCATGAGGAAGATGCTGATGTCAGAATGCTTATCAAGCAGGCAAAGATTTACTTCAAAGGAACCCGGAGTCCGTTGCAACGTTCTGGGATCGAGATCTATCTCGAAGATGGCCAACCAAAAGATTCAGGGAAAGCAAGATCGGATAACAACGGTGCACTCATGACTCCATCAACCGACGAGACGATCAAAGACCTGGAGGAATTCATCCTCGAGGTTAGTATCTACATTTTCGCCCTTCGGCACTGAGTTAATTGGAGACATAGGGTGATGGGTCAGAAGAAGCGCAAGACCGAGAGGACGGAGCGAGCCCTGACGACGAATGGCTCGAGGACAATGATTGGCTCAAAGCCGCTAGATGGCACGAAGCCTACTACTGGCTTGAAGACGACCAATTGCCTGAAGACAACGGCTCAGAAGCGCTATCATTCGAAGTAAATCCGCAAGACCGCGACGATGGTGCGATCTCTGACGATGGGTGGTTCGAGGAGACTGGCTCCGAAGTGGTTTCTAACGAGGATCTGCAAAACTCGCAAGGCCCAGACGATGAAGCAGCCTTTGAAGATGAGTCCTCCGCAGAGGACGATGCGGATGGAGCTACAGTCGACGAGGAAAAAGCCTAATGAGCCAGCTACGCAGATGTCTCGTTCTAATTATAATTTAGCGGTGAGGAAGTTTACCGGCGATGGTATGTACAAGCAGCAAGGCCTGGCACAGGCAGATGCATGTCCTCGGACATCGCCTCGAATTTTAGAGCACTCGAAGAGGCTACGCGAAGATTACAGCACAGCACCTGTCTCAGAACCCGACCAGAAAAAGCAAAAGAAGCTTCCAGCTGTCGGTGAAGGTATATTCTTTTGGAGACCCTGATGCGATTCGTAATACTAATACTTGTATATTCTAGCCACGACAACCATTTCACCCAAAATGAATTTGAATCCCAAGTCGAAAAGTCCTAGCACGTCAAAAAGGAAGAAGCCTCTAGTTAAGGAGCTTCGTGAGGCTACGATCAAAGTAACTGTCGCAATATGTGGTTCCAGCCTAGTTGAATCCTGCCTAGTTGATCCTATGCAGCCTAGTAGCCATCAACCCCTATATACTTATTTCCTTCCAATATTAATATTCTAGCGTCTTCTATCTCTAATTCCTCATATTCCTATATATATAGATTATATAATTCCTATAAATTCTAAATCCTTAGATAATATAATATATTTATTATAAATCTTTATTTTTTATATTTATAATAATTATAAGTCTAGGTTTATTCTTATAGATTTACTTAATTATATTAAATCTATTTAAATTAACTTACTACTACTTACTATATCTAGATTTTTAATAGTTTTAATAATTCTTAATTATATATTAATTATAAATAATTATTAATTATTATAATAAATTAAATAATTATTATAATAAATATAGTTATCTTTATAAGTACTTTATTATAATATATAAGTATTTTATTATAATATAACTAGATATTAATTATTAAATTAAATATAAGATAATTATAAATTTAGAATCTTATAGATTTAATTAAAAAAATAAAATTAACTTTTATAATCTTTATTATATCTTTAAAGTTAATTATTATAAAAAATAATAAAAAGTTTTAATTAAATTAATATATTAACTTAGTACTATAATTTAATATTAATTATAAATTATATTATAAAAAATAAGAAGTATTAATTTATATATTAAAAACTATTTAGAAATTTATCTTCTAAAAGTATTTTATTTATATTATTAATAAAGATTTATTATAATAAGCCTTTAAAACTTTATAAAAAATAATTAAATCTTATTTTAGTATTAAAATTATAAAGATTAATTATTAATATAAAATATTATATTTTAACTTATTAAGAGAAAAGAATATAAAGTAATAATTAAATAAATAGAAAAAACTCTATAAAAAAGTTAAAATAATAAAATATTTTAATATTTATTTAGAAATAATAATTAATAAATTTATAAAGAGTTTTAAATTAATAATTTTATAATAAATAATATTAATTATATATAATATATAATTTAAGTAATATAAGAATAAAAAAGAATTTATCTTTATAAAATTTTTTAATATATTTTAATAAATATTTATAAATAATTTATTATTTACTAATTTCTTATTAATTTATATTATTATATTATAAAATTAAATACTAGATTCTAGTAACTTTATCTTTAAAATTTTAAAATTTAACTTATTATTAATATCTAGATATATTTATAGATAATAATACTAGTACTTTAAATATTATTATATTATAAAGTTTTTATATTCTAAAAACTAGAAGTTTAATACTAAGATTTTAAAAAAAATAAAGGAAATAATAAAGAATATTAAATTTAAGAAAAATATTAAAAAAATAAAATAAAGATAAAAGATAAATATAAAAAGAAGTTAAATATTAACTTTAATATTATTTATTAGTAAGCTATCTTTAGATCTTTAATCTCTAAAATTATTTATAATAATATAATATAATAGTAATACTATTATATTTATTAATATTATTATATTAATTAATATAATACTTTTAAGTTATTTAATTAATAAGATTATTAACTATAATATTATTAATAATTATATTTTTAATTTAAGTTTAAATATTTATATTTATAATAATTTAAATTATTTTAAAATTATTTATATAATTATTTATTAAGATTACTTAATATCTAGTTTAATAATATATTAAATTAAGATATATAATATTATTAATATTATTCTTAATATTTCTATAAAATATAAAATAAATATTACTCTATAATATATTATTTTTATAATAAGATTTTTTACTAATTTAATTTTTTTTACTAAAATAAAGTAAGCGAATATTTTTTAGAATATTAAAAAAAATACTTTATATATAGAATTAAAAAATAGATTAAAGAATTATTTCTACTTATTATTATTTTATAATAAATATTATTACTAAGTTTTTTTTAGTTATTTAAGATTTAAAACTTATCTTATTATATTCTTTAGATAAGTTTATAAGTTATAAAATATATTAATTATTTAAAATATATTAAATTATTTTAAGAAGTAATAATTTTAAAGTCCTTTTAATATATTTTTTATAATAAATAGTTTATAACTTAATTTTAATAAAATAAAATTATAATAATTATAAATAAATTAATTATTTTATCTATAAAAGTATAAGTTATTATTAAATATAAATTTATTATTATAAATATAAGACTACTAAAATTATTATTAAGATAATAAATTTTATAAAAAAATATTATAAATAACTAATCTTCTTTTTATAAATTAATAGTAAAAAAGCTTTAGATTAAGTATTTAAAAATATACTTAGTAAATATAATATTATTTTAAAATATACTACTTTATATATTCTAGCTTAAAATAATAAAACTAAGTATTTTAAAGAAGTAATTATTATAAAAGATTAATATATAAAGATTAATATTAATTTACTATATAATTTATAGTTTAAGATAATTTTAGTTATTATATATATATTAAACTATATTTTAATATTTAAAATTAAACTTACTTTCTTTAAAACTTTATATAATATTAAATTATAATTATATTATATAAAAATTTATAGCTATAAAATCTATTTATTTATCTATAAAATTTTAAAGCTTTAAAAGTTAGAATTTTAAATTTATAATAATTATTTAATTAACTATAGTTCTTAAAATATTTATTATATTTAAATTTTAAATAAGAAGTAAATAATCTATATATAAAATATTATATTTAATTAAATAAATAATTTATTATTAATTATATAATATTAATATTACTTAATTAATTTTAAAATAAAAATTTTATAATATTATATAAATTTTATAAAAAATCTTAAAATTTCTATTTATATATAATTAAGATAAATAAAAACTTAAGATTCTTATTATTAATAAAATAAATATTAATTAATTAATTATTAATAAATAAATAAATAAGATTATATTTAATTAGAATTAATTATATTTATTATTATTACTTATTATAATAAAAGATATTATAAGTTTATTATTACTAATATTTTTAAAAAAATCTTTTATAATAAATACTAAAAAAGATATTAAAGAAAAAGTTAGAAAAATAAATAAAAAAAACTATAGAAATATTAAATAATAGAAATTCTAGCTTTAAGATTATTTATAATATTTATAAATCTTAATAATAATAATATTATATCTAATAAAATATATAATTATTAATAAGTTTATATTATTATTATTTAGAATCTTAATTAATAAATAAAATACTATATTATCTTTATTATAAATTTTATTTTTAAGCTTTAGTTTCATTATAATAAATTATTTAAAAAACTAAAAAATTAAAAATAAATATTAAAGTATTCTTATAGTTAATAATTTATTTAAGTAATAAATAAAAAGTTTAAATATTTATAAAAAAGAAAAATCTTTAAATTAATTATTAAGTTTATATAAAAAAATATACTTTTTTTTATCTAAGTATTTAAGTATAAATTTAATAATATTAAATATTTAATTAAATATAAAACTCGTCTCTATATTTATAATAATTTTTAAAAAATTAATTAAGATATTATAATAATAACTTTTATTATTTAAATCTTTAAAGTTTTTATATTTATTATTATTAATTTTAAATTTAAAATTAAATAATATAATATAATTAATATCTTTATTAATAATATTATAAATAAGAAAATCTTTATTAATTATTTAAAAAATATAAAGATTCTAATAAATTTTAATTATTTATATTTTCTTTTACTTAAAATTTTATATAAACTTAAATAATTTTCTTTATTATAATTTTAAGAAGTCTTATTAATATTACTTAATTTAAAAATTAACTTAATATTAGAAATTAATTATTTATTTATTAATTTATAATTTTTTTTTTTTATATTAATAACTTTATATTACTTTATTAAGTAAAGAATAAATAATAATTTTTAAAATTTAAATTTACCTTACTTATTTTATATAAAATCTAAAATTTTAGTAATTTTAACTAATTCTTAAATATATATATTATTTATAATAATAATAAACTTTATTTATACTAGAACTTATATATTAATAAAATTATAAAGAAATATTATATAATTATTATTAATTTTTATTTAAAAATATTATTATTTTAAGACTTATTAATTAATTATAATAATTAAGTAATAATATTATAAATTTATATATATTAATAAAAAATTAAATCGCTAATATTTATAACTATTATTATTAAACTAAATATTTTATTTTCTATTATAAAGTTTATTTAATTCTTAATTAATTTATTATTTATATATTTTACTATAATTAATTATCTTTTTTTTTATTTATATAATATAAAATAACTTATTATTAAATTTTTTAAATTAAAAATAAACTTTATTTTTTTATTAAATTTAAATACTATATTTATAAATAATTAAAAAACTTATAAAAATCTATTTAATTATTTTATTTAATTATATAAAAAATTTATTAATTAGAAAATATTAAAATAAACTACTATAATAATATTATTTATTAAGATAAAACTTTTAATCTTATTTAAAATAATAAAATAAATATTATAATAAAAAAAAATTTTTAAAAATATTTATTTTAATACTAAGTAATTTATAAATATTTATTATAATAATATATAAACGCTTAATTTTATATAAAATAAAACTTTAAAACTATTAACTTATTTAAAATATATTAATATTTATAACTATTAACTAAGATAAGAAATTTAGATAAAAAAATTATTATTACTTAAATATTTATTATAAAGATATTTATAAATAATTTAATTAAAATTTTATTAAATTAAAAATATTAAATCTTTCTTAATTTATTTAATATAATTAATATTTTAGATTTTATTCTTTTCTAATTTAGTTTTAATTATTATTAACTTAAGTTAAAAAAATATATTATAATATATAATTTTAGTTTAATTAAATCTTATTTAATTAACTTTATATAATCTAATAGTTATTAATTCTTATATACTTATTTCCTTTTAATATTAATATTCTAGCGTTTTCTACCCCTAATTCCTTATATTCCTATATATATAGGTCGTACGATTCCTATAGATCCTGGATCCTTAGGCAATGCAGCGTATCTACCATAGATCTTCGTCTTCCATATTTGTGACAGTAACACATCTGCCAGTCGCATCTTATTTCAGCGGCAAAAAAATTGGAAGGGCATATCGATATTGCATGCAAGAGAGCTTGTTACCATGAGCGCTTTTGTAGACGAAGCTAATTGAGGTGGTGGTGGTGGTGGTGGGGGAGAACCTTGGAGTGGAGGGGAATAGATGCTACAACGCCTGCAATTTTGTCCTCCCGCCCGAGCAGGACGGAGAACCCGAAATCTGGTCACGCTCTAATCGCAGAGTCCAAAAGCCTTCTGGCATCCATTCCCACAAAACGCCACGGCGGAGCCGCTATTGATCTACGTTAGCGGATATCCGAACTCGCCAGACTTCCTCCTTCAATCCCATCACGTACCAAAATCCAAATTCGCTGCAGCAATTTCCCGGCGTGCAAATATACCCCTTCGCACCACCGCATGTACCGTCGGGCGACGGGAGAGGAGTAGTTGCGCATGCGCCATAAAGTGGCTGGCACCCAGTCCCGCAGAAGGCTGTCGCTGAGCCGCTAAATTATAGAAAGAACTTTTGTCAGTCTGACGATGACCAGTATGCAACACGAACTAGAGGGAGTGGCATCTTCAATCCTCGATGATGGCGGGTAGAAGGAAAGGTAATTATAAGAGGGAATGGGTTTCGAAAACGGTGGGAATAGCAGTGACTAGACGATTAAAGAAGCATACCAATACCCGAATTCACTACAACATAAACCATTTCCACACGTCACGTTTTGTGGACTCCCACAGCTACCATCAGGTGGTGGCGGAGACAGAGTACCGCATGAGCCGAAAGTGGATTGGCAGCCGCTGCCGCAGAAGGAGCTGCTCGAGCCACTATTGCAAATGGAGCGTTTTGGATCAGCACTGGGAACGAACAAGAGAGCAGCAGAGAGATGACAGGCTGCCTCGTACCAGAAGCCAAATTGACTGCAACAATTACCGGCCGAACAAGTGTATCCGTTTGAGCCACCGCAAGAACCGTCAGGGGAGATTTGGCGTGGCTCCAGTGGAGAGAATACAGCTTGGAATGAAAATTTTGTGGGTATTCGAGTGATGACTGCTACGACGATAGCTGGATATGCGAGGATTGCGAGATGCATATTGAAGATGTCAAGTCTAATATCTGCTGCTATGTCTGGAGGAAGTTAAGGGATACTCTATATATCCAATGTATTTTTGGTCTTTCCGGGTTCTCCTGATATGCCCTGATGTTATAGCTATTGTAGACTGATTCAGTTGCGCGAAGGTGAGGGGCACGTTGGAACATGAGAAGATACATATGCAGTACGCTGATACACACATTACAAGATCAACACGTGATATTGGATGCAGTATGCTGATGCACGCATCACGAGACCAACACGTGATATTGGATGTAGTATGCTGACGCAGGTATCACAAGACCAACACGTGATATTGGATGCAGTATGCTGATGCACGCATAATGGTGACAAATGTCACGGATCTAGCCCCAGCCTTGGCGCTCGGCTACTCATCGGGCTTGGCAGCCTCATAGCCATCGCCTTCCCACATAGATAGACAACCATAGTCAGTATTCTATTCATACTACAGCTATTATGCCACTATGGCCCCTGCTTAGACCCTGACAACAAATTACTGCACTGAGTGCATTGGAGTACAGACAATGAATCGCTTTGACGTGACTTGCTTGCTTTCCTCACGGAGCAAGTAACGTATGAAACATTGATGCCCACAGCGAACCTTGGAATACCTTCAAAGAAATACCTTCGAAGTTTCCTAACTTGCAGACGCCTTTAGCAACGTTACAGAATCTTGAAGACCATTCCACCGATGAATTGACGGGTGTTGTATTCTACAACATCTGACGAGGTGTCTCGTCGTCCCAGTTGGTCCCGAAGACTGCTTTCGAGTTGTTTTGCACAAGTCTCACAATCTCATTATAATACCTCATGTAGGTAGCAATGTGCAGCCGCGTGAGATGGTACGGCCCCTCGGTAGATCCCATCTTCTCACTATCAATGCAAACTGCAATAAACTCTAACCTTCATACTCATCTTTATTCGCACCAGCTGCAACCAAGAGCTTGAAAGGCTTAATTTGACATGACGATGTACGGAGCTGGTGTGAAATCCGGCTTCGTGTATGTAATTTTACGAAAGCCATCTGCGGAGGAGACTGTGTAATGATATGGCTTTGGTAAATGGAATTATTTTTGCTTGCGGCGCTCCCTTCACGTGGGTCTCAATCTATCTATTACTACTTCCCCTCGGCCTAGAATGTAAGTTTCCCCTGTGCGGCATACCAGAACTCAATTTCTCTCAGCCAACCTTGACACTTCTAGCCCTCAGGGTCAGCCATTGTCCTGCATAGATCAACAGGCCCCGCTGATTGCTTCGTCCGTGTTCGGGATCATCTGGAAGCCGTTGGATTGAGAATTTTCTGAAAAGCTGATCGACGCCAGTTTCAGCATTTTCTGTTTCCATTGTTTTATTGACAGCAGACTTACTTCAAGTAGGAGCTTTTGTGCCACAATTGCGACAAAATTTCGGCCAATGCAATCTCGTGAACCCCAACCCCATGTGAACATCCACTTATGCATTCGTTTGGCGGCCTCTTCGTTCTCTAACCATCTTTCCGGTCTGAAATAGTGGCTATCGGGACCAAATACATCCGAGTTGCGATTAATGACGAAAGGATTTGCCCCTATTTCAGTCTTTGCGGGGATAAGCTGACCATTTAAGACTAAACCTTTTTCTGATACCAGGCGAGGAAGAATAATTGCTGTTGATGGCGATACTCGGAGAGTTTCGGTAATACATGCCTTGAAATAACTCATGGAATTGGTCTCATCAAATGAAACCACCGGAGACGATAGAACACCTCGCTCTTCGAAATCTAATATTTCCGCCAAAAGTTTCCTCGAAACCTCCGTGTTGTCGATGACGTGATTAATGAAAGCGGACACAAATGCAGCAGTGGTATCCAATGGAGCTACCAGGAAGCCAAGAATTTCTGCCTTGATTTCCTCAATGCCCATGATACCATCATTTGAGCACTGACTCTGAATAAGACTGAATTCGATACCGAGTGAGAAAAGTCTTAGCTCATGGTACTGGATCCTTGCTTACCAGTGCGTGAGCGTTCGCTCGAGCTCGGGCTTGGGTTTTGGGTCTCTTAATAAGGCCATGAACATCTTATCGCGGTACTGTCGATAAATTTAGTACTGGATCAACATCTAAAGAAATATTGTCCAGACTCACAGTCATAAGCTTACCAGTACCACTTTGATCGCCTTCTTGAGGTAAGAAATGCTTCTTGACAAAGGGATGTTTGATGAAGAAGCTTGCAAGTCGGGGGAGAGACGCTATCAATCCAGCCTTAATCAACTGTTTGTGAAGAGAAGCAATAATGCCGTTAATATCTGATTCCTGTTTAACGTATCCCATAGGCTCGCCAAATATCCAATGGGTCGTCGTATCGTGTAGGTACCACCTCAAGTTACGCTCAGCCGGCTAACCTTTGCCGTATGATATGGACATCACCTACCTTACCCACTCTGCAAAGTCGAAGCCAGCCCCGCTATCCGCATATCTGCGCTTAAGTGTATCGCAGGTTTCTAGAACCCGTTCATCCACTAAGGATTCTAATTTCTGCACGCTATTCATTGAGAGCTGCGAATTAAATTGAGCTTAGCGCTATGTATACACGGATGGGATTCAGTGAGTGGATATAAATTCGCTCACTAAAGGAGCAATGATCCTCCGTCTCAACGAATGTTCCTTATGGTTTAGTATCTGGACCATTGCTGTAACTTTGTCACCCATAACTCCAGGAGTATAAAATTCGCTTTTGTCGACAGATTTGTGATATACCTGTGGCAGCATGGTTGGCTCGCTTATTGAAAGTAAATTTGGTGCGAGACGAATAACAGGGCCTAAGGATCAGTCCTCATTAGTATAATTTCTTTGGGGCTAGATGGGGAATGTGGCTGCACACCGTATTTTTCGTGGAGCTTCAGTTGCACATTTAGACTGGGCTTCCCCCATAGGGCGTGAATTTGGTAGACGCTTGTAATAGCTGCAAGTAACGGGCCTGGGAAATCATGCAAAGGGTGGAAATAGCGGTTGTAGATACAGCTAAATACAATATACCCCGCAACAAAGCAGATGATTGAAACATAGCAAAGGTCCGCCGACTTCATGGCAGATATATCGAACATCGGCATCGCGCCGATAGGTACTGTATAGTCTCGTCTATATCTTATCTGGTAGCGCTGGTTATTTTGAACGCAAACGTGCTATGATGTATTAAGATAGTTGACCTAGCTAACTAAGTAAAAGAACAGGTGTCATTGAGACCAGTCTTTATATATATATATATATATATGTGTGTGTGTTTGTGTGTGTGTGTGTGTGTGTGTGTGTGTGTGTGTGTGTGTGTGCGTGTGTGTGTGTGTGTGTGTGTGTGTGTGTGGATACTAGTCAATGAATGTCTCTGTTTCGTTCGACATGCGGGCTTTTCTTTGTGTACGTAAAAGTAACAGTCTGGAAGAAGCCGCCAATAAGAGTAAATTTAGACGAATTGCTGCTAGAAGGGTGTAGTGGGTGCATTCCGCAATACTGCAATAAATACCGGAGGCAGCTGAGAACCATCACCTGCGATGAGAGTACATTAACGCTAGTGTAGGTGTGTGAAATAACTCTTGAGCTCATACATAATAATTATCTTACTGGGCAAGATAAGACACACGACGATTGAAGGGTCCGTCAGAACCCGAGACTGAATGCGGCATTTATTTTCTTCTATGTCGGCAATCATCTGGTCTTATCGCACAGTAGATATTGGTCCGGTTCACTAGGAAGTGGCATATTCATGTTACTGGAATCACGATTCTTCGAGCATATAACCGACTGAGACGACGTTAATTACGTATGGCACAATGCGAGCAGCGATTTAGAGGGCTGACTTAGTGGCTTACTTAACTGCATTATCGCGTGACAAAGCCATGTAAGGTAGGATTGCTTACGGACAGTGTTAGCCAATAGCGGTAAACTCGGTGCCCGTCCCGAAGGTAGTATAATTGGACACCCATAAAGAGGGGTACGTCGACTTCGTGCTCTATAGCCTACGTATGCATACCGTGAATAAGCAGCTGCAGGATCTCGTATGTTTTCCACGTATCAAAACGACTTTTATGCAGCTTACTCAACGCTTGCATTTATAATACAACCCTCATGCCTCGAGCACCTTCCTGCCTTGCGAATTTTACCTAAAGCGGTAATTCTTCCGGCGCGTCTCCTCGCATATGGCCACAGATGCCTTGGTTTACGGTTCCCTAGATATAGATTCACAGTAAGCTAGGGATTTAAATCCGCTACCTTATCAGTAGGTATATTAGCATTTTAAACCGACTCAACGAACACTCTTATCTTCTGGGATAGTCGTCTCACTTTATCGATTGGCTCTGGAGAACAAGAAGAATTTATCTCATACTTATATCAAATCCATACCAAACGTTAAAGAAAACCTGAAGTTTTTCTGTTAATTAATTCTATCTTCGATTATTATATTAATATAGTAATACTAGGATATTATATAATCCGTATATATTATCTATATAATATATTATTTTACTCTATATAAAGTTATTTAATTATCTAGAATATAAATACTCTTAGTAAATATTTTCTTTCTTTTCTTCTTAAGAATTAATTATATTATATAATTTATAATATATACTTAATTTTATATTAATATTAAGATCTTATAATAATTTTAATTCTTTTATTTTTAAAAAGAATATTAATTTATAATTAATATACTTATTAATATTAATTTATATTTAGAAAATTATTATACTATTAAATTATAAATTAATAATAAATAAAATAAATTAATTTTATAAAAGAATTAAAATTCTTAAGAAGAAAATTAAATTCTTATAAATTAAAATATTATTAATAAGTTAAATTAACTAGTTATTTTAATAATTAATTAATATTTATAATATATTTATTATATAAGAAATAAATTATTAAAATAAAAATAACTTAAGTAATTTAATATAATAATTAGTTATTATTAGAATTATTTAGTATTATTATTAAGTTATTTAAATATATTATTAATATAATATAAACGTTATAATAATTAAATATATATTAAATAATTTACTTTACTTAATAAAAACTTAAAGATTATAAACTCTTAAACTTTTAAAATTCTTAATAATTAATTCTATTAATAAATTAAATATTTATTATTATTACTTTATATTTTTAAATAATTCTTAATATTTTATTATATAGTAATAATATTATATAAAAGATATATATTATAATTTTAATTATTTTAATCTTTAAAATTAAAGATTTAAAGTAAAATAAATAATAAGTTAAAGATTTATTTATAATTAAAAAATATAAAATATTATAAATAATATATTAATAAACTTCTTAAAATTAATTATTATATTTAATAATTAATAATAATAGTAAATTTAAGAACTAGAGTTTTAAATAAAGAAATTCTAAATTATTATTATAAAATTTATTATTAAATTATCCTTAAGATTTTTTATTTAAAATCTTAAAGAAATTATAACTAACGAATTAATAATAACTTTTTAAAGAAAAATCTTTTTTATAAATTTTAGTAAAATATTTATAGTAAAGATAATTCGTTTTAATAAAATATATATTTATTATAAAGTATTTAAAAAAAAGTATATTTACTAGTTTATTAATATTAAAATAAAGTTTCTTTTAAACTTTAGATATTTTATTATTAATAAAGCGAAGATTCTTTATTATATATAATTACTAAAAAGTAATATAATAATTTAATAATAATAATATTTTAAGAAAAAGGAAATTAATATCTATATTTTTAATTACTTTTATAATTTTTTATTAAATCTTATAATAAACTTAGTAAATTATTAACTTTTTATCTATAAGCGCTAGAATAGCGTTAGATAAATAAAGAATTAAAAAGTATTTATTTTTAAAATTTATTTTAAAGAGCTAGAAAACTACTTAAAGTTTATATTAAAAAAATTTAAGATAAGTATCTTTCTTATTAAGATTTATTTAGAATTAAAAGAAAAAATTCTAGATATTAATAGTATATTAATAATATAAAAAAATATCTTAGTTTTTATTATTATATAAAAAAGAATTTTTAAGTATTATTACTAGTCTTAGTTTAAATTAAATAATAAGAATAAATTATTAAAGAAATATATTTTTAAAGTTTTATTTAATAATAATAATAATAAGTTATTATTAAAGTATTAGAAGAAAAATAAAGTATTATATAATATAGAAATTCTATAATATTTTATAAATATAATAAAAATTATTTATTCTAAGCTATTTATTATATTTAGTTATATAGATATTAAGTTTAATTCTATATTATTACTAGTTAAGAAAATATATTAAATATTATATTATAATAATTTTTTTATAATTATAAAAAATAATTATCTTCTATAATATATTTATATTAACTAGATATATAAAGATATAATATTTAAAATATAATATTAAAATATTTATAATAATCTTATTTAAGTATAAAGTTCTTAAATAATATTATTTTTCCTAGAATAATTATACTTTCGCGGAGATAAAGATAAAAATATTAATATAATAAATTCTAAGCTTCTATTTATATATTATACTTTAATCTTATATTTCTTTATAAGTTCTAAAGTATTCTATAAGTTTTTAATATTATATTATTTATTAAACTTAAGTTTATAATCTTTTTATTTTAATAAGTATTTTATAATAAGATTTCTCTTTTTTTATATAATTATTTTATTTAATAATTATTTTATATTATACTCTTATCTATTTATAAAGATTATTTATAAATAAATAAACTTAGAATATTTATATAAATTATTAAATAAAATTAGTATAAACTTTAACTATATAATTATAAATATAAAATAAACTTTTTAATTATTAAATATTTTTAAATAATATATTAGTTACTTTATTTATTTAATAACTTTAAATAAATTAATATATTATTATATTAATTTTATAATTATCTTAAGAATAAATAAAATAAAATAATTTTTATATAAATATAATAATATCTAGTTTTTTACTTTTAAAAATATAAACTAGTATTTCTTATTATAATAAAACTTATTAAATATTTATATAAATATAATTATATTAATAATTATTATCTTAATTAGAAAGTAATTACTAAATAATAATACTATAAAAAAATTTAATAGTTTATTTAATATAATTTTATATATAATTTTATTTAAAGTAAATTTAAATATAAATAAGTTATTAAAAAAAGTTTATATATAAAATAAAATCTTAGGTTATTTAAATAACTTATTAAAGTTATATATATAGAACTTTAAAGTAATCTTTATTATTTAATTAATTTATTTAGAAGTATTATTTATTTAAGAATAATATATTATAAAATATAAAAAAAATCTATTAAGCTTATAAAAAATTATTATTTAAAATTTAAAAAAATATTTTTATTTTTATTTAAAATTATAATCTTTAGTAATTCTTAATTTATAATATTAAATCTATTTAATAAAGTTCTTACTTAATTTTTTATAAACTAAGTTATTTTCTTAGCAGTAAAAATTATATATTTTATAAATTTATTTATTATAAATATAATAATATTAAAGTTTCTATTAAATAATAAAAAAGCTAGGATAAAATTAATTATTATAATATAAAAAAGTATTAATAAAGAAAAGATTAAATTAAAACTTCTATAAAATATATAATATTATATTTATAAGATTAAGTATTTTAAATAATACTAAATAAATTTATATAAATACTTAATAAAACTATATATATACTAAGATAAAATAATAATTTAATAGTATTTTTAAAAACTAGAGTATTTATTTTTATATATAAAACTTAAGATTTTCTTAACTAAATTTATTAATATATATAAATATTAAAAACTTATTAATTAATTAATATAGAAAAGTAGTCTAGACTTTATATATAAATTTAGAATAATTAAATCTTATTATTAATTATTCTTTAATATTTTAATTTTAAGATTTATTAATATATTATTATATATAAAGAGTAAAATAAATATAAGTAAAATTATAATTCTTAAACCTTATTTTTATATACTACTTAATATTTTATCTTTAAAATTTATTAATAGAATCTTATATAAAGATAATAAAAAAAATATAAATAAACTTATAATTTTTAAATCTTATTATTATATACTATTTAATATTATATTCTTAAAATTTATTAATAAAATTCTATATAAAGATAATAAAAAGAATAAAAGTAAATATATAATCTTTAAACTTTATTATTATATAATTTTTAAAATTTTATTATTAATATTTAATATTCTAGTATACTTTTTATTATAAATATTAATTATTTATTATTATTAATAATATTTTATTTTTTTATTACTCTTTATTATATATATTAATATCTTATTATTAATTATAATTATTATTATTTTCTCTAGTATTTATACTAGTATAAGGTTTAAAATAAGAATTTATTTTATATATTAAAAAATACTTCTTTCTTATAAAGAGTAAAGGTATAGTATTTTTATTAAAAATATAATTATTATTAATTTATATAATAATATATTTCTAAAAATTATCTTTTTAATAACTCTTAAATAATTTACTATAGAATTTTTTATTTATATTAATAAAACTTATAATAAAAAGAATATTTAATTTAGAATAATTATTAGAAAGTAATAATAAATAATAATTAATAAATTTAGAAAATATATTAAATAAAATATATTTTTTTCTAAATTTATATATAATCTTAAAATAAAATTATTATAAAAATTATAATATATAAATAAAATAAATATTTATTTATATTATAAAAGTTATTAATATAATATAACTTTATTTAAAAATATTAAGAATTATAGAATAGTTTATTTATACTTTAATTAAATTTTTTAAAAACTTTATTATATACTTAACTTTCTTAATAACTTAAATAAAGTTTATAATTTTAAATTTAATTAATTAATAATTTTATTTAATTAAAATAAAATAATATAATAAAAAAATATTAGCTATATTATATTTTAAATTAATTATTTATTTTTTTATATATTTTTATTTTTTATATAAAAAATTACTATATTAAATTTAAATTTTTTAAAAATATTTAAATTAATTTATAGTATTTTAATAATATTAAAATATATAAATATTAATAATTATAATATTATCTTTTAAAGTTTCTTAAATAATGTTAACTCTACTAAAATTAATAAAAAAAAAAGTTTTATAAATAAATACTTCTTTCTTAATTTACTAATAATATTTAAAAACTTCTTTAAAAATATTATTTTTAACTTTTATAAAAACTTTATTAACTAAATATAAAAATAAATATATTATTATAAATACTTAGTTAAGTTAAGATAATATTTTAAAATATTTAGTATCTTAAAATATTAAAGTTAATTTATTACTTAAAATTTTTCTTTAAAGAAAATTAGATTTAAAAAGTTAATATATTACTTTAAAAAATTAATATTAAAATATTTTAAATATATTTTTATAAATAAGATAGAAATATTATAATTTATAAAAAATTAAAAAAATTTATAAATTTTTTTTAAGTATTATTAGAAAAATATAGTTTTTATAATAATATTATTAATATATATTTATATATACTTTATAAAATAAAGAATTTTATTAATTTATTTTTAAATATATATAATACTATTTATATATTTTATAATTAGAATATTAAATATTTTCTAATTATAATAAATTATAATAATAAATATATATTAATCTTTTAAATAAACTTTTTACTAGTAAAAGAATAATAATATATTAAGAATAAAAATATAAGAATATTCTATAAGACTATTAATAATCTTTATTTATAAAAGTATAAAGTAAATATTAAAAATAATTAAATTATTAAAATTTTAAATATTAATTACTATATAATTTTTCCTATTATTATTTACTAAAGTTTTCTAAATAATAAAGATAAAATATAAAAAAGAAATTTACTTCTTTATTTAATTAAGTTTACTTTATTAATATATTTTATTAAATATTTTATTAACTACCTTATAGTTCTATATATTAAGAGAGTAAATTTTAGTTTTTTTAGAAACTTTTATTTATTAATTATATTATAAAAATTTTTTTATCTACTTTTCTTTTAATATATATATAAAACTATTATTAATTTAAAGTATAGAGAAAGTATTAATAAAATTTTATAATATTTAAATAATATTATTAAAGTAATATATTTCCTTAAATATATATATATAAATAATATTATTATTATAAATATATAAAGAAATAATATTATTATTATATATCTAAATATTATTATTATATATATAAATAATATTATTATTATTAATATTATTATTATATATATAAATAATATTATTATTATTATTTCTATATTTATATATATAAGTTTATAGAGTTAAATTAATATTAAAGATTAAAAGAAATAATATTTTTATTAAAAATTATAATAAAATAATTATAAAGTTAATTTTAATATTAATTTAAAAGTAATTATTATAATTTATTTCTATAATATTTTTAAAATAAATCTTATTTAAAATTTATATAAATAAATTTAAATTATTTTTTATAAAGATACTAAATATTCTATAATTTATAAAATAAATATATATTATAAGATTTCTTTATATAAAGAACTTAAATAAAAAATCTTTATTTTTAAATAATATTAATAGTCTTATAAATATTATTATTTTATTATAAAATAAAATAATAATAGTTTTCTATATATATATATTATTTTATAAGAATAATTTATATTAATATATTATAATTAAAAAATAAGTATTATAACTATTAATATATACTTTCTATTTAAAAATATTAATAATTATTTTCTTAAAACTTAAAATATTATTCTTAATAAGTATTTTAGTTTTTAAATTATTTATAATATAGAATTCTTTATAAATATATATAAATATCTTTTTATTTATATTCTTTTTAATTATTAAAAAATATAAGAGGTTTATAATATACTTTAAGATCTTATACTTAAAAATATCTAAGTTTTAAACTTTAAAGAAAAAAGCTATTTTAAGAATTTTAATTTTTAGGAAAAATAAAAGTAATTAAGCTTTATTTATAAATAAAACTCTATAACTTAAATTAATATAAATTTTAATATCTTTAGAATTAAATAAAAATCTTATTAAAATCTTAATATAAGTTTAATTTTAAAAGATAAAGCTATTATTAAGATCTTTTATAAAAGATAAAAACTTAATAATATTTTATAATAATATAAAATTAATAGTAAAAAAATTATTATTTAATATAAAAAGAGTAGTAAAAGATAAAATATTAAAAGTTATTAAATATATAATTATATTATATATCTTTATATTATATAGATTAATAATATTAATCTTTATTTAATATTTAATTTTTATAAGTTTATTATAGTTAAGTTAAGTATATTTATTTAAAAGCTTATTATATATATATAAAATATTAGTAATAAAAGTTTAAGTAATTATTAAACTATTACTTAAGTTAACTTATAAGTATTTATTTAATAATTTATTATATACTTTTAAAGTAATTATAATATAATTATAATTAACTTTTAAAAATTTATTATTATTTTTTTAAGAATACTTTTTATTTTATAATTTTAAAATATTTATATTAAGATTTACTTTATATATTAAGTTCTTATTATACTTTTCTTTAAAGTATTTATATAATTTATTTTTAAATATAAATAATTTATTATAATTATAATAAAATATATTAATATTAATAAATCCTATAAATTATTTCTTTAGAATTTTATTTTATTTAAAGTAAAAAAATTTATTTTTATAATTATTTTATTTATTATATATATATTCCTCTTCTTATATATAATAAATAATATTTTTTTTTTTAAAGATTAAGATTTCTCCTTAGTATCTTTAATTATAGTTTAATATATTAATATTTTTTAATAAAAATTACTACTCTACTATTATTTATTTTTATTTTCTAGAAACTTTTAATTATTTTATTAAAAATAATTTTAGTTTTTTATAAAAAATAATTATAGAATTAAATTAAATATATTTAATAAAATCTTAATTTATAAGAATTAATAAAAAGTAAATAATATAGAAGTTTATTATTAAAATTTTAATTATTAATTATATTAACTATATATTTATAATAGATTAAAGTAAATATTTAAAATATAAAATTAATATTAAAAAGTAGAAATATAATTAATATTATTAAATTAAGATTATTAATTATAATTAAATAATTAATAATTTTATTAATTATATCTTTAATTATAATAAAATTAAAATTAATTATAATTATTTTTATTATTTTAAAGTTAATCTTATTAATTACTTTAAAATATTTTATTAAAAGTATTAATACTTAAAAATATATTTTTAAAATACCTTATTATATACTTTTACTATTTATACTTATAAAAGTTAATATTTTTAAAAAAAAAGTTAATTATTATAATATTATTAAACTTATTAATATTTTTTATAGCTTTAAATTAATATTATTATATATTATATTAATAAGATTCTAAATATTTATTAATTTAATATTCTTTATTAATCTAAGAATTCTTTAAATATATTCTTTTAGCTTTTATTATATAATAATATTTTAAAAAATATAGTATTTTTTTAAAATAGTATTAATAATTATATTTAAAAATATATTAAAATAATTTAAAAAAAATCTTAATTACTTACTTAAATTAAAGTTAAAAGTCTTATATTTAATAAAATATTTTTTTATAAAAAATAACTTATTAAATTATTAATTTATTATATTATTTAAAAGTAATATCTTAAAATTCTTCTTAATAATAATACTTCTTATTATAATAAAGTCTTTAACTTATTTTAAAAAAAAATATTTTAAAAAATAATTTTATTATTAATATATTTAATTATAATATTTTTAATATATATAATTTTATTATTATAATTATTATTAAAGAATTCTAACTCTTTTATATTTTATAATTAAGTATAATTTATTATAATATTATTATTACCCCTTAAGGAAAAACTACTTAGAGAAAGAGAATTATTTAAAAAAAAAAAGTCTTAAAATTCTTTAAATTACCTATTAAATAAATATTCTAAATATTAATATTATTTTTTATTAAAATTAAAGTTTTATTAATTATTACTATTTAAATTATTTATATTAGGATTAAATTTAGAATTAAGTTTATTACTTATAAAAATTATATTACTATTATTTATTAAATTAATAGAATAATTAAAGATTATTTTATTTATTAAAGTAACTTTAATAGAGGTTTTTTATAAA
The DNA here is from genome assembly GCA_023065455.1 of Cladonia rangiferina. NCBI lineage: Eukaryota > Fungi > Ascomycota > Lecanoromycetes > Lecanorales > Cladoniaceae > Cladonia > Cladonia rangiferina. Next base: position 36,852 of record JAJREH010000048.1, on the reverse strand, counting down.
ATAAAAAATATATTATTTATAAAAATAAAGTTTAAAAAAGTTAAGAATAATATATTAGAAGTAAAAATTATAACTTTAAATCTTAAAATTTATATTATAATTTTAAAATTATTTAAAATAAATTATAAAATTAATTAATTAATAACTTAATTTTATAAGAATAATAAAGACTTAATTAAATTAAATCTATATAAATAAAAATTAAATCTTAAAATATTATTTTCTTTAAATATACTTTTATTTATTAATAATAATCTAAAATTTATTAAAATAATATAATAAATTACTTATTAAATTTTCTTATTAATATTATCTATATATATATATCTTAATTTAATAAATTTACTAAGATAAAAAGTAAGAACTATAATTTTATAACTTATTAAATTTAAAGCTAGAATAATAATAATAATAAGTTAAGTAATTAATAAAAAAATATAAAGCTTAAATTAATAATACCTAAAAATAATATTTTAAAAGAATATAAGTTTTAATAAAAAAAATTAAATAATTATAATAAGATTTATAAGACGTAGAGATAGTAATAAAGAAAAAAATAAAAATAAATAAAAAAAAATAATTTTTTTTAATAAAAAATAGAAGATAATTTTTATATCTATAAATTAAAAAATATATAAAACTAGTTCTTTTCTTAATAAACTTAATAATATATTATTAATTAAAAATAAGATAAAAATAAACTTATATAGAGCTTATTAAAGTATAGATTTATTTTTTTATAATTTTATAATTTATAATTTATTAATTTAAATATTAGAGCTTTATAAAGTATAAACTATAAATTATTAAATTATAATAAAAATATAAATAAAATTAATAGAGAATTATAATATTATAGAATAATTAGTACTTATATATAAACTAGTAATTAATAATATTTATAAATAAAAAAATAGTATTTATAAAAACTATATAATTATTACTATTATATTATTATATAATATAAAAGTTTTATAGTATTTTATAAATATAATAAAAATTATTTATTCTAAGTTATTTATTATATTTAATTATATAAATATTAAGTTTAATTTTATATTATTATTAATTAAGAAAATATATTAAGTACTATATTATAATATAAAGATAAAGATAAAAATTATTAAAAGTTTAAACTTATTTTAAATACTTTAGTTAAGTTTAAATATAAGAATAATTTATTATATTATCTTTATAATAATAAAGAATATTAAAAAAATATGAAAATTTACTTCTATATCTTAATTAATTAAGATCTTTACTTAAATACTTAAAGTATTCCTATAGCGGTATATATAACGCGCGTTTAGAAATATATTTTAGTATTATTAAAATTACTAGGTAAAATATATATCTTTAAGATAATATATATATAGTATTTATAAATTAGATTTATATTAATAAAAAGCTTTTCGGATTAAACTACGTAGTTCTTAGAGTATATTCTAGATTTTATTAAGTATATCTTTTAAGTATACTTCTAAGTATACTTTAAAATATAGCCCTAAGTATACTTCTAAGTATAATTTCTAAGTATAATTTTAAGTATACTCTTTAAATAATCTCTAAGTATTTACTTTAAGTATAGTCTTTAAGTATAGGCCTAGAAAAAACTTATATAAAACTTAAAATATAAAGATATATAATTTATTAAGAAACTATTATAATTTTATAAATATTTTATTATTTATATAATTCGAGTTATTTTAATAATATTTTAAGTATTTAAGTAAAGATCTTAATTAGTTGGGGTATAGAAGTAAATTTCCGAAAAAAATAAGTATTTATAAAAGAATAATTTAAACTTTACTTTAATTAATTTAATATAATTAAAAAATAATAGCGTTTTACTATTAAAAAAAGAATAGAATAAGAAGAATAAATAAAAATATTAAATTCTTTTTATCTTAAGAATTAAATAATTATTTAGAAGAAATTCTATTTCTTTAAGAAATTAATAAACTTTAGAGTAAAGATTAATTTAATTACTTAATAATTTATAATATAATATAATTTATAGCTAGAAAATATAATCTTATTAATATTAGTATAATTAAATAAATAAGATATTTATTATTATAAAGTTTATTAATTAAGTTATAAAGTTATTAATAATTAAGATTAAGAAAAGAAATATAACTTCTTATTCTATATTACTAATTAAAAAGATTTTAATTTAATAATTAAAATATTAACGCTTTATAAATTAAGTATTATAATTAATATATTAATATATTAATAATAATATTAAATTAATAAATTAACTAAATTTATATAAGTTTTATAATAAGAATAGAAAATATTTACTATAATTTATACTAGTATTAATATAATAAAGTAGTAATAAATTAATAAGTTTAATATAAGTAATTTTTTATCTTAATTAAAGAAGTTTAAGAATATTTTCTTAAATAAGAAAGTTAGAATTTTATTTAAATAAAAATAAAAAGATTATATTATTAAGTTAAATAAAGAGAAGTTATTATATAATCTCTTAAATAATTTATTAAGAATTAAATTAATAAAGTTATAATTACGCTGCGCAACGAGTTGAGTCGGGTTAAGAATCGGGTTTTTTTTTTTATTTCTTATTCTTTTAATAACTTTTTTATTTATTAAGATAATTTTAATATTAGGGCATGGATTTAAAGCTCTATATTAGGGCTATAAAACCCTATAATTTTTACGCTAAACTAATATAGGCTAGTGGAGCTATTAACGCGTCGGGTTGTCGGGTCGGGTCGGGTTAGACTTAAAAAACGCAACCCGACCCGACTTTGAGTCCCTGTTTTTAAACCTTGATAATTCTACTAACCTAGATTGGTTTAGCGTGAAAAATACAGGGTTTTATAGCCCTTAAGTAGGGCTTTAAATCCATGCCCTAATATTAAAATTATATTAATAATCAGAAGAGTTATTAAGAAAAGAATGTGAAAAAGTCGAAATGCCAAGAAAAACCCGTTGCGCGGCGTAGTTATAATATTATCTTAATAATATATTAATAAAAAAGTAAATGTATTACTTTATTTTATTAATAGAAGTACTTATTCTTTTTATATTAAAAAAGAATAAAAGATTTTATCTTTATATTAATTATTAAGAGTTAAATATAATAATTATTAAGAATAAATAACTATTATTTCTTATTATTAAAACATTAAATTATTTATATAGTATTAAAAGATTTTTAAAACTAAACTTAAAAAATACTTATTATTATATTTATATTAAGTATAATAATAAATAAAAAATAATATTCTATATATATTATAATTACTTCGAGTATTTTATTATATTATTTAAACTTATTAATATACTTATTACTTTTTAAATATTATTATAAATCTAGGTTTATTTCTAGTAACTTTATTATATCGAGTTTAGCTTCTATACTATCGAGTATATATATTTAGTAGCTAGGATTCTAACTAAATCTTTATAATAATATTTTATTATATTATAATCTTATTCTATTTAAGTTTTATTTAATTCTTAATATAATATTATTATTCTTTATTTTAATTCTTTAAAGATTAGAAAGTTATATATATTTAAATTCTAGTAAATTTAAGTAAGTAAGTTATATAAATATCTTAAAAACTTTATATAAGTATATAAAATCTTTATAAATAAAAACTTCTTTATTTCTATAAAAGTATTAAGATAATAATCTTAATAATATTCTTAATAAGAATAATATCTTAATCTAAATTAATTTAGTTTTAAGATATAATAAGTATTATATACTAATTATAAAGAGAATTTTAAATATAATTTATTTTCTTAAAAATTTTTCTTAATAATATTTAGGTAAATTTTATCTTATAATATTAAAATAAAAATTCTTATTATTAAATTTAATTTATAATATAATATTACTAGCTTTAATAGTAAAATATAATAGATTTAAATACTAGTAAGTATTAAGTAATAAAGATTATAAAGAAAAATTAATATTATATATTAAGAACTATAGATCTTTATTATTAAAATTATATTAAATATAATATTATTAAAATTTAGTAGTAAATAAATAGATTTAATACTAATAAGTATTAAATAATAAGAATTATATTTAAAAATTAATATTAATTATACTTAATAATATAATTATTTATTAGATTTAATTATTCTTTTAAATTTTTATCTTTAAATCCTAATTTTACTTAATTATTAAATTTAATTATTTTTCTAAATTTTATTATTAAACTCTATTCTTATTTATTATTATTAGATTTAATTTTTTCTTATATTATTATTATCTTAAATAATTTTTTTATTAAATAGATTTATTTTATATTATTATATTAAGTAAAATTATTAAATCCTTAGTAATAATCTTTAATATAAATAAGTAAGAATATAAATCTATATTTATATAGTAATAAGAATTTAGAATATATATAAGTTATTATTAAGTTTTATAAATATAATATTTAACTCTTTATATTATTATAAATAATTATTTAGTATTACTTAATATTAATAAAAAAGTAATTATATTATATTAGAGCTAGTTATATTATTAAGTAAATAAAATACTATTATTTTTTAATTATTTATAATTTACTACGCGAAGATTATATTCTTTTTAAAATTTTTAATTTTTTAACTTTTTAGTTTTAAATTATATAATAAGCTACTTATTAATAATACTTTATATTTATAATATCTAGATATTTTTTATTACTTTATATAATTAATTTAAACTACTAATATTTATTTATATAAATTATTCTTATATTATTATTATCTTATTATTATTACTTAATATTAAACTTATAAAGAAAAGAAGTTTAATATACTTAGTATTTTATAATACTACGCTAAAGCTTATAATATAATAAAATATAATAGAATTAATAAAATATATATAATAAATATTTTAATTAATTAATATATATATAAATTATTATTATATTATTATTATATAAAGAAGAATTTATAATAATAAGAATATTACTATATAAAGAAAGAAATAATATTATAAATTTAAGTTTATTCCTAGTAACTCTATTATATTAAGTTTAGTTCTTATATTATTAAGTATATATATTTAATAATTAGAATTCTAACTAGATCTTTATAATAATATTTTATTATATTATAATTTTATTTTATTTAAATCTTACTTAATTCTTAATAATATATATTAATTAAGTTTTTATAGAACTAGTTAATATAATATATATAATATATTTAAATAATATATTAATTTTTTTAAAAAATTCAGTAAATTATTAATAATATATAAAGAAAGTACTAAAGTAACTTTAATAATATTAATTATATATAAACTTTAAGAAGTATATATTTAATATTATTTAAATTAAGTTTTTAGAATTTATTATATTAATTATTAATATAGAGATAAATTCACGTAGAATTATTATTATTAAAGAATAACTTAAGTTAAAAACTTATTAGAAGATTTAAGTTTTTTTAAGATTTATAAACTTCTATTATTATTTTATTTATTATTATTATTATAAATCTAGATTTATTTTTAATAACTTTAATCTTTATAAAGTTTAGTTTTTACTAACTAATTATATATATTTAATAACTAGAATTTATAGTTAAATCTTAATAATAATATTCTATTTATATCTTAATATATATTTATTTAGATTTACTAGATCTTTAATATAATATTATTATTTATTAACTTAAGATTTTATAAAGATCTTATTAAGTTATTAAAGTAAATAATATAAATATTTTTTTTATCGATTAATTTTATAGAAATAAAATATTTATTAATTATTAAGTATTTAACTATTCTATTAATTATTCTATTACTAATTATTAATTTATTAATTCTATTTTATTATTAATTTTACTTTCTATTAATTCTAGCTTATTATTAATTCTATTTTTCTTAAAACTTTACTTAATATATTCGTAGTAGCTTTATTAAAATCTCTTAATATTAAATTCTTTAATATTAATATCTTTTCTACTTATATTATTAAATTCTTATTAACTTTTTTATCTAAATATATTAATATATATAAATCGTTTTATTTTATTTATTATATAATTATATATTTTATTAATACTTAAATAAATAATAAGAGTTAGATTTATATATATATTTATATATAAGTATTTAAATAGAATAATTTATAAAATATATAAAGATAATTTATATAATTAAAGATTAAAAGATAATTTTAAGATTAAACTTTATATTTATTATTATTACTACTTAAATTTATAACTTATATTAATAATAATAAATCGAAAAATATTATTTATATTAAATATTAAATTCTTTAATCTATTACTAGTATATAATTTCTTTAATTTATATTTATTTTAAAATATTAAAGTTTTTTATAATTATATTAAACGACTTAAAAGCTTTTTTAAAAATAATATTCTAAATTTATTATTAAAATATTTATAAGATAAAGCTTTAATATAGTTCTATAATTAATTAAAATATTAGAATCTTATAATATACTTAAAGACTATAAGAGCTAGGTTTTAATAATAAATATTCTTAGAAGTTTTTCTAAAAGCTTCGTAAATATCTTTAGAAGAATTTCTATAAGTACTTATTAAAGGTTAGTATATAAATAGAAATTAGTTTTAAATTATTATATAATTAAATCTAAACTATAATTATTATATATAAGCGTATAGTATAAATTATTTAATAATATAACTTTATAACTCGCTTAGAGTACTAGCGTCTATAGTATTAATATTATAATATTATTCTTTCTTTTTTTATAAAAGCTCTTATAATTATTTATTAAATATTATTTTTAAAATTTATTCTATAATATAATTAAATATATAGTAAATAAATTAATAGTTAATAGTTAACTATATATAATAAGAACTTATATTAGTAATCTTAAATATATTTATTTATACTTAAATAACCTTCTTAATTAATTAATAATAATTTATTAATTAAAGAGTATTACTTTAATTTAATATATTTTAATATAAGATTTAGATTTATTAATTAAGTATAAATATTCTATAATAATATTATTAATAATAGCTTTTAATTTTATAGTATTTAAAAGAACTTATATAGTTCTAGTTTTTTTAAATATTAATAATAGAAGTTTATTACTAATATTAAATAATTAATAGTATTTTTATAAGATTTTTAATTTAATCTTTTATTATTATATCTTATATATTTAATTTTATATATTAAATACTTTTTTTATTTTATTAAAGAATTATTCCTCCTCTTATTTATTTTTAAATTTAAGATTTTTTAAATACTTTAATATTCCTTATTCTCCTTATTAATTATTATTAATAATAATAAGTTAATTTTTTATTCTAGTAATAAATAACTACTATTTAAATATAATAGTTATAAATAAAATATTAAAAAAATATCTTTTATTAATAATAGGAGTTTAAGTTTATATATAAAATTATTAATAATCTTAATAATTTTAAATAAACTTAAATTCTTATAGTTTAATAACTTATTTAGTTTAATTATCTTAATATTTTTAGTATTTAATATAATTATATTACTAACTTTAAATTCTAGAATTAAATATTTCTTTTTATTTATTTACTTTACTTATAGTAATTAGATTTATAATAATAATTTTTTTAAATATTTTCTTAATTCTTTTATCTTAGTAATAAACGTATTTATTAACTTAAGTTTAATCTTAATTCTATATATTATAATAATATTTTATAATATAAATAGTTTAATATTTAATCTTAAAATATATTTTTTTATTATTAAGAATAGTAATAAATTACTTATATTTTAATTTATATTTACTTTAAATTTAGTTATTAAGAGAAGATTAATCTAATTACTTTAATTATAATTAATATATACTTATATATTATAAATCTAAATATAGTAAAGTATAATACTAGTTTCTAAAGAATTTAATTTATAATTTATAGATTTATATATAGTAGTTATAAGTAGTATAGTTAGCTTTCTTCTTTATAATTATAATTATTATGAATTTAGCGTGGACGCTTTAGATATATTTTACTATTTAAACTAGATTAAGACTAGTAATCGTAGCTATAACTATTTATTATTTTATAATTATAGTTAATTCTTAGATAAATTCTATATAATAGTATTTTATTATATTTATAACTTTATATTAATTTAATTTTTACTAAGTTTCTTATATAATATTATTATTCTTTATAATTATTCTTAGAGGGCTAGGAAATTATAGTTTTTTTTTAAAATTTTTTTTACACTAGTATTTCTATATATAAAAAAATTTAATATTAAGTTAATATTTTTATAATAATAATCTTAATATTAATATTTCTATAAAAGATTTATAATTCTAATATAATTAACTTAGCTAGATAACTTCTTAATAATATTTCTAAATAAAATAAAAACTTAGATATTATTATTATAACTATTTTTATAAAGAAAATTATTTAATATTAATATTTTTATAAGAAAATTTTAGATTCTATACTTAATAGTATTTTTAGATAGTAAACTTTTATAATATTTTTATAAAATTATAATTTATATAATAAGATTAACCTTATTATAAAGTTATATATTAATATTTTAATTATATTTTTTAGTAGAATTAATATTTTTAAGACTTAATATATATTTTTTTATATTAATTAAGATATTAGAAAGGAAATAAACTCTAGAACTAATTAACTTTAAAGTATTAATAAATATAAATAGTAAAGCTAGAGAGTAAATATTACTAAATAAAATTTAAATTTAAATAATTTAAGATAATAATTAAGTTCTAGAGAATAAATATAACTTTAATAATAATTAAATAAAAGGAGTTTTTATCATATAAAAGTAGAAGTTTAGTTTATTAAAATAAAAAAATAAGTTATATTTAATATTATTATTAAAAAGCTTAAGCTTATTTAAAAAAAAATAATAAAATAGATAATATATTCTAGAACTAGATAATAATAGTAAATTAAATATTATAAATAGTATAAATTTAATTAGAAAGGTTTTCTATAAAGTAATTAATAAAATCTAGTTTTTAAAGATTATTATTAAATAATTATTAATATAATAGAACGTATTTAATATAAACCTTAATAAAATTAATATATTAAAATAAAATAATAATATTTTATAAAATTATCTTAAGAATACTAAGAAATAGTAAATTAACTTAATAAAGTTAATAAAGTAATTATAAAAAGAGGTTAATTACTTAAAAACTTAATATAATTAATATTAATAGTAAAATAATATATTTAATAATAAAAATAATACTCTTATAAAAAAAATAGTAGTTTTAAGAAATTAGGTAAATTAATAATATCTAAATAATTATAATTTTAATAATAAATATATTAATAGAAGATATCTAGGAAATTATAAGTTAATAAATATAAGAATTACTTATTATACTCTTATAATCTAATAGATATAAATATTTATTATTAAAACTAAAATCGCGTTATTTAACTAGAATATTAAATATATATTATAGATTTAGCGTAGGTACTCTAGATATACCTTATTACCTAGATTAGATTAAAACTAGTAGCCGTAGCTATAGCCGTCTATTATCTTATAACTATAGTTAATTCTTAGATAAATTCTATATAATAGTATTCTATTATATTTATAGCCTTATATTGATTTAATCTTTACTAAGTCTTTTATATAATACTACTATCCTTTATAACTATCTCTGGGGGGCTAGGGAGTTATAGTCTTTTTTTAAAAATTTTTTTACGTTAATATTCCTATATACGAAAAAATTCAATATTAAGCTAATATTTTTATAGTAGTGACCTTAATATTAATGTTTCTATAAGAAATTTATAATTCTAATATAATTAATTTAGCTAGATAGCCCCTTAATAATATTCCTAAGTAAGATAAAAGCTTAGATATTATTATTATAATTACTTTTATAAAGGAAATTATTTAATACTAGTATTCTTATAAGAAAATTTTAGATTCTATATTTAACGGTATTCTTAAATAATAGACCTTTATAGTGTTTTTATAAGATTATAACTTATATAATAAGACTAATCTTATTATAAGATTATACGTTAATACTCTAACTATATTCTTTAATAGAATTAATATTTTTAAGACTTAATATATATTTTTCTATATTGACTAAGATACTAGAAAGAAGATAAACTCTAGAACTAGCTAACTTTAAGATATTAATAGGTATAGATAACGGAGCTAGAGAGTAAATGTTATTAAATAAAACTTAGACTTAGATAATCTAGGATAATAGCTAAGTCCTAGAAGATAAATATAACTTTAATAGCGACTAGATAGAAGAAATTCCTACTATATAAAAATAAAAGTTTAGTTTATTAAAATAGAAAGGTAAGCTATATTTAATATTATTATTAGAAAGCTTAAGCTTATCTAAGAAGAAATAATAATATAGATAATATATTCTAGAGCTAGGTAATAATAACGGACTAAATATTATAAATAATATAGATCTAATTAGAAAGGTTTTTTATAAAATAGTTAATAAAACCTAGTTCCTAAAGACTATTACTAAATAACTGTTAATATAGTAGAATATATTTAATATAAATCTTAACAAGATTAATATATTAAGATAAAATAATAATATTTTATAAAACTATTTTAAGGATACTAAGAAGTAGTAAACTAACTTAATAAAATTAATAAAATAATTATAAAAAGAGATTAATTATTTAAGAACTCAGTATAATTAATACTAATAGCAGAATAATATATTTAATAGTAAAAATAACGCTCTTATAAGAAAAATAATAGTCTTAAGAAATCAAGTAAATTAATAATATTTAAATAATTATAATTCTAATAATAAATACGTTGATAGAAGGCGCCCAGGAGATTATAAATTAATAGATATAAAAACTACCCATTATACTTTTATAGCCTAACGAGTATAGGTACCTATTATTAAGACTAAAATTACGTTATTTAATTAAAATATTAAATATAAGGAAATCCCACTATTTTATAGTGAAAGAGATCGGATTAATTATAAGAGTTAATATATAGCGATTTTATTTAGGATTAAGAATTTCCCTTTCTATTTTACTACTAAGAAGATTAAGTTAAACTATATTAGGAAATATCTAAAGGGCACTACATTTAGGATTATCAAGGTATAAATTAATTTAAAAAGTTAGTACTTATACTAAAGCTATTAGGACGTTATCTAGAATCTTAATAGTTTATATAAAGCCCACAACGCCTATTCTAAGGCGATAAGCGAGCTGAATAGTCTCTTAATAAGAATAGATTATAAAAACACTACTAAGATATTTAATTAATTCTACACGCGGTTCTTAATAGTTATTAGTTTATTAAATATAAATAATTAAGCTAAGGTTAAGTTTCTAAAGCTAAACCTATTTAAAAAACTATTAAATAGAGTAGCTAATATTATAATAATAAACCTATTTCTTAAATAATATATATATATTCTATAAGCTACCGATCTTAATATAAGAGTCGCTGATATAAAGACCGTTAAAAAGTTAAATTAAGAAAAAAAAACTAGAATTAAACTAACCTATATAAGCACAGCCTTTATCTAATAGTTTTTAAAAATTAAGATATCTTCTTTTACTATAGGTGTCTAGAGAGATCCTAAAATATCTATAAAAACTTTATAATAACTTTATATTAAAGGCTAATATTATAAATACTTAAGATATAACTATATCTTTACTAATATAAACGCCTTATATTAGAAGGAATCATTCTTAATAATAAAAAAAATAAAAATATAATTAATAAAGATAAATATTATTTAAAATAATTAGGAAGTAAGCAATGACTATATAGAAAAAGATTTTAATAATAATAAATTAAAAAACTAAAAATCTTTAATAAAGATGCTATTAGGGATACTTAAGTATATAATAAAATTAAATAATTTTAGAGTATTATAAAGCTTATTATAATAACCTACTCCCTAACTTATATTAATATTAAAGAAGTGGACCTAAAATTAAGATAAGATAGATAACTAGACTTTCAAGTAAAAATATAGATAGGAAAGAATACTATTTAAATATATATAATAATAAATTTAGGCGTAACAGCCTTATTATTTATTAATAAGGCCTTTATAAAGTAATATAATCTAATATTTATCCTATTAATAAAACCTTATTTACTAAGACTAGTTAATAATAAAACGGCCCCGAATATAATTTATATAATAAAGCTAGACTTTAGACTTAAGAATTATATTAAGTAGTTATTAAGACTAGTTATTAATCTAAAAAGATTTAATATTATTCTAGAAATACTATAATTAGAATAATATAATCTAAATATTAATTAAATATAATAGGTTATAACGCTAAAGTTAAACTACTATATATTTAACTATTTTTAATATAGTAAACTTATTATCGTTATAAGCTACTTTTATCTAAAAAAATAAGAATCTAATTAGCTAAGAAATTATAATATTATTAAGATTAATACTTATACTTTTATAAAAATAATAAAGAAAAAAGATAATAAAGTAATTATTATATAACTAAAAGACTTTAAAAATTTAGAATATAAAGATAAATTATATACTTATATTATAATAAACATCGTCGCGATATTAATTAATAATTATAATAAATTTTTTTATAAGCTTTAAAAGAAATATCTCTCTATAAAAATATTAAAGAAAATAATCTTAAAAAATTACTATAATTAAATAAATATATAAAATCTAATAAAAGCTAATAAATTATTACCTTATAAGTAAATAAACTATATAATTAAGTTAAAGAAAGGAGCTAAGCCGCTAGTAAAGAGAGTTTATAATATATTATAAGATTAAACTTAAATTATTAAAGAATATATCTAAAATATATTAAATAAAGGTTATATTTAATTTAGTAGCTTACCCTATACTATACTAGTCCTAATAATAAAAAAATTAAATAGAGAGCTTAAAGTATATATTAACTATAAAGCTTTTAATATCTTAATAATAAAAAACTATAACGCTCCTCTACTTATATACAATATACTAGCGAAGCTTTATATAATAAAGATATACAGCAAATTTAATATTATAATAGCCTTTAATAAAATTTAAATAAAAAAGGGTTATAAGGGTAAAACAACGTTTCTTATAAAATATAGCCTTTTTAAGTATATAGTAATACCTTTTAAATTATATAATATTCTAGGTACCTTCTAATTATTTATTAACTATATATTACGCGAATATTTTAATATATTTTATACGGCCTACCTTAATAATATACTTATCTATAGTACTAAAATAGCTGAATATAAGGAATATATAAAGTAAGTATTATAATAACTTTAGAAAATAAAACTATTCCTTAATATCTATAAATATAAATTTAACATTACTATAATTAAATATCTAGATATTATTATTATTACTAAAGAATTAAAGATAAATCTATTTAAAATAATAATAATTTAATAATAGAAATAACTAAGATACCTAAAAAATATATAAGCGTTTTTAGAGTTTATAAACTTTTATTATAAATTTATTAAAAGGTACTTATAACTAGTAATATTTCTTTTAATACTAATTAAAATAAACTCTAAGAGATTCATCTATCTATAAATACTAAATAAATTAGAAAATATAATATTTAATAGATTAAAAAACGCGTTTCTTAAAACTTTAATACTCGCTTACTTTAACTCTAAGCTTTTAATATAGGTTAAGACTAATATCTCAGATTATATTATTACTATAATATTATTCTAAAAGAATAAATAGAAAATACTATACCTAATAACATTCCTATTTAAAAAGATAACCTTATAAGAATATAATTATAAAATCTATAATAAGAAGCTACTAGCTATTATTAAGATATTTAAGGAATAATATCCTAAGCTTATAGAAATACTAGTTAAGAATTTAATAAATATACTAATTAATTATAAAAACCTTAAATACTTTATAATAACTAAATAACTAAATAGGAGATAGATAAAATAATTAGAATTTTTTTTAAAATTTAACTTTCAAATAATCTATAAACTAGAGGTATAAAGTATTAAATTAAATAATTTAATAAAATAAATATAAAACCTTCCTACTAGTATTTAAAATATAAGAAATTAATTTTAATATTAAGTCTTACTTAAAAAGGAAAGTCTAGACTAAGAAGTATATAATATTATTAATATAACTATAATATTATTTAACAAGTTAATATATAATATTATCTAGCTAGTAGTAATAATCTATAATATAAATAAATAAAAACCTTTTAATAATAAGTTTAATAATAAACTATTAAGAGACCTAGAATAAATTATAAATAAAAAACTAAATAATAAATCTCTTATAAAGAATTTAATATTCAAAGCTAAAGAGTCTAATAAAGAATTAGCTAATACTTTTATAAATAATAAGAAAATTATACGGCAACTATAAAAAATATATACTATAGATAAACTAGTACAAGTAATACTAATTATAAAAAAGATAGGAGATAGAAAGCTACCCCTACTTTATAATAATACTAAAATTAAATTAAAAGACTATAAAGTCTTAAATAACCTTCTTTATATTACTAAACACCTATATATCCTTAATAACTTAGAATTCTAGATAAAGATTATTAACAAGCTATATAAATTAAAACTAGAAGATTATAGAAAAAAAGTAGTTATATATTCTAGAATTAATAAGTATTACTATTAACTAGGGATAATAAATATAATATAATACTTTATTTATAATTACTATATATATAAACAGACTAAGGCTTATTACAATATAAAATATAAATTATTTAAATTATTATTAATACTAAACTAGTATTAACAAGATATTAATATTAATTTTATAACACTACTATCTATATATTAAAAGTTCAAATAAAAGTATTAATATATTATAATTATAATAAATAAACTTTTAAAGAAGAAATAGTTTATTAGTTTAAATTTATTAAATATTAAAACTATTATCTAAGTTTTTATTAAGTAGATTTAACGTAAAAAGGGTTACTCTATATTAATTATTTTTAATAAGAGTACCTAATTTATCTCTTACTTTTAAAAAAGACTTTATAATAGGATAGAAACTAGACCTAAGCTATTAACAATCTTTTATCTTAAAACTAATAAATAAACTAAAGTTGTTAATATAGCCTTAAAGTAATATCTACACGCGTATATAAACTATTAACAGAATAACTAGATAAACCTTTTATTAATAGCTAAATTTAAGGTAAATTTAAATATAAACGCGTTTATAAATATAGAGCTATTCTTAGCTACTAAAGGATATATATTATAATTAAAACTTAAGTTATTAACACCCTAGTTAAAGCAGATATTAGTTAAGGAAATAAAAAATATTAAAATAATTAATAGCTTTATTTATAAAATAAATAATCTTAGAATCTATTTAAAAAAAGAGCTAGTCTAAACTTAAATAAAATAAAAGAAGTTTATAAATCAATACTATAACTCTATATCTAAGTTTAGACTAGGAGATCTAATAATACTTAACGCGAAAAATATTAAAACTAAGCAACTAAATAAGAAGTTAGATATAAAAAACTTAAAACTATTTAAAATAATATAGATTATAAATAATACAGCTTATAAATTTAAACTTCTATTTATAATAATATTTATATTTCTTATCTTTTATCTATAACTTTTATATTAAGTTAATAATAATTTATTACTAGGACAACACACAATACTATTACCCCTAATTAAGATTAATAAGGAAGGTGAAAAATAGGAAATAAAAAAAATATTAAACTTTAAAATAAACTAAAGAAGAGTAGATCTCACTATAAAAAAATATAATTACTTAATATATAAGTTAAGATACTCTAGATATAAAAACTAGCCTTAATAACTATATATTAATATAGCTGAATATCTTAATCTAGTAACTAACTTTTATTATAAATATCCTAATAAACTAGGACTCTATACTAGTTTTAGGATATTAAAAGAATAAAAAGCGCTATTAACAACACTATTATATAAATATAATATTAATTAATTATTAAAGATAACCCTAAAGAACTAAATTATAAATAGTAAGATTACTAAAAGTACTATTACTACTAAATAACTAAGAAAGCCTCCTAGATAATCTTAAGATATAAAATCTTTTAATAATATTATATTAATAGCTGGATAGAGTAGAGATTCTATTTATAGATATAATATTATATAACTAGAATATAAATTATATAGTTAAAATATAGATTATATAATTAAAATATAGATTATATAACTAAAGCATAGAATATATAATAGATAGCGTTGATATTTTTTTCATTATATATATAGATAATAAAGACGTTATTATTTTAAAAGAGAGAGTAATATTATAAATCTAATATAAACGCTCTAAATATACCTTATTATTTAAATTAGATTAAGACTAGTAATTATAGCTATAGCTATCTACTATCTTATAACTATAATCAATTCTTAGATAGATTCTATATAGTAGTATTCTATTATACTTATAGCTCTATATTAATTCAATTCTCACTAAGCCTCTCATAATATAAGGAAATTCTATTATTTTATAGTGAAAAAAACTAGACTAATTATAAGAGTTAATATATAATAATTTTATTTAAAATTAAGAATTCTTCTTTCTATTTTATTATTAAGGAGATTAAGTTAAATTATATTAAAAAATATTTAAAAAATATTATATTTAAAATTATTAAGATATAAATTAATTTAAAAAGTTAATATTTATATTAAAATTATTAAAACGTTATTTAAAATCTTAATAATTTATATAAAGCCTATAATATTTATTTTAAGATAATAAATAAATTAAATAATCTCTTAATAAGGATAAACTATAAAAATATTATTAAAATATTTAATTAATTTTATACACAGTTCTTAATAGTTATTAATTTATTAAATATAAATAATTAAATTAAGATTAAGTTCTTAAAATTAAATTTATTTAAAAGATTATTAAATAAAGTAGCTAGCGTTATAATAATAAACTTATTTTTTAAATAATATATATATATTCTATAAGCTATTAATCTTAATATAAAAATTATTAATATAAAAACTATTAAAGAGTTAAATTAAAAAAGAAAAATTAAAATTAAACTAATTTATATAAATATAGTCTTTATCTAATAGTTTTTAAAAACTAAAATACTTTCTTCTACTATAAATACTTAGAGAAGTTCTAAAATATTTATAAAAACTTTATAATAACTTTATACTAAAGGCCGATACTATAAATATTTAAAATATAACTATATCTTTATTAATATAAATACTTTATACTAGAAGAAATTATTCTTAATAATAAAAAAAATAAAGATATAATTAATAAAAATAAATATTATTTAAAATAATTAAAAGATAAATAATAACTATATAAAAAAAGATTTTAATAATAATAAATTAAAAAACTAGAGATTTTTAATAAAAATACTATTAAGAATACTTAAGTATATAATAGAATTAAATAATTTTAAAATATTATAAAATTTATTATAATAATCTATTTTCTAGCTTATACTAATATTAAAGAAATAAACTTAAAATTAAAATAAAATAAATAACTAGACTTTTAAATAAAAATTTAAATAAAAAAGAATATTACCTAAATATATATAATAATAAATTTAAATATAATAACTTTATTATTTATTAATAAGACCTTTATAAAATAATATAATTTAATACTTATTTTATTAATAAAATTATATTTATTAAGGCTAGTTAATAATAAAATAGTCTTAAATATAATCTATATAATAAAGCTAGATTTTAGACTTAAAAATTATATTAAATAACTATTAAAACTAGTTATTAATTTAAAAAGATTTAATATTATTCTAAAAATATTATAATTAGAATAATATAATTTAGATATTAATTAAATATAATAAATTATAACGCTAAAATTAAACTACTATATATTTAATTATTTTTAATATAATAAGTTTATTATCGCTATAAATTACTTTTATTTAAAAAAATAGGAATTTAAATAATTAAGAAATTATAATATTATTAAAATTAATACTTATACTTTTATAAAAATAATAAAAAAAAAAGATAATAAAGTAATTACTATATAATTAAAAGACTTTAAAAATTTAAAATATAAAGATAAATTATATATTTATATTATAATAAATATCGCCGCGATATTAATTAATAATTATAATAAGTTTTTTTATAAATTTTAAAAAAAATATCTCTTTATAGAAATATTAAAAAGGATAATCCTAAAAAATTATTATAATTAAATAAATATATAGAACTTAATAAAAGTTAATAAATTATTATTTTATAAATAAATAAACTATATAATTAAGTTAAAGAAAGAAGCTAAGCTACTAGTAAAAAAAGTTTATAATATATTATAGAATTAGACTTAAATTATTAAAAAATATATTTAAAATATATTAGATAAAGATTATATTTAATTTAATAATTTACTCTATACTATACTAGTCCTAATAATAAAAAAACTAAATAAAAGATTTAAGATATATATTAATTATAAAGCTTTTAACACCTTAATAATAAAAAACTATAATACTTCTTTATTTATACGCGATATACAAGCGAAGCTTTATATAATAAAGGTATATAATAAATTTAATATTATAATAGCCTTTAATAAAATCTAAATAAAAAAAAATTATAAGAGTAAAATAATATTTCTTATAAAATACGGTTTTTTTAAATATATAATAATATCTTTTAAATTATATAATACTTTAAATATCTTTTAATTATTTATTAATTATATATTATATAAATATCTTAATATATTTTATATAATCTATCTTAATAATATACTTATTTATAATACTAGAATAATTAAATATAAGAAATATATAAAATAAATATTATAATAACTTTAAAAAATAGAGTTATTTTTTAATATTTATAAATATAAATTTAACGTTATTATAGTTAAATATCTAGATATTATTATTATTATTAAAGGATTAAAGATAAATTTATTTAAAATAATAGTAATTTAATAATAAAAATAACTAAGATATTTAAAAGATATATAAGCGTTTTTAGAGTTTATAAACTTTTATTATAAATTTATTAAGAAGTACTTATAATTAATAATATTTTTTTTAATATTAATTAAGATAGATTTTAAGAGATTTATTTATTTATAAATACTAGATAGGCTAGAAGATATAATATTTAATAAATTAAAAAATATATTTTTTAAAGCTTTAATACTCGCTTACTTTAATTTTAAGTTTTTAATATAAGTTAAAATTAACGCCTTAAATTATATCATCGCTGCGGTATTATCCTAAAAAAATAGATAGGAAATATTATACCTAATAATATTTCTATCTAAGAAAATATTCTTATAAGAATATAATTATAAAATCTATAATAAGAAGCTACTAGCTATTATTAAGATATTTAAGGAATAATATTTTAAGCTTATAAAAATACTAGTTAAAGATTTAATAAGTATACTAATTAATTATAAAAACTTTAAATACTTTATAATAATTAAATAACTAAATAGAAAATAGGTAAAATAATTAAAATTCTTTTTAAAATTTAATTTTTAAATAATTTATAAACTAGGAGTATAGAGTATTAAACTAGATAATTTAATAAAATAAATATAAGACTTTTCTACTAGTATTTAAAATATAAAGAATTAGTTTTAATATTAGATTTTATTTAAAAAGAAAAGTCTAGACTAAGAAGTATATAACGCTATTAATATAGTTATAATATTATTTAATAAATTAATATATAATATTATCTAGCTAATAGCGATAATTTATAATATAAGTAAATAAAAACTTTTTAATAATAAGTTTAATAATAAACTATTAGAAGACCTAAGGCGAATTATAAGTAAAGAATTAAATAATAAACCTTTTATAAAAAATCTAGCGTCTAAAGCTAAGAAGTTTAATAAAGAATTAACTAATATTTTTATAAATAATAAGAAAATTATAGAGTAACTATAAAAAGTATATATTATAAATAAACTAGTATAGGTAATATTAATTATAAAAAAAATAGAAAATAAAAAACTATCTCTATTCTATAATAATATTAAGATTAAGTTAAGAGATTATAAAATTTTAAATAATTTTTTTTATATTATTAAACGCCTATATATTCTTAATAATTTAGAACTTTGGATAAAAATTATTAATAAGTTATATAAATTAAGATTAAAAGATTATAAAGAAAAAATAATTATATATTCTAAGATTAATAAATATTATTACTAGCTAAAGATAATAAATATAATATAATACTTTATTTATAATTATTATATATATAAATAAACTAAGGCTTATTATAATATAAAATATAAATTATTTAAATTATTACTAATATTAGATTAATATTAATAAAATATTAGTATTAATTTTATAATACTATTATTTATATATTAAAAGTTTAGATAAAAATATTAATATATTATAATTATAATAAATAAACTTTTAAAGAAAAAATAATTTATTAATTTAAATTTATTAAATATTAAGATTATTGTCTAAGCTTTTATTAAGTAAATTTAGTATAAAAAGAATTACTTTATATTAATTATTTCTAATAGAGATACTTAATTTATCTTTTACTTTTAAAAAAAACTTTATAATAAAATAAGAATTAGGTCTAAATTATTAATAATTTTCTATTCTAAAACTAATAGATAAATTAAAGTTATTAATATAATCTTAAAATAATACCTACACGCGTATATAAATTATTAATAAAATAACTAGATAAATCTCTTACTAATAACCGAGTTTAAAATAAATTTAAGTATAAACGCGTTTATAAATATAAAACTATTCTTAATTATTAAAGAATATATATTATAATTAAGACTTAAGCTATTAATACTTTAATTAAAATAGGTATTAGTTAAAAAAATAAGAGATATTAAAATAATTAATAACTTTATCTATAAAATAAATAATCTTAAAATCTACTTAAAAAAAAAGCTAGTCTAAACTTAAATAAAATAAAAGAAGTTTATAAATTAATATTATAACTCTATACCTAAGTTTAGGCTAGGAAATTTAATAATATTTAATATAAAGAATATTAAAACTAAGTAATTAAATAAAAAGTTAAATATAAAGAATCTAGAATTATTTAAGATAATATAAGTTATAAATAATATAATTTATAAGCTTAAACTTCTATCTATAATAATATTTATATTTCTTATTTTTTATCTATAGTTTTTATATTAAGTTAATAATAATTTATTATTAGAATAATATATAATACTATTACTCCTAATTAAAATTAATAAAGAAGGTAAAAAATAGGAAGTAGAGAAAATATTAAACTTTAAAATAAATTAAAAAAGGATAGATCTTACTATAGAGAAATATAACTATCTAATATATAAATTAAAATACTCTAGATATAAAAACTAGCTCTAGTAATTATATATTAATATAGCTAAATATTTTAACCTAGTAATTAACTTTTATTATAAATATCTTAATAAGCTAGGACTTTATACTAGTTTTAAAATATTAAAAGAATAGAAAGCGCTATTAACAATATTATTATATAAATATAATATTAATTAACTATTGAAGATAGCCCTAAAAAGCTGAATTATAAATAATAAGATTACTAAAAATATTACTATTACTAGATAATTAAGGAAGTCTTCTAAATAGTTTTAAAATATAGAATTTTTTAATAGTATTATATTAATAACTAGATAAAGTAAAAACTTTACTTATAAATATAATATTATATAACTAGAATATAAATTATATAATTAAAATATAAATTATATAATTAAAATATAAATTATATAATTAAAGTATAAGATATATAATAAATAGTATTAATATTTTTTCTATTATATATATAGATAATAAGGACGTTGCTATTCTAAAAGAAAGAGTAATATTATAGATTTAATATAAGTACTTTAAATATATTTTACTATCTAGACTAGATCGAGACTAGTAGTTATAACTATAATTATTTATTATCTTATAATTATAATTAATTCTTAGATAGATTCTATATAGTAATATTTTATTATACTTATAATTTTATATTAATTCAATCCTTACTAAGTCTCTTATAATAATATATTTATAATTTAATCTTATACCGCGTTCGATCTAGTTAAGTTTATAATATATTATAATTATCTTTACTTAGTTAATAAACCTACTTATAATTAATAAAAAAACTTATAAGTTAAATTTTTTTTTTTAATATATTAAATATATTAGGTTCTATTAACTATAGTATTTTAATAAGAAATAAATAAATTTTAATTTAAGTTTAATAATAATATATTTAAGAAGTATATAAATAAATATATTAAAAATATAATAAATAATATTATAATAAATATATAATTATAATTAAAATAGAATTTAATATTTTTAATAAATAATATACTTAAAGCTTTTATAAATAAAATAGAATTAAGACTTAAAGAAATATAAATATAAATTATTTAAAAGAATTATTTTATATTAAATAATAATTATAACTTAAATTATAATAATAATAAAAGCTAGGATTAAAAGTTTAGTCTAAATAAAATAAATATAAGAAATAAATAATTATAATATTTATATCTAGAATAGTATATAATAGGAGAAACTTTTATTATAAGAGAAAAACTTAAATAAAAGTCTTAATACTTATTAAAAACTAGAATTAATAATAAATTTAAGATTTATAATATTTTAAATTTAGATAAGATTTTATAATTTACTTATAATAATAATATATTTTAAGTTTTTATTAATATATACTTATTACTCTAAATAAACAATATTTAGAAAAATATAAAAAAAATCTTATAACTCTATATAAATATAAAAGTAGTTTAGAATTAATAGATTATAATTAATATAAAGTTTTAAAAGTCTAAACTTAAAAATATAATATTAATTAAAAATTTATAGAGAGTTACTAATAAAGTTAATTACTTAAAATATAAGAAAAACGCGTATTAAGCTATTAATATTATATTAAAAAATAAAATAAAAAAGCTTAAGAAGTAAACTCTCGCCTAAAAATATATAATAAATAATAATTATAATTCTAATAATAATCGCTCTATATAATAATATAAGAACTTAATTATATAATTAAGAATTAATATAATATTTTTAAAATATATAATAAAAATATAAAATATCTTTATATTTAATAAAGTTAATAATAAGAATATTTATAACGTGTAAAGAATAATAGTTATCTTAAAAATTAAAAATAATCTATTTTATTTTATAAATAAATAGTGAATTATTAATTATATTAAAAAATTAATCTTAAGTATTATCTTTAATATTATTAAAGCTTATTATAACTTTAAAAATACTTATTCTTATAAATATTATAATAAGATTCTTAAGGATCTTAATAATATATTTATAAAATATAATTTAATTAATTATTTATATATAAAGCTTAATAATATAAAGATAAAAATAAATTATAAGAATTCTAAGAAGACTTTTAAAGAATATTATAAATATTTTTTAAATTATATTAACTCTCTTTACTTAAATAATTATTATAAGATTAAGTTATTAAAGTATAATATTTTTAAAAGACTAATTACCTATACTTTAAATCTAATTATATTAATAAATATAAACTTTAATAACTTTTATAATAATTTAAAGATAATTAATATTAACTTTTAATTTTATAATAAATAAAAAATTAAAAGAGAATTCCTATTCTATATAAATAAGATTAATTATTTAATAAATATACTTCTCTAAATAAAGAATTAAAAAAGGAATATAATAATATTAATATTAAAAAAATAATTAAAGTAATAATAAGGAAATAAAAAGAATTTAAAATACTACTATATATTAACTTATAGATTTATAAGAAAAATTATTACTTTAAATATCTTAATACTATTTATAAAATAGCGAACGTAAATACTCTATATAAAAATAAACTATTTTTTATATTTAAAGAAATAGCAGCTTAGTTATTTATAATTAATATTAAATAAAATAATATAAAAAAAATAGTTATAAATAAAGTTAATCTTAATAATATAAGATTTAATTTAAAAAATTAAGAATCTTTAAAAAAAGTATAACTAGAGATAACTACTTATATAATAGAATTAAAGAAATAAAAAATTTATAACTTTCTATAATTACTTACTTTATTATTAGAATAAATATTAATAGAGTAAACTTAATATTTAAATATAAAAATAGCTAGATTTTAAGATATATATAGTAATATCTAAGAATATTATATCTATATATATTATAATAAATTTAAGAACCTTTATTATATTATTTATTAATATTAAATTTATAAAATAATATAAGCTAGATATTCTTCTCTTAAAAGAAAAATATTATTTAATTTTAATAAATAAAGAATTAATACTAAATATTATATATATAACTTATATATATCTTAAACTAGATAATTATAAAAAAAAACTTTAAGAATTTATAATATAACTTAATAAATTTAATATTATTCTTAAAATATTATAGTTAGAATAATATAATCTAGATATAAATTAAATAAAAAGAGTAATATTTCTAAGATTAAATTATTATTTATTAAATTATTTATTTTAATACTAATTAGTCTACGCCGTAAGCTATTTAATAACTTAGAAAAAATATTATTACTTTAAATATTAGAAAGAGAATATCACTAAGATTAATATATATATTTTTATTAAAATAATAAAGAAAAACTAAAATTAAATTTTATCTATATAATTAAAAAACTTTAAGACGCTTAATACTATAAATTTTATATATAATAATAAGAACTTTATTAATATAAAGATAACCGTTAATATTATAATAATCTTAATAAATAATTATATAAAGTTTTTTTATAAGATATATAAAAAATATATAAGCCTAAATAATCTATAAAAATTAATATTAAAATAATATTATAATTATATAAATATCTAGAATTTAATAAAAACTAATAAATTCTTATTTTATAAAAAGATAAACTACTCTATTAAAATTATAAAGGATATAATATTACTAGTAAAATATATATATAAGATATCTTATAACTAGATAAAGATTATTAAGAAATATATTAATAATATATTAAGTAAAGAATATATTAAATCTAGTAAGTCTTTATATATAATATTAATCCTAATTATTAAAAAGTTTAATAAAGACTTATAAATTTATATAGATTATAAAGTACTTAATATATTAATTATTTAAAATTAAAATATATTATTATTAATTCAAGAGATATTAACTAAGTTATATATAATAAAATAATATAGTAAGTTTAATATTATTATAATATTTAATAAAATTAAAATAAAAAAAATTATAAAGAGAAAATTACTTTCCTAATATATTATAATTTATTTAAATACTTAGTTATACCCTTTAATCTATATAATACGCCTAGTATATTTTAAGTATTTATAAATATAATATTATATAACTTTCTTAATAATTTCTATATAATATATCTTAACGATATTCTTATATATAATAATATAAAAAAAGTATATTAAATATATAAAATAAGTCCTTAAAAAACTAAGAAAAATAGAATTATATTTAAATATAAATAAATACAACTTCTATATAAAGTTAATAAAATATCTTAATATTATTATTATAATTAATAGACTTTAGATAAACTCTATAAAATTAAATATTATATAGAATTAAAAGATACTTTATTATTTAAAAAATATATAGATATTCTTAGGATTTATAAACTTCTATAGATATTTTATTAAGGGATATTTTAAAATTATAAGTTTATTATTTAATTTAATAAAGATAAAATAAAAGTTCTTTATTTATCTATAATTATATAATAAACTAGAAAATTAAGTATTTTAATAACTTAAAAATACTTTTATAAGTATATTAATATTAATTTATTTTAACTTTAACTTAAAAATATAGATTAAAACTAATATATTAAATTATATAATTATAATAGTCCTTTTATAACTTAATTTTTAGAATATATTATATTTAATAATATATCTTTTTAAGAAGATATTATTTTAAGAATATAATTATAAAGTTTATAATAAAAAGTTATTAATAATAATTTATATATTTAAGGAATAATATTTAAAATTAACTAATATCCTAGTAAAAAACTTAATTAAAATTCTTAGTAATTATAAGAACTTAGAATACTTTATAATAATAAAGTAATTAAATAGAAGATAAACTTACTAAATTAAGTTTTTTTTAAAATTTAATTTTTATATTATATATAGATTAGAAACGTAGAGTACTAAGCTAAATAATTTAATTAAAAGGATAAAAAACCTATTATTAAGAATTAAAAATATAAGATATTAATTTTAATACTAAATACTACTAAAAGAAAGTTATTTAAATAAGAAAGTTAGAAATATAATTAAGCTTATTATAATATTACTAGATAAAATATAATATATAGTTATTAACCTAATAATAATAATCTATAATATAAATAAGTAGGAAATTTTTAATAAAAAGTTATATATTAAATTACTAAAGGTTCTAAAATAATTATTAAATAAAAAGTAAAATAATAA
Source organism: Cladonia rangiferina (assembly GCA_023065455.1). Lineage (NCBI taxonomy): Eukaryota > Fungi > Ascomycota > Lecanoromycetes > Lecanorales > Cladoniaceae > Cladonia > Cladonia rangiferina. The sequence goes on along the minus strand of JAJREH010000048.1, from coordinate 10,309 downwards.
ATTACTTAATAGAAGTTATATATACTTAGTTAAGAAGTTAAATAAAAATTAATTAATAATATATTTATAAATAATAAGAATTTATTACTCTAGATTAGAAATAAATATAAAGTAAATAAGTTAATATAAATAATAATAATTATAAAGAAAGAAAAGTATTATAAATTATTATTAATCTATAAAAGTATTAAGATTAAGCTAAAAAATTATAAAGTTATTAATAAATAGTTATATATTATAAAACGTCTTTATATATCTAATATTTTAAAACTAAGAATAAGAATTATTAAGAGATTTTATATATTAAAGTTAATAGAATATATTAAATAAGTAGTAATATATTATAAATTAAGTTCTTACTATTACTAGCTAGAAATAACAGATATAATATAATAATATATTAAAAATTATTATACTTATAAAAAAACTAAAGCTTATTATAAAATAAAAATAAACTTTTTAAAACTACTCTTTATCTTAAAATATTATTAGAAAGATATTATAATTAACTTTATTATATTATTATCTAAGTATAGAAAATATAAGCATATATATAAATATATTATAATTATAATAAATAAACTATCTAAAAAATAAAAGTTTATAAATATAAACTTATTAAAGATAAAAGTTATTATTTAAATATTTCTAGATTAAATTTAAAAAAAGAAAGATTATTTAAAATTAATTATATTTAATTAAGATATTTAATTTATTAATTATTTCTAGAAATATCTATATAAAAAGATTAATATAAAACTTAAATTATTTATAATATTTTATTTAAAAATCAATAGCTAAATTAAAATAGTAAATATAATTTTTAAATAATACTTAAAAATATATATTAATTATTAATTAAATAACTAGATAAATTTTTTATTTATAATTAAATTTAAAGTAAACTTTAATATTAATACTATAATAGAAATTATATTATTCTTAATAATTAAGAATTATATTTTATATTTAAACTTAAAGCTCTTTTTACTATAATTAGAATAAATATTTTTTAAAATAATATAAGATATAAAAGCAGTGAATAGTTTTATTAAGAAAATTAATAACTTATAAATATATTTATATAAAGAACTAGTTTAGACTTAAATAATATAAAATATTATATAAATAAATATAAAAATTTATAAAGAAATTAAGAATAAATAATAAAATAATATTAAATATAAAAAATATTATTATTAAAAGAAATAATAAAAGTTTAAATTATAAAAACTTAAAACTATTTATAATAAAGTATATAATAAATAATATAATATATAAGCTAAATTTAAATTATATAATAATATTTATATTTCTAGTATTTTATCTATAACTTTTATATTTAATAATTAATAATTTTTTATTAAACTAAAATATACTATTACTATTACTAATAAAAATAAATAAGGAAGGAGAAATATATTATATTAATAAAATTCTAAACTTAAAGATTAATAAGAGAATAAATAATCTAGTAATAAAAAAATAAGAATATTTAATATATAAATTAAAGTATTACGGCTTTAAAAATAAATTATATTAATAAATTTATATTAATATAATAAGAATATCTTTATTTATTATTAACTTCTATTACTAAAATTTATATAAGCTAGGTCTATACCTAATATTTTAAACTTTATAAAAGTAGAAAGTATTGTTAACCTATTTATTATATAATATATACTTAAAAAAATTATTAGAGATAATAATATAAGGCTTAATTAAAATATAATAAGTATATAAAATATAAAAAATATTAATTAATTAAAGAAATTATACTATTATATTTAAAATATAGAATTTAAGATTAATTTATAATACTAGCTAATAATTTAACTATTATAAATAAGAATATTATATTATATAAATTATAAGTAATTCTTATACTTACTATATAATTAACTATATAAATATATTATTTCTTAGTAAAGTAATAAAAATATTATTATTTAAAGAAAAGAAGTAATATTATAAACTTAAGTATAATAAAGTATAATATTAATCTTTAGAGAATCTAGTTTATAATCTATAGATTTATATATAGTAATTATAAACAGCGTAGCTAGCTTTCTTCTTTATAACTATAATATATTTATAACTTAATTTTTATATTATATTTAATTTAATTAAGTTTATAATATTATAAGTATTACTTAAGAATAGTATTAATATTTTTTATTTAATTATTAATTTTAAAATAAAATATAGTTAATAGTTTTAACTTAATTTTTAAATATTTATATAGTTTTTTTTTAAAATATAAAATAAACTATATATCTTTATTAAAAATAATTATTAATAGATAATCTTTTTTTCTTTATATTTATTTAATAAATATCTATATAATTATCTTTATATTTATTAATTTTAATATTATAAACCTTTTTTTCTTAAATAATCTATTAATAATTATTATAATATATTAATAGCTTCTTCTAAATTACTTATAAATTAATAATAAGATAATAAAGTTTATAAAAATATTTATTTAATACTTTTTTAAAATTAATAATAATTTAAGTAAATTATACTTATTACTTCTAAAGCTTTTAGATCTTTTATAGATATAATAACTTTTAATAAATTTAAATACTAAATTAATTATTCTTAATTAATAATAATATTAGTTAATTTTAATATAAATATTTATATATTTTATATATTTACTTAATAAAATCTTATATATTATTTAAAGAATTTTTATTTTTATATTATTAATATTTAGTATATAGAGTTTCTTATTTATATATAATATATTATTATATATTTTATAATTCTTTATTTTAATTCTTATTCTTTATTTTATTAAATTAATTAATATTTTTTTATATTTTATAACTTTACTTATAATTATCTTCTATATAATTTTATTATTAAGATATATTTACTTAATAAACTTTATAATCTCTTTTATAAAAAAATAATTTACTAATTTCTTTATTAACTCTTTAATAGATTTTCTTATAATTAATTCTTTAATAAAGTCCTTTATAATTAATTCTTTTATTAACTCTTTATTTAAATTAAATTTATTTAAGAAGTTTAGTAATAATTTCTTTATAAATTCTTTATTATTTAATACTTTTTATTTATAGAGATTATAAATTATAATATATATAACTTATATATTTAACTTATATTTATTTAATAGTAATATTATTATATTAACTATTTTTTTTATATTAGCGCTTAAATATTCTCTTTTTAAAATTATTTAATTCTAGAACTTAAGATAGAGATTTAATCTATTTTTTAATAAATTATTTAAATATTTAATTAGATTATTTAATTTTATACTTTTTATCTTAAATTAATATTTAATTCTAAAATTAAACTTTAATAAGAATTTTATTTATTTTATTTAATATTTATTAAGTTATTTTATTATTATAAAATATTTTAAGTTCTTATAATTAATTAATATTTTTATAGAGTTATCTATAAAGATTTTTATTAACTTAAAATATTATTTCTTAAATATTTTAATTATTATTAATAACTTTTTATTATATATTTTATAATTATATTTCTATAAAGTTATTTTATAAAATATAAATATAATTAATCTTAATATATTCTTATTATTCTTTTAAAATAATATTTTTATAATAATATAATTTAATATATTTATTTTAATTTAGATTTTATAATTAAAGTTAAAATATATTAATATAGATATTTTAATAAAAACTTTTTTTAATATTTTAAAAATCTTTTCTTTTAAATTATCTAGTATTAAGAGAAATAGTATATTATTATTAAAATTCTTAAACTTTAAACTCTTTATCTTAATTAAGTTTATTAAGAGTATTATAATTTTTAAATAATCTTTTATAAATTTTTTATAAAAATTAATAAATCTAAAAAATATTTATATATTTTTAATATATTATAGAAGTTTTTATTTTTTAATAATTTTAACTTTCTTTAAGTTTATTTTTAATTTATTAATTATTATAATAAGTTTTAAGTACTTTATTTCCTTTATATAAAAGTTATATTTATTAATATTTAAAAATAGTCTTACTTTTAATAACTTATTAAATATTTTTTATATATAGTTTATATATTTCTTTATTATCTTATTATATATTAAGATATTATTAAGATATATTATATAAAAATTATTTAAATATTTATATAATATTTTATTTATAAAGACTTAAAATATTATTAATATATTATATAATTTAAATAATATAATTATATACTTATATAATCTATATTTAATTAAGAATATTTTTTTTTATATTTTTTTTTAATTCTTATTTTATTAAATATAGTAATAATATTAAATTTATTATATATCTTAATTATATAGAGTCTAGCTAGAGTATTTTTAATTAATAAAAAAGTATTTTTATTTTAAATAGTTAATATATTTAGGACTTAATAATTAATATATATTTATAATTTCTTATTAAACTTTTTAATAATAAGGATTAATATTATATATAATAATATACTAAGTCTTATATATTTTTTATTTAGTATATTATTAATATATTTCTTAATTATAAATATTTATTTTTAAAATATATTATATATTTTTTTTATTATTAATAAGTTACTTAAAATTAAATTAATAATATAATTAATATTCTTTATAAATAATAGCTTACTTATTTTTATTAAGCTTTATATTTTTAATTACTTATAATAAACCTTTAATACTTTCTTCTTTAATTATTTTTTTAAGATAGATTTTTTTTATTTTAATAAAAAACTTTTTATAATTATTAAGATTAATAGTAATAATATTTATAATTAATTTAAAAAATTTATTATTATAAGTTTTTAATAAATATTTAAAGTTTTTTAATTATAATATTATTATCTTATTATTTAACTTTTTAATTAATTTAATAAAAGTATATATTAATATTTTAATTATATTATTTAATATTCTCTTTAACTTCTATTTTTTAATAATACTTATATATTTATATATTATAACTAGTTTATTATATTATAAATAGTTAAATATATAATAATTAAAATTAAAAGTTATTCTTTTAAAGTCTAATAAAATATTTAGATTATATAACTTAAGTTAAGATATTCTTAATATAATATTAAATTTTCTTAAAATAATAATTAAGTATTAGATTTTATTTATATATTTATTAAGAATAAATTTTACTTATACTTTATATATAATATTTAGTATTTATTTATAATTAATAAGTTTTAATATTAATAGTTTTATTAGTTTTATTATAAAAAGTTTATTTATTTTAATAAAATTTAAATTAATAAAGTTTATAACTAATATCTTTATATTTATAAAATATTTAATCTTTATTATATTTCTTATTATACTTATATATTTTATAAAGTTAAATTACTTATCTTATTAAAATTTATTTTAATAGAATAATAATATAATTATTATAAAAACTTAACTTTAGATTTTTTCTAACTTAATTATTTTCTTATATATTTTCTTTAATTAGTTTTTAATAATATTTTAATTAAAAATTATTAATTTTTTAAATTATTTTTTAATATAATAATCGTTATTTTTAATTTATATTTAATATTAATTATTAATAATTTTATTTCTATTTTATTAATTATAAGCTATTTATTTTCTTTATATAAAGTTTTTAAATTTTTAGTAAAATAATCTAGCTTTAAATATTTAATATAAAGCTTCTTCTTTTATATTTATAGAAGGATATATAGTAGTTATATAAAGTTTTTTTTTGAAATATTAAAAGATTTTCTATATTTTTTACTTTTATCTTCTTTTTTAAAGCGGGAGTTATTATTATATTTATTTTTTTTTCTTATTTTTATAAATTAACTATATTACTTTAGTTTATATATTAAATACTAAGTTTTATTTTATATTTAAGTTATAAATATAAAGTTTAATAATAAAGTTTTTATAAAATAATAACTTTATATTATTAATAACTTATATTCTTAAGTTAAATAAAATATATTTTTTAAAATTATAAATTTTATAATTATTTAAGTACTTTAATAATATAATTATAGCGGTGAATTTTATATAAAAAATATTAAATTTTTTATTTTTATTTTTTAATTTTATAATAAAATTTATATTTTATATATTTATTTTTATTTATATCTTTTTATTATATATATTAAAGTTATTTTCTAGATTTATAAAAATCTATTTATAATTTTTATAAGGATTTCTAAATAATAGTAAAATTCTTAAATAAATTATTATAAAGACTTAAAGAATATACTTATTATAAATATAATTAATCTTAATTTCTTTTATAGAGAACTAGTAAGTATTTTACTTAAATTTAAATAAAATATATAATTTTTATTACTTTTACTTTATATAATTTCTATTAAATATTAATATATTTAGATAATTCTTATTATATTTAAGTATTATAATATTATAATCCTTTATTAAAAATATTCCTTTTTATATTATATTATTAATCTTTAGTAAATTATTATTTTTATTAGAATTATATAAACTTTATAATAAAATCTTTATTATTATTTTTAATCTTAAGACTTTATTTTATTCCTTTAAAATTTTTATATTTTTTTAATATTTATCTTTAAACTAGCGTATATATATTATATTTATTTTAATTATAATAAAGTTTTTATTTATTTTCTTTACTTTTATTTTTAGTATAAAGTATTTATTTCTTATTAAGTTATATATTATTTATATTTATTAATTTTACTTAGTTAATATCTTTATCTAGTTTATAAAATCTCTTATTATAGTATAAATATTTTTTATAATATTTTAAATATTCTTATATTACTCTTTAATAGCTTTATTAATTATCTTAATAAAATTTTTTTCTTTTATAATAATTACTTCTTATAAGTTATTATTATTAATATTCTCTATTAAATATAAAGCTAAGTTATTTTATTTATTAAAGTTAATTATAAAGCGTTTTATCTTTATAATTATTTTATTTACTTTTATATTTTTTAAATACTTAATCTTATTATTAAGAAGCTTATTATTATTATTATTTATATTTTTCTCTTCTTTATAATTAAAATCTATTAAATTATTATTTACTATTTAAGTTTAGTTTATAATAAGATTCTTTAAAGTTTATAATATTTAGTCTCTTAATATTTTAAATAGTAATTAAGATATATAAAGAGTTATATTATTATTAAATTAAATTAATTTAAATTATAGATTTAAGAATAATAATTAAGTTACTTCTTTTATAAAATATAATTTAATAACTATTTTTATTAATTATAATATTTTTTAAAAATTTTCTAGTATTAATAACTTATTTTAATAGAATTTAATTTATTTTAATAGGAAAAAATTTATATTATAAAAAAAATAGTTTAAATTATATTAAAGACTAGTATATAAATAAGAATTAATTTTAAATTATTATATAATTAAATCTAAACTATAATTACTATATATAAATATATAACGTAGATTATTTAATAGTACGGCTTTATAACTTACTTAGAATATTAATATTTATAACGTTAATATTATAATAATACTTGTTATGAATTCAGGTCTACTTTTAATAACTCTAGACTTTATAGGGTCTAGCTCCCGCTGGCCGACTATATATATCTAGTAGCTAGAATCTATAGCTAGACCTTCATAATAATATTCTATTTATATTCTAATATATATCTATTCAGGTCTACTAGATCCCTAATAATACTTTAGTAAATATTCTTAAAAGAATCTCTATAGTAAGCTTTGTAGTTAATAGAATATTATTATTATAAACTTTATAATATCTTATTTTCCTTAATAATTTATTTTATTTAGTATATATAAGAATATATATATAATAAATCGTTTTATAAATATTACGAAAAGATTTTTTTATTAAAAAATCGCTTGTATTAATATTTACGTAAGAAATATTAAAAATAAATATATAGATTTTTATTTAAGTTTTTATTTAAATTCTTAATTAAATCCTTAATTTTATTCTTAATAATATATTTATTTATATACTTATTAATATTCTTATTTATATTATTACTTATATCTTTATTATTTTTAAAATATTAAGTAATTTTATTCTTATTATTATCTTATCTTATTATAATAGATTTATTAATAAAATATATAAAATCTTTATATTTAAAAGTTAATAATTTATTTTATATATTTAGAGAATTCTTCGTTATTTTTAAATTCTTTATTATATTTATTTTAGATAATTTTTTTACTAAACTTTTTATCTTTAAAAAAAATATAGGATTTATAATATAGAAATTAGAAATAATTATAAAATAATACTAAATTATATAAATATAATATTCTCTTTCTTACTTAATATATAAATATTATAAATAATCTTTATTACTTAAATATTAATATTAATAAGAAGTAACTAGACTAAAAATAATCTAGTTAAATTATTAAGAAAATAAAATATTATTATTTTATTACTTACTAATTACTACGTAAAGTTCTTACGAATTTTTTAATTTTTTTAATTTTTCAATTCTTAATACTATAGTAAGTAATTTATTAATATTTACTTATTTCTATAATATTTAAATATCTATCGCTGCTTACTATAATTAATTTAAAGTACTAAAGTTTTTATTTATAAGTACTTTTTTATATTATTATCTTTATATCACTATTACTCTCTTTTAAATATATAGAGAAGAAAATCTTAGTATTTAATTAAATTAGTAATATATAATAGATTCTTATAAATAATAAGTATTCTAATTAATTAATTTATATATAGTATAGTTATTACTCTATCTAAATATTTATTATATTAAGTAGAATTTACGGTAATAAGAATATTATTATATTTAAGAAAGAAGTAATATTATAAATTTAAATTTACTCTTAATAATTTTAATCTTTATAGAGTTTAGTTCTTACTAGTTAATTATATATATTTAGTAACTAGAATTTATAATTAAATCTTAATAGTAATATTTTATTTATATCTTAATATATATTTATTTAGATTTATTAAATCTTTAATAATTATTTAGTTATTACTTTACTTCTTATAAATCTTCTTAAAGATATTAAGAAAGATAAAAAGATAAAACTATTTAATTAACTTAATAATATAGAGTAATTATTCTAGTAATTATATTAAAAGTTTATTAAAACTTTACTATTATAATATTTTAATTTATTTAAAAAAATTAAGGTTAAGATTAATATATTAATTTTTATTATTATTAATATTTTATTATAACTTAATAAAGTAAAAAGTTAATAACTTATTATATTTTAATTCTATAAGATAATTCTAGCGGAATAAAATTATAAGATATATAATTAAGAATTTTTAATAATTATAAATACTTTTAAGTAATAATATTATTATCTAGAAAAAAGTTTATATTTAATTAAAATATTAATAAATTATAATAATCTATAAAAATTTATAAAATTAAAAAGTTAATATTATAATAAATATATTAAATATTTAAGTTTATAATTTATAACTTTAAGATTATATACTACGTAGAAAAAACTAATTCTATTAATTTTCTGTTAAGATAACTTAATTATAAAAATACTTTTTTTATAATATAACTTTCTTATTAATATTATAAAATAAACTATTATTATAATTAAAAAAGAAGTTTAAATCTTAAATATATTATTATAGATTTAACGTAAGTACTTTAAATATATTTTATTATTTAAATTAAATCGAGACTAGTAGTTATAACTATAGTTATCTATTATTTTATAATTATAATTAATTCTTAAATAAATTCTATATAATAGTATTTTATTATACTTATAGCTTTATATTAATTTAATTTTTATTAAGTTTCTTATATAATACTACTATCCTTTATAATTACTTTTAGAAAACTAGGAAGTTATAGTCTTTTTTTAGAATTTTTTTTATACTAATATTTTTATATATAAAAAAATTTAATATTAAGCTAGTATTTCTATAGTAATAATTTTAATACTAGTATTTTTATAAAAGATTTATAATTTTAATATAATTAACTTAATTAAATAATCTCTTAATAATATTTCTAAATAAAATAAAAACTTAAATATTATTATTATAATTACTTTTATAAAGAAAATTATTTAATACTAGTATTTTTATAAGAAAATTTTAGATTTTATATTTAATAATATTCTTAAATAATAGATTTTTATAATATCTTTATAAGATTATAATTTATATAATAAGATTAATCTTATTATAAAATTATATATTAATACTCTAATTATATTTTTTAATAAAATTATAATTTTTAAGACTTAATATATATTTTTCTATATTAATTAAAATATTAAAAAGGAGATAAACTCTAGAACTAACTAACTTTAAAG